>BLSH010363367.1:485726-505540 GCA_018402905.1 Glandirana rugosa | reverse complement strand
TTAAGTTGAAGGAAATTGTGGTTCAACTAGAAATACTTCAGGCTATGACCCAGGACACAATTCAGTTTAGCCTCCAAGTGACTTATAATAACTTATAATAGCATTATTTCAATTGCTCTTTAATGTGCTGCATGTTCTCCTGTCCGGGATAATGTTTATTTCTTCAGTTTATTAAATCCTGTGACTACATGATCTTTACAGAGAGATGGCTCAGGAAAAACAGTGAAGTGTCACCAGCATTGGGTTTAAGAGTGTAATTATACATTGATTGCTCGTTGTGTCTTCCCATGCTTTTCTTGAGAGTGCGCTTGAAAATATAATTTGCTAGATATTTTGGCAGAGATAAAAATACAATTACCATCAAGACACGGCACTGCAAATTTGAGCAGGCCAGACGAGAGGATTAAATAGCAGCAGCTGTCAAAAATTATTTTCAGACAGAATAGTCACAGGCAGCCTTGTAAAGTCATGTTTTCTTTTCTGTGAAAAAGTCTACTTCTTTATTATACCAGACATGCTATGCGAAGCAACTCAACGCACAGAAGTGAAACAGCGTGCACTATATTTTCGATTGCACAGCAATGCACCTTAGTGTGATGCATGCACTGTACTGCAATGCATATTTGGTGGGAGGTGCGCTGGGATACCCTTTGGAAGGCACCGTATCGCCCCAGCGCACTTAAAGGAGAAGTCCAACCAAAGCTCGTTTGGCTGTATTTCTCCTATGGATTACAGGAGTGCAATTCGTCTTGCACTCCTGTGACCCATTTTCAGCAGTCTCTGCTAACATCATACAAGTCAGTCCAGGCACCGTGTCATCACGACAATGGAAGTTGGGATCCGCCAGGTGCCTGGGTTGACACCCCGCTCAGCCTCTCAGTGAGCCGTTGAGAGACTGAGCTGGCCGCTCCCCGCCTCTCCACAGCCCAGCGCTCCAATGAGCGAGGAGGAAGCAGAGCGGAGAGCTGATGAATGGCAGTCAGCAGTTCTCTGCTCGGGGAACTGTCAGAACAGAGCGATCACGATATTCAATTGTTCAGTTCTCAGAGACACCGAGGAACAGATGCTGCCTCCACCTAGGTAAGTATAAATCAGAAAAAAAAATCCGAAACCCATGCTTCTTTTTTAAGCAGCACATAGGTTATGCTTGATTACCCTATCAACACACTCAGTGTTGATGGGGGAATTCCTCCCACAGCACTGTTGCATTCTGCTGGTGGGGAGCCTTCCCTGCTGGCAGAACACAATTATCACTGGGCATTGCTGCACATTAAGGCTGGATTCACACCATTGTGAATTGGATTGGATGCGTTGAATCCGCATCCAATTCACAGTAGCAGGAGATATTGACCGGCTGTCTATGGAGTCGGTTTACATACCTCCACTGCAGCTCCGGTGTGAATTTGCACAGGAGCCCTGTGCATTTTTTGTGTGAACCCAGCCTTAAGGAGAAGTACAGCCAAAGCAAAGCATTTTCAGCAGACAGTGGGCTGAAGCCGGCTGAAGGCTGACATCATAGAGCCGGGCTAGACTGGGGAAAGATCACAACTGAGAGCTTGAGCCAGCTGCTCCCACCCCCAGCACTCCAGTGAGCACGGGGGGCGGGGGGGGGTTGGAGTAGAGAGCTGATAACTAAAGCCTCGTACACATGGTGCGACGGTCGTATGACCGGACGTCCAAAATCGTATGTTGGCTGTTGTGTCTTGTGTACTGATAACGTGGTTATGTGCTACAAGCGCCCCCCCCCCCCAAAAAAAAATGACTTGCCATCTGTGGCATGTCGGAGGGTCATCTTCACTTAAAGCGGAAGTTCCACTTTTGGGTGGAACTCCACTTTAACATTGTTTTTCCATGGGGCCCCTTCAGACCTATGCAGTTTCCCTGCAGTGGGTTTTTGGAAGAGGTGCAGACAAGTCTTTAGGTGCAGGAATATTTGGCATCAATGTAGGGGCATAAAAAAACACATGTACGTGCTTTTTTTGCTGCGTTTTTGGTAGGGTTTGTGTTTTGCTTTGTGTTTAACAATCTGACAAAAAAATTCACCAAGTCCAACCATGGTGAAATAAAAGAGTGAGTGAATTAGTAATAACAAAAGTATAAACAAGTTCCTTTATCTTCAAAAATGGTACACAATGTGAAATAGTTATTTTTTCACTTATAAACACACGGACACCTCTTCCACAACTGCCATGTAAAACGCTTGTGAATCTTCTCGCCTTGGAACCGACCTGAAAATTACAAGAAGTTTACAAAGGCACTAACATATCAAGAAGGGAGTTGTTCCACATCTCTGCCTCTAATGGATACTCCAAAGACACTCCCCCTCTCCTTCAATAGCATCCACAGATGACTTCATAGAAATTTCACAATGCCCCTCAAAACAATAAATCCACATCTAGTGCTCTCCGTTTAAACATTTTTTTTAAAATTAAAGTTAAACCCACCCTATACAATCGCGTTATATAAATAAAACAGCATTAACAGGATATAGTAAACAGGGAGCACATCAGTTTCCTGGAGATTGGGATCGGTGCAATGCAAACTCCAGTAGACACCGCTTGGTGAGTAGAGCACCGCTTGGCTCACTCCGCAAGCCCCGCTCTTCATACAGACGTAGGCTTTAGTATGCCCATGTGAAGGAGGCCATATTCTAACATGCTTTAACCCCCTTCCTGCCCTTTCGGCTATAGCATGGCTCTCCAGTTCTGGGAAGGTGTCCGTGGACGTCCTCCCAGAACCACGCCTCCTATGCGCCCCCTAAGTGTCCTTTGATGACAGTAGCCCTTAACCACATGATCAGCTGTGTCCAATCACAGCTGACCACATGTAAACAGACTTGCCGGTTATCAGCAGTCCTCTCCTCAAACGCTGTCTCTATGCAAGGAAATTATTGCCAGTAAAGGCTGCCAGTACATTGTTTGCACTCATAATCAGGGCACTGATCATAAGTGCAGCCCCATCAGTGCCGATCAGTGCAGGTTATTAGTGCCCATCAGTGCCACCTATCAATGCCTATCAGTGCCCATCAGTGCGGCCTCATCAGTGCAGCCTTATCAGTGTCCATCAGTGCAGCCTCATCAGTACAGCCTCATCAGTGAAGAAGGAAAATTACTTATTTGCAAAAATTTTATAACAGAAACTATGAAAAGCATTTTTTTTCAAAAGTTTTTTCATTTGTTTAGCAAAAATAAAACCCAGTGGTGATTAAATACAACAAAAAAAAGCTCTATCTGTCTAAAAAGAATGATAAAAAATGTAATTTGAGTACAGCGCTGCATGGCCGTGCAATTGTCTTTTAAACTGCGACAGCACTAAAGGCTGAAGATTGGCCTGGGGAAAAAGGGGGTGAAAGTGCTCGGTGTTAAAACAGTCATGCCCCAAACTCAAACAATTTTGGAAGGAGGTTCAAAAAATTATCCAAAAGTTCACAGAACATCTAATCCCATATGACCCAGCCTTCTTTCTGTTTCACGCCTCCAATATTCAGACAAAATCTTACAAGAAATCTGTTATCCGCCATCTCCTTGACGCTGCCAAAACATGTATTCCTCTCCATTGGGAGAGTCCACAGACACCGGCCATTGATCTTTGGCTTAAAAAAGTTGAAGAAATAAACAAAATGGAAGATCTCATTCTTTTGTTCAAGCATCAACATGAAAGATATTCCGAAACATGGACCTTATGGAACATGTTTATACTCTCTGCAGAGGAACAAGCACTCCTTGAGTATGATACAACAAATTAAACCATTGCCCCGACTTCCCCTCCTATCCCTCTCCCTCCTTTGCCCTTTCCTATTCTTTCCTTCTTTCTCTCCTTCCTTTCTTTCTCTATTTTAAAACTTTTTCTCCTCTTTCTTTCTCTAGATCAGGGGTCTCCAAACTGCAGCCCCAGGGCTGGATGTGGCCCTTTGCTAGCCTTTATTCGGCCCTTGGGGCACAATTCTTCCATATGATATGAGGCACTGTTCCTCCCACTTACACCAACAATGGAGCACTATTTCTTCCACTGATACCAGTGATGGGGCACTCCTGTTGATCACTAACATCGAGGCCATGTTTACTCTCACTGATGCTGGGCTCAAGACATTTTCTACCTCCAAAGGCCATAATGCAGCCCCCTTAAAGTCTAACGGACAGAAACTGGCCCTCTAGACAGTTCTGGGTATTTTGTCATATTTCATAATACGCCGAATCCTCTATAGGTGACGAGGCAAATTATTGTTTAATTTTACTTAGACTCAGTTCATATACCTAGGATATAGATTACATTCTTGGTTTTGGTGTTTTACCTATGCATCCCGCATATGATTGTTTTCATATTGTTATACTTATCCTTTCTTACTGTTGTCTTTTTCTGATGCCATGGAGCATCTGAATAAATAAAAGATTTGTAAAAAAAAAAAATGGTTCAAACAGACTAAATTGCTCACTGCGGCATACTTGCCCCCCCCCCCCCCCCATGCCTTTAGCACCTTGGCGATTTTGCCAGTCCCATAGTTCCCTTGTTTGGAGAAACTGTCCCTCTTTGGGAACCAAACCCATCTGCCCCTCATTCCTCCTATGATCTGATGAGGTCTGTGTATACAGACAAGTATTAAATTACTTAAAGTGAAACTTCAGTCATTTTTTCATATTTCCATCTATTAAATCCTCTGCCCTTGTTGTTTTAACTTTGGATAGTAAAACATTTTTTTTTCTGCCAGTAAATACCTTATACAGCCCACTTCCTTTTCCTTGCCTGGAAAAAAGCCTAGGCGTATGACATCATGCACAGCTCTCTCTCTCACTCTTGTGAGAGTTTGCCAGGAAGGTCGGGGGGGGGGGGGGGGGGGTCATAAGAGGGGCCAATGAGAGCTGCAGAGCTGAAGGTGTATATATAAAATAATATGCAAAGTGGTTGGAGGGAAGCTTCACGATGGCAAAGATGTTTTCATTACAATTTATGTGAGCAGACTGCAGTTCCTCTTTAAAGTGTATGTAAACCCAAAAAAAAGAAATGTGCAAGCATCTTCATCAGAATAAGCAGTGTGCATGTGAGCATTTTCTCTCCTGAATGTGATAGACACAAACTGGCCATTGCACAGTTGCAATTTTCTGCTAACAATAGGCCTTCCTACAATGGGTCTTCCATTTTGCAATTTCAGATAAAAAAACAAAAAAGTATTAGTAGTTGATTTTTAAATCATTATTTTTAACCTTTAGGGACTATAGGGAGCTGAATGCAATTTACCGCCATCTTCTTGTCAGCTTGTCTCCCGTCTTGTCTTAATTATTCCGAATGAATTGGAAATTTTACAAGCCCATCAATTTCTGACATATAATTTCAGATTTTTTTTTTCTTTTTTATCAATTTCAAACTGAAAAGGTGTTATGTCAGCTTTACCAATCAGAAAAGGTATTGGGTGGAATGCGGCGATCCTTCCCTGTGCTGGAGCGGAGTATGTGAAGAACGTGTGATGTACGGTGAGGATGTGTGATTATCCCCCTGCCTGAATTGCTGCTTCTGCATTGTAAGTCTGACACAGAATATAAATTAGGACGAGCGGATAACCTGCAGAAAGTGTATTTTTAGACTTGTTATTGTAACCAGTTTGTCTTTCCAGGATCACAAGAGAAGATATTGACCATTTGTTATACTATATGAAATTAGGCCATGTCCCACAATGGGGTACTTAAAGTAAAACTATAGGCAAAACTTTTTTATTTATTATTTTGGATAGAGCAAGGAAGGGTTATAATCCCTGTCAGATTTTTTTTTCGCTATCTGTGTCTCATTGCAGAGAATTCCCTTCACTTCCTGTCCCATAGTCAAACAGGAAGTGAGAGGAAATCCCTGCACATTAAGGGAATTTCTTGAGGACCCTCAGGTCACCAGTGTCCCCATTGGATGATTTCCCCTCTATTACTTTTCTGGGAACAACCCAAAATTTGGGATTTTCTTTTACTTTAATTTTCAATGATAATGGTAAACAGGACACATAGAGAGGGGGATCTCCTTAACGGGACACAGACAGCAATAAAAACTGACAGGAGTTGTAATCCCTCTACACTCTATCCAAAACTAAAAAAAAACTCCTGCCTTTAGTTATACTTTAACCACTTGCTGACTGTGCTATAGTCTAATGACAGCTACAGCGTGGCTGGCTGGTTATGGGAGGGAGTCTGCTGATGTCCTGCCAGAAACCTACCCCTTGGGCATCCCCAGGACACACATTGGGGGCACTCTGTGATCGCTGATTACAGATAGAGGTAACGGGCCAATCACAGCTGATTACAGTGTAAACAGACTTGTCGGTTATCGGCAGTCTTCTCACGTTCTGTGACAGTGTGATTCTCACAGGGGACATCTACACTGACTATCAGTACAACCCCATAAATGCCAATCGGTGCCCATCAGTTCTGCCTATCAGTGCTCATCAATGTCACCTATCAGTGCTGCATATCAGTGCACATTAGTACTGCCTAACAATGACTATCAGTGCCATCTATCAGTGCCTGCTTATCAGTGCAAATCTATCAGAGCCACCTATCAGTGCACGTTGGTGCTGCCTATCAGTGCTGCCTATCAGTACCTATCAGTGCCCATCAATGCCACCTATGAGTGCTGCATATGAGTGCCTCCTAATCAGTACCACCTATCAGTGTCTATCAGTGCATATCAGTACTGCCAAACAGTGCCTATCAGTGCCTGCTCATCAGTGCCACCTATCAGGGCCACCTATTAGTGCCTGCTCATCAGTGACACCTATCAGAGCCACCTATCAGTACACATCGGTGCTGCCTATCAGTGCTTGTCAGTGCTGCCTATCGGTACCTATCAGTGCTGCCTATCAGTGCCCATCAGTGCCCATCAGTGCCACCTATAAGTGCCTATCAGTGTACATCAGTACTGCCTAATCAGAGCCACCTATCAGTACCTATCAGTGCACATCGGTGCTGCCTATCAGTACCTATCAGTGCCCATCAATGCCACCTATCAGTGCTGCATTTCAGTGCCTCCTCATCAGTGCCACCTATCAGTGTCTATCAGTGCATATCAGTACTGCCAAACAGTGCCTATCAGTGCCTGCTCATCAGTGCCACCTATCAGAGCCACCTATTAGTGCCTGCTCATCAGTGCCGCCTATCAGAGCCACCTATCAGTGCCTATCAGTGCACATCGGTGCTGCTTATCAGTGCTTATCAGTGCTGCCTATCAGTACCTATCAGTGCTGCCTATCAGTGCCCATCAGTGCCACCTATAAGTGCCTATCAGTGCACATCAGTACTGCCTAATAGTGCCTATCAGTGCATATCGGTGCTGCCCATCAGTGTTTATCAGTGCTGCCTATCAGTAATTATCAGTGCTGCCTATCAGCGCCACCTATGAGTGCCTATCAGTGCACATCAGTACTGTCTAATAGTGCCCATCAGTGCCGCCTATCAGTGTCACCTATCAGTGCCTATCAGTGCACATAAGAGCTGCCTATCAGTGCCTATCAGTGCATATCAGTACTGCCTAACAGTGCCTATCAGTAAATATGTGCAGTTCATTTCATTACGAATTAAAATTCGGACAAATTTTAGTTTTTAGTTCGGATGTATACAAATTTCCGAATTACAATTGTACTGAATTTAAAAGAATCCGAAATAACGAGAAAAAAAAATCACTGGTTAAAAAACCTCCCCATAAAAGTATATTTCTGAAAGCAGGGAGCCTGGAGAGTAAAATGCCGGTAGTTGCAATGTTAGTTTCTCAAAAGCAAATTTTCTGTAAAAAATATACTAGGTTAATTTTATTGCAGGCAAACACAATATATTACCCACGTTTTTGGTTGAGGTAATTGTAGCCGTATTAGTGAAATTGTGCCAGAGAAAATTGAGTACTGTCAGTACTGCTTGGACCTTGAAGAAGGGGAGATACCCCGAAAGTCCTGAAAACTTTTTATGTTAATGCAAATAAAAAAAAAATCACGGACAGTACTCAATTTTCCCACTTTTTTGGTAAAATTTAAAAGATGAGGTTGTGGCAGGTAAATAGATAGCAAGCATCCAGCCTTAAAACTGCACACTCATGGAATGGCAAACTTCAGTACCCATAATTGTCCATAGACGATGCTTTATAAGTCTTTAGTGTCGGTTCGCACTGCTGCATGGTGCGAGATCTGATGTGATGTCCATGCAATGCGATTTCAGCCATACAGATAGAATGTCTGAAATTGCATTGCATTTGGACCAAGCTTGCACAGGACCCTTTTTTTGGTCGGCAACAGAATCAGATCACATGGGTGTTCACACCTCTGCGATCCGATTCATGTCCGAACTGTCAGTTCGCAGTGCGATATGCGAGCTGAAATGGCGGTGTCATTAACAATGTACTGACATTCAACTCAGTTCACATATGGCAGTGTGAACTGCCATTCGAGTCAGCTGCGATGCGGGAACGCACAAATTTGCACGGTTCCCACATCGCACCAGTGTGAATCGAGCCTTACAGGTTACAGACATGTGCAGAACGAAAAAAAAAATGTTTGGTTTTGATTTGTTATTTACATAAATTACTTTAGTTAAATTTCTTTACTTTGTTTACAGTATACGTTTCGTTAATGTGAATTGATTCAAATTTTTCAAATTCCATTCGAATGTGAATCGAATTCCATTTGCATTGCATTTTGAATCTAATTTATTTATTCTATTCGAAATTAGAATTTCGGAAGATTGGTATATTCTTTCTATTCCATTCTATTCTATTGTTTTTTTCTATTCTATTGTTTTTTTCATTTTCTATTCTGTTCTTTTATTTTCTATTATATTCTATTCTTTTCTATTCTATGCAAATTCAAACTTATTCTATTCAAAATTTGAATTTCGGAAACCGGTTATATTGTTATAATTCTTTCTATTCTATTTTATTCTCTTCTATTCATTTATATTTTATTATTGGTTCTATTCTTTTCTATTCTCTTTGATTTTTTTTATTCTATTTGAAATTTGAAATTCAGAAGATGGTTATATTCTTTCTATTTTATTCTATTCTATTTTTTTATTCTATTCTATTCCTTCATTTTCTACTCTATTTTATTTTACTCTGTTCTTTAATTTTTAATTCTATTTTGTTATATTTTACTCTATTCATTTATCTTCTATTCTATCCCTTTTTTCTATTAAATTTTTTTTCTATTCTTATATTTTGTATTCTGTTCTGTTTTACTCTATTACGTTCTATTCTTCTATTTTCTATTATATTCTTTTCTATTCTGTTCCTTTATTTTCTACTCTATTTTATTCTCTTTGGAAATTCAAATTAGATTTCAAAACTATTCAAATTTGATTTGAAAACTACTTGAATTTTAATTTCGTCTGAAATTCTGATTCGTTATTTCATATTCCTTCAAATTCGTTACTACTGAAGAACAAAAAATTTGTTTGAATTTCAAGTTGTAACAAAATGAACCTCACATGTCTATGAATGATGGCCCTACATATACTGTCCTCATTTCAACGTTTGTGGCAATGCCTCACATGTGTCCTGCAATCATTGTGCGCGTTTAACATGCGTTCCTTTAAGGCAGCCCAGTCATTTAAAAAGGTTCCCTAACGCATCAAAATGCACCAAAAATGGTGCCATGTTTACAAATAAAGAGCGCCATGATGCACCCCCACCCCTAACACCAGCCATGATCTGCCTGCATTGCCTAGAAAATTAAGGTATATAATGAATTGATATGTTTTAAATAAAAATTGCATTAGACAAACATTTCAAAAAGACAATATATAAACAGACTGAAGTTCAGTTTTAAAGTGGTTGTAAACCGCCGGTGCTTAGAGAAATAAAATCCTGCAAGACAATGTCATAATGTGCTAGTATGCATCGCATACAAGCACATTATGAGAAACTTACCGGCAAACAAAGCCCTCCCGCGCCGCAATGTCACCACTGAGACGGCTGACATCTTCCCCTGGTCTTCCTTCTGGGTTTGCGGCCTCTGGCTACATGAGTGGCCGGGGGTGCGATGACATCACTCCCATGCATGCGCGCAGGCGCTGCAGTTTCCGGCACAGACTCTGAAGGTCCGGCACTGTAAGCTGGACCTTCAGAGCGCATGTACAGATGATGTCACTGACTGCATGCAACCAAACAGTGCAAGTTTAGTAGATATTCACAGTACCTACAGGTAAGCCTTATTATAGGATTACCTATATATACAAGTAGTAGTATAGTGTTTACTACCACTATAAGATTCCATCTACAAAATACTAGGAAGAAAAATAGAAAGTAAAACATTATCATTAAAGCTGAGTGAATGAACGGCGGTGACTGACAACAAGCTACGAATACGCCGTCACTTTGGTAAATGCAGATTCCATTAAGAGGCTTAAGGGAGACTGTGATGGACATAACAAAAGAAGCCGTTCAATATCTCCATCGATCTCAGAGGAAATTCACATTTAACAAGGTTATAAATGAAATGTTCCCCTGATGAACACTTATTCCTCGGCAGGTGTCCTGACTGGATTACGTGCTGCTGATCTCCAAGGAGAGATCTGGAGACCGTTGGGGGTCCGAAATTAATTTCCATAAAAGGCCCCAGCGTTAATCTGAGATCAATCAAATAACCATAATCATTTTCATCTTCATTAGACATTGTAGCAACTGCATTCGTAATTTTAGGAGAATCACCAGTGATCAGGGACACATTTCCAACCTGTACCTCCCTGATAATAGCGTTCTCTGAGTAGTAGCGACACCTAGAGTTTTAGTAATTATTAGTAGTAGCAGCAACACCTAGGGGGGTCAGTTTATCAGTGCTTTCACATAAGATTCACACAACTTTCACACAATTCTCAATTTCTTTCATCGTGTGAATGTTAAATAAGGGCTTGTTCACAAGGGTGGCCAGGGGCGGTAAAAGCATGTGGTTGAATCGTGGTTTTACTGCCACCAAAATAAGGGCAGGGTTCTACACATATTATGGCAGAATTAAAACCACCTCTGGCATTTGATGGTCTGTACTGCCTACCGAACATGACCCATTCAAGACCTCATTATTAGCATTACAATTTTAGTAGTACTAGGGGCTATCAGTTATGCTGTGCATATACAACACCCGCTCTACCCCTCGACCTACATAGGGAGTGCAGAACCTGCACAGCACAGATGAAAACTCTTCCCAAACCCAAAAATAGTGTCAGGAAGCTAGTTCAGCTAATTCTAATTCTCATACAGTTAATGCTCATGTACTAACTGTACCAGCACACAGACGCGCTCAGATTAATGTCCAGTGGTCACTGATGCATTGGCGCCAAACAGTCTATTTAACAGCCTATTTAAGGCTTCCTGATCCATGTTCCTGTGTTTCTACTTGTGCTGAATAGTCTTCCCTTGCTGACCCGGCTTGTTCCTGAGCTTGCTCTGTGGATTCTGGATTCTGACCTCGGCTTGCCTCTGATTATTCCTTGCTTGATCTCCTGGTGCTGACTTCGGCTTGCTACTGAACCTTGCTCTACTGGCTTCCCTGGTACTGCCTCCTGCCTGCCTCCTGACCACGCTGCTGTCTCATGGTGTATGGCCCTGGTTCTACAGTTTCACATATTTTAGCCCCAACCATCTCAGATATACAGTGGGGTATTCAGACCCCCTTAAATTTTTTACTCTTTGCTATATTGCAGCCATATGCTAAAAGTTCATTTTTTTCCCTCATTAATGTACACACAGCACCCCATATTGACAGAAAAACACAGAATTGTTGACATTTTTGCAGATTTATTAAAAAAGAAAAACTGAAATATCACATGGTCCTAAGTATTCAGACCCTTTGCTGTGACACTCATATATTTAACTCAGGTGCTGTCCATTTCTTCTGATCATCCTTGAGATGGTTCTACACCTTCATTTGAATCCAGCTGTGTTTGATTATACTGATTGGATTTGATTAGGAAAGCCACACACCTGTCTATATAAGACCTTACAGTTCACAGTGCATGTCAGAGCAAATGGGAATCATGAGGTCAAAGGAACTGCCTGAAGAGCTCAGAGACAGAATTGGACAAGGCACAGATCTGGCCAAGGTTACAAAAAAATTTCTGCTGCACTTAAGGTTCCTAAGAGCACAGTGGCCTCCATAATCCTTAAATGGAAGACATTTGGGGCGACCAGAACCCTTCCTAGAGCTGGCCGTCCAGCCAAACTGAGCTATCTGAGGAGAAGATCCTTGGTGAGGGAGGTAAAAAAGAACCCAAAGATCACTGTGGCTAAGCTCCAGAGATGCAGTCGGGAGATGGGAGAAAGTTGTAGAAAGTCAACCATCACTGCAGCCCTCCACCAGTCGGGGCTTTATGGCAGAGTGGCCCGACGGAAGCCTCTCCTCAGTGCAAGACACATGAAAGCCCACATGGAGTTTGCTAAAAAAAACACCTGAAGGACTCCAAGATGGTGAGAAATAAGATTCTCTGGTCTGATGAGACCAAGATAGAACTTTTTGGCCTTAATTCTAAGCGGTATGCGTGGAGAAAACCAGGCACTGCTCATCACCTGCCCAATACAGTCCCAACAGTGAAGCATGGTGGTGGCAGCATCATGCTGTGGGGGTGTTTTTCACCTGCAGGGACAGGACGACTGGTTGCAATCGAGGGAAGGATGAATGCGGCCAAGTACAGGGATATCCTGGACGAAAACCTTCTCCAGAGTGCTCAGGACCTCAGACTGGGCCGAATGTTTACCTTCCAACAAGACAATGACCCTAAGCACACAGATAAAATAACGGAGTGGCTTCACAACAACTCCGTAACTGAATGGCCCAGCCAGAGCCCTGACGTAAACCCAATTAAGCATCTCTGGAGAGACCTAAAAATGGCTGTCCACCAACGTTCACCATCCAACCTGACAGGACTGGAGAGGGTCTGCAAGGAGCAATGGCAGAGGATCCCCAAATCCAGGTGTGAAAAACTTGTTGCATCTTTCCCAAAAAGACTCATGGCTGTATTAGATCAAAAGGGTGCTTCTACTAAATACTGAGCAAAGGGTCTGAAAACTTAGGACCATGTGATATTTCAGTTTTTCTTTTTTAATAAATCTGCAAAAATGTCAACAATTCTGTGTTTTTCTGTCAATATGGGGTGCTGTGTGTACATTAATGAGGGAAAAAAATGAACTTAAATGATTTTAGCAAATGGCTGCAATATAACAAAGAGTGAAAAATTTAAGGGGGTCTGAATACTTTCCGTACCCACTGTAGATATATAAATTCCCCTTACCAGATAACCAGGATCTCCAGATTTCAAGGAATCACTAGCGCAGGATACACCAAATACAAATAACACCAGGGTATGGTAAAAACCTCCATGCCTACCATGTCCTCCACTGGCTGTCATTCACAGTAATATTCAAAGGAATATACAAAGGACCATAGAGTAATATTGCTAAAAACACCAATTTATTTCAAGAAAATATACCCACAAGCATCTCAGGATAACAAAAGCTCACATACGCTACACTGCAGTACAACAGTGGGTGCAATGAAGTCATAGGCTGCTAGCCCCTCCATACGCATTTCATCTATGCAAGGGAAATTCTCAGGGAACATATAGAAGTAAATTGCACGGTCATGCAACCATGTACACAAAGGACATTTTTATCATTTTTTTCAAATAGGGCTTTTTTTGGTGGTATTTTTTTGTGATATAAAGAAAGATAGATTTTAAAAAAAAAATACATATTTATTACTTTCTGTATAAAACATATAAAAAAAAAAAAACTACATACATTTAGGCCAAAATGTATTCTACTACATGTCTTTGGTAAAAAAAAAGTGAATATTGACTGGTTTGTGCTAAAGTTATATCGTCAGCAACATATTTTGCCGAGAACATGATTTGAAAAATGATACACTTTAATGCTAGCTGTACAAAGACAGTTTCATTATTCAGCAACAAGTAAATCCAATTAGGAGCAATGAATTGTAAATAATTTTGTGTAACCAATATCAGTTATGATTGTTAAAGTGTTACTAAACCTACAGTAAAATCAGTGTGTATATGCAGTAAATCATGCTTGTTATACTCTCTGTGGAACCTAGGGGGTTAATTCTCTGCGTTGTGTAAAAAGGCTGCTTGATCTTGTATGCACAGATCCTGCCCTCTGGACAACTCTGGATAAGACAGAGCCTTTGAAGTCAGGCTGCACATGCTCAGTTTCATGTGTATTACTACAGAGGTTTTTTTCCTGGGAGAGTGCATGGGATCAGCACAGGACCAATAAGCACTGTCCAGATAGAGTCAGGGGCCCTGCAGCCTCATAGGACAGCTCAGTACAGTATGAAAATTCCTCCTACAGGCTTCACCAGGAACTGATAGAAATCACAAGACTGCTATAAGCTGCTGATGAGAAAAGATATTTAGCAGTTTAGATTTACTAAAATAACTGCATTTCCATCTTCTGTGTAATGTGGGAGACCAAATATAGTGAATGTAGGGTCCTGGTTTATAGTCTCCGGGGAGTCTATGTAAAACTTCTATTATTTACTTTATATATACATATTGTGACATTATGAAAGGCGAGGTGATCGATAGGTGTTATTTTTCATGTGTTCATTCTCAGTGAACTAAGGCAAAATCCAGCCACCTTAGCAGGGTTGGTTCCACACCAGATTTCGTGGTCCACTTGTGTCCACCAACAGGTTGTATAAATAAGCAGGAGTAGAGTAAAGGTTTGCTCTGGCCTGAGACTCAGGAAGCCAAAAACCTGAGAGAGCTGTTTAACTGAAGTTTTACTTTGTGATTGAAACAAAGGGTTTGTCTTTGTTTTGTGGGTGACTGGGAGAAGCCCTTCACCTCTGACTTAGGAAACCTGGAAATGTTAAGTAGGAGTTTGGATGGCAAGGATTTATTTTTTCTGTTTTGTTTGTTTGATTTTTTCATGCAACCTTTTAAAATATAACTGGCTACAAGAAAAAAACTGCCGTCTGGACTACCTTTTTCCCAGGGAAGGTGGTCCCCATTGAGCTAAACCCCCCACAATATATATATATGTATATTTATATACAGTGCCTTGAAAAAGTATTCATACCCCTTGAAATTTTCCACATTTTGTCTTGTTACAACCAAAAACGTAAATGTATTTTATTGGGATTTTATGTGATAGACCAACACAAAGCGGCACATAATTGTGAAGTGGAAGGAAAATGATAAATGGTTTTCAAATTTTTTTTACAAATACATATGTGAAAAGTGTGGCATGCATTTGTATTCAGCCCTCTTTACTCTGATACCCCTAACTAAAATCTAGTGGAACAAATTGCCTTCAGAAGTCACCTAATTAGTAACTAGAGCCCACCTGTGTGCTATCAAGCTCCTGGCACCCGAGCTTCTTTGAGCCTTGTACCTCTGTCACCAAATTCAGGGGTGCTTGGACCAGAGCTGCAAGGGAAGCCCTCTCATCAACTTGGCCTCCAACCAAGGAACGTGACAAATGGTAACAACTTCCAATACTCATCTGACACATTTCAACCTCACATGGCTTTAGTCATATGATTAATGCCATGTGAGGCTGAAATGCATCAGAATGATTGTTAACATTCGGCAGCATGTGTTTGCTACTGTAAGTGTAAACACATTTTTACAAAAAAATCCTCAAAAAAGCAACATTTTTATGTATGTTTTTGATTTTGTGTTGGGTCACATTCATAGCTGTCTTGGGCCGCATGTGACCTTTAGGCTGCAGGTAGACCAAAGGTGGCTTCTCAAAGCACATCTATAGCCAATTTTTTTTGGATAGAGTAGGGAATAGTTGGAATCTGTGCGAGATTCTTTATGCTGTCTGTGTCCCCATTGGGGAGATTTACCCTGTTTGTCCTATGAGCATTGTCACTGGAACAAAGAGTGATGGGGAATCCCACATTTTTATGGTTTTCACATGTAGCCATATGCTCCCTCGAGAGTGGCTTGTAGTAGGGGTTCACCTGATAGCTGCCCTCAATCGCACCATATATCACACATTCAGAGACACTGACCAGATTAGCTCTTGTTTTTGTTGTTTTATTTGGGGGAAATAACTTGGATAGGGATAAGAGGTAACTGTGGGATGCCCAAAGAATTATGGTACAAGGATTCCATATACAAGCCTGTATATGCACACTTCACTGCAGGCTCTCCCTTTTTGCTCCTCTCAATTCTCCAGCACTTCACTTGCTGATCATTTCTCTTACAGTTCTCTCACTACACAGAACTCACAGCTTTACACTTCTTTGCTTCTCTCCAGCTCAGAACTTGAATGCCTGAAAGGAAATTTATCAGACTTCTCTATACATTTCTCTTCACTGCGGTTAGCACATGGTGAGGCCTAACCTGTTCTAGCAGGACCTCAGGAACACCCATTACAGGCCAGGGATCACAGGTACCTGAATGTGCAGTAAAATACTTTAGTGCTAACCGGGCCTTGATGAACTACAACTCCCAGCCCATCCTCTTCCAGGTCCCATCGACCTGCTCTCTGGTAGTGACTCTCCTTTCCCTTGACTGGGTCCCAAGGCTCCCACAGGCTGTCCACCATTCCTCTCCCAGCCTGCTCCAGCACTTTCTCCTCCAGTCCCAGGGACCGTCATTCACCGCACTGGTGGATACTTTAAAGTCTCTCACTCCTCCTGTAGCACCTCCACTGTTCTCCTGTTCCTCTTGAGCTGCTCCAGGAATCTCTCTCCTTCCTGGCTGCATCTGAACTCACAGGCCCCAAGGTCACACTCCCCAGACTGGGGGCAACCTCCCTGGTAGGGGTCAGCATCACAGCGCCTCTGCTATATCTCCAGACTTCCACCCAACACTACTCCTCTCCCAGATTGGGCTGACCCTCAGCATTTAAGGAGGCCTGCCCCCTGCCAACCCTGCCTGGGGATTGGTCAGGGTTCCTTAGAACACTCCAGACCTCCACCCATCTCCCAGCTCTCTGACCTCATCTGTTAAGTCCACCCAATCCTCCCTGAGCACCTCCTCCCAGCCCAGATCAAAACATTCAGGCCTGCACATTACAGTCAGGCCTGACTAAATTTACCTCTCCTAGCCAAAAACCCTGCTAGAAAACGCACCTATACTATGGGGGCGCTGCACACATTAACAGCAGTGGAGGCAAAATCCTCCAATGGGAACAACTGGGTGATGAATGTCTAAAAGGGGATTTCCTGGGTCATATAGTAATGGAAATCTCCCCAATGAGACACAGACAATGATAAGAACTTGGAACCAGCGCTTACTGAGATGGAACTCAGTGCCATGGTCCACCTTTCCAACTTGGACCTGATTTTGTTTGTTTGATTTTTCATGCAACCTTTTAAAATAAAACTGGCTACAAGTCAGCTTTTAAGAAAAAAACCTGCCATTTGGACTACCCTTTTCCCAGGGAAAGTGATCCTCATTGAACTTAACCTCCCACAATATATATATATGTATATTTATATACAGTGCCTTGAAAAAGTATTCATACCCCTTGAAATTTCCACATTTTGTCATGTTACAACCAAAACCGTAAATGTATTTTATTTGGGATTTTATGTGATAGATCAGCTCAAAGTGGCACATAATTGTGAAGAGGACGGAAAATGATAAATGGTTTTCAATTTTTTTTACAAATAAATATGTGAAAAGTGTGATGTGCATTTGTATTCAGCCCTCTTTACTCTGATACCCCTAACTAACATCTAGTGGAACAAATTGCCTTCAGAAGTCACCTAATTAGTAACTAGATCCCACCTGTGTGTAATGTAATCTCAGTATAAATACAACTGTTCTGTGAAGCCCTCAGAGGTTGGTTAAAGAACCTTAGTGAACAAACAGCATCAGAAAGGCCAAGGAACACACCAGACCGGTCAGGGATAAAGTTGTGGAGAAGTTTAACCACTTCAGCCCCGGAAGGATATCCCCCCTTAATGACCAGGCTATGGCACTGCGTCGCTTTAACTGACAATTGCGCGGTCGTACGATGATGTACCCAAATAAAATTGACAAACTTTTTTTCCCACAAATAGAGCTTTCTTTTGGTGGTATTTGCTCACCTCTGCGGGTTTTATTTTTTTTTTTGTGCTATAAACAAAGTGCAACAATTTTGAAAAAAAAAAATAATTTTTTTTTTACTTTTTACTATAATACATATCCAAAAAAATACATTAAAAAATGTATTCATCAATTTAGGCTGATATACATTCTTCTACATATGTTTTGGTAAAAAAAATCACAATAAGCGTATATTGATTGGGTTACAAACTATGGGATAGATAGATTTTTTATTGTTTTTACTAGTAATGGCGGCAATCTGTGATTTTTAGTGGGACTGCTACATTGTGGCAGACAAATCTGACCCCAAATGACACTTTATGGGGACCAGTGACATTATTACATTGATCAGTGCTATAAAAATGCAGTGATCAATGTAAAAATGACATTGGCAGGGAAGGGGTTAAACATTAGGGGGAGATCAGGGGGTTGTGTGTGTTCCCTAGGTGTGTTCAAACTGTAGGGGGGGGATGGGATGACAGGGAACAGTAGATCTCTGTCATGTCCCCTATCAGAACGGGAATCTGTCTTGTTTACATTGGCAGATCCCCGTTCTGCCTCTATACTAGGCGGGTCGTCGGCGGTCACTGAGCACTGATCAATCCATCATGCAAAAATGGAAAGAGTATGGCACAACTGAAAACCTACCAAGACATGGACGTCCACCTAAACTGACAGGCCAGGCAAGGAGAGTATTAATCAGAGAAGCAGCCAAGAGGCCCATGGTAACGCTGGAGGAGCTGCAGAGATCCACAGCTCAGGTGGAAGAACCTGCCCACAGGACAACTATTAGTCCTGCACTCCACAAATCTGGCCTTTATGGAAGAGTGGCAAAAAGAAAGTCATTGTTGAAAGAAAGCCATAATACGCCCCGTTTGCAGTTTGCCAGAAGCCATGTGGGGGACACAGCAAACATTTGGAAGAAGGTGCTCTGTCAGATGAGACCAAAATTGAACTTTTTGGCCTAAAAGCAAAATGCTATGTGTGGCGGCTAACTAACACTGCACATCACCTTGAACACGCCATTCCCATCATGAAACATGGTGGTGGCAGCATCATGTTGTGGGGATGCTTTTCTTCAGCAGGGACAGGGAAGCTGGTCAGAGTTGATGGGAAGATGGATGGAGCCAAATACAGGACAATCTTAGAAGAAAACCTGTTAGAGTCTGCAAAAGACTTGAGACCGGGATGAAGGTTCACCTTCCAGCAGAACAACGACCCTAAACATACAGCCAGAGCTACAATGGAATGGTTTAGATCAAAGCATACTCATGTGTTAGAATGGCCCAGTCAAAGTCCAGACCTAAATCCAATTGAGAATCTGTGGCAAGACTTGAAAATTGCTGTTCACAGACACTCCCCATCCAATCTAACAGAGTTTGAGCTATTTTGTAAAGAAGAATGGGCAAAAATGTCCTCTCTAGATGTGCAAAGATGGCAGAGACCTCCCCAAAAAGATTTGCAGCTGTAATTGCAGTGAAAGGCGGTTCTACAAAGTATTGACTCAGGGGGGCTGTATACAAATGTCCCCCACACTTTTCATATATTTATTTGTAAAAAATTTTGAAAACCATTTATCATTATCCTTCCACTTCACAATTTTGTGCCACTTTGTGTTGGTCTATCACATAAAATCCCAATACAATACATTTACATTTTTGGTTGTAACATGACAAAATGTGGAAAATTTCAAGGGGTATGAATACTTTTTCAAGGCACTGTATGTACAAGAGTGTAATCCAATACGTTATCTGTGGTTTAGACAAGGCAGATACATATGCCCCTAGTCAAAGTAGT
>BLSH010363367.1:441683-471405 GCA_018402905.1 Glandirana rugosa | reverse complement strand
GTTGCAGCTCCCCCCCCTATGTCCCCCCCTCCCTGTTCGGTGTTCTACTTTTTGCCAGCGTGATCCATCTGGTCTTTTATCATACCTCGTTTTGTCAGCATTGTAATCCTCTGTATAACCTGATTTATTTGTATGTTATCCATTTATACGGCATTGCATCTCTCTATATTCAGAAACGTGATGTATACTCTTTCTTTTCTTTATCTACATATGTACACCAATGTTTTGTATTCAATAAAATCTTTATTAAAAAAAAAAGTCAGCAGCTACACTTTTTGTAGCTGCTGACTTTTAACTCGGTGGAACTCCGCTTTAAAGCTTTAAAGCGACGCAGTGCCGAATCGCAAAAAGTGCTCTGGTCAGGAAGGGAGCAAATCCTTCCAGGGCTGAAGTGGTTAATCCCCACTGAGTTTTTATTTTTTTATTACATAAAAGAAAAAAAAGACTGACATTTGATTGAGACAAAAAGTAACAGATACAGAACTGTATACAACTACAACAGCATTACAGAGGTGATGGGACACAATCAGGGTGTTATAATGGAGTATAAATTTAGATAGTTCACCTTGTAGATACAATGTAATGCTACAGAGAATCCGGTATACCTTTAAGAGAAAATGATGACCAATAATGTTGAAACACTTAGAACAAAACCAATAAAACTAGCTCAATATCGAGAATAACTCGAGTAGAAATTTGCAGAAATGGGAGGGTTTACAACCCCGACTGGGATCCGGCAAAGTAGCCCAGCCAAGGTGGGGGAGCAAAGGCCTCCTGCAAGTCATCACTGTTATGATAGGAAGAGGAGGGAAGAAAGAAGAAGAGTGAGAAAAGGGGAAGGAAGGGGGTGAAAGCAAGGAGGGGAGGGGGAATCTCCAGAGGGGGGGTGTCGACCCGGGGAAGCCTGAGGACATGCCGCCAAGGCGGGGTTACTTCATCCGTTGTCCATAATCAGTGATTGGTCAAAGCCCTGTGGAAGAACATGAGTGGCCCATGGATGCCAGAGCTTTTTGAAAATGGGGAGGTTATCAAGGTAGATGGCCTCAGTTTTTGCATGTATAAACGCCTGGTTGATCCTGTGTTTAATTGAGACCATGGATAGCGTGGGGGATTTCCAGGCCTTAGCAATAGACTGTTTGGTCGATGTTGTAACCACGAGTAGGAGCTTAAATTGTTTTTTAGACAAGATAGGGGGTTTTACTGTTTAAGAGAGCCACTGCAGGATCAGGTAGTAAGGGCGTGTCAAACATCAGAGATAGTAACTGAAAGACTTCGGTCCATAGGTCCTTTGCAATCGGACAGTCCCACCAAATATGCATGTGTTTACCTTGGTCTGAGCAACCCCGGAAACAAATTGGAGGGTAGTTAGGGTGGAATTTGGAGATCCTGGAGGGGACCAGGTACAACCTAGTGAGTACTTTATGGTTAGTGTCCAAGGCAACAATATTGGGCGAGGTGGATTTGGTGGACTGCCAGATTTGATTCCAGTTTAGGTCATCTCTGTGAGAAGGTAAGTCTTGTTCCAATTTCCTAACATAAGTGGGGGGTTTAGAAATAGTAGCTGATAAGAGCATATAGGTCAGATAGGAGGCCTCGCTTGTGGGGGTTAGTATGGCAAGCCTGTTCAAATAGTGATAGGGAGGGGACAGTGTTGTCCGGGGGGTGTACTGTGCGTAGAAGAGTTTCATTTGGATGTATCTGAAAACTTCAGTGATAGGTAGGCGGTGGGTCTCACACAAGGTAGAGAGGGGGCGATGACACGGGATCTAAATAAGTGATGTGCCCGGAGAATACCAGCCCTAGACCAGTTAACAAAGGAGTGTGGAGAGGCCCATGCTGGGTAAAAGGCTGGGTTACGTAAAAAGGAAAATAGAGGATTATGAGTTGATTGGAGACCAAAATGTTTTTTAAGCCTGTCCGACAGGGATAGGCTATGTTTGGTGATTGGATTAAGAAGGGAAAAGCAGTGTGACGGTTGTAGCCAAAGGAGATTAGCAGTGGAAAGTGGATCGCAGTCTACAGATTCCAGGGCCACCCAGAGGGGAGTTTCTTTTGTCGCATTGTATTTGGGGAGTACGGCCAACTGAGCCGCTTGGTAGTATTTAGCGAAATTAGGGACACCAAGGCCGCCTCGTATGCGGGGGGTGTAGAGGGTACATGGGGGCAGACGTGGTCTGTTGGAACCCCAAATGAAGTGGGAGGCTCTACGTTGGAGTATCCGGAGATAATGCGGTGGGACGTTGGTAGGGAGAACTCTAAATAAGTACAGGATTTTCGGCAGGATAGACATTTTAGCAACTGTTATTCTACCCATCCAAGAAAGGGGGAGAGTCGACATAAGAGTGGACATAAGGTTAGTAAGGCGAGAGAGCATATGGGGATAATTAGCCGAATATACAGTCAGGTCCATAAATATTGGGACATCGACACAATTCTAATCTTTTTGGCTCTATACACCACCACAATGGATTTGAAATAAACCAAACAAGATATGCTTTAACTGCAGGCTTTCAGCTTTAATTTGAGGGTATTTACATCCAAATCAGGTGAATGGAGTAGGAATTACAACAGTTTGTATATGTGCCTCCCACTTTTTAAGGAACCAAAAGTAATGGGACAATTGGCTGCTCAGCTGTTCCATGGCCAGGTGTATGTTATTCCCTCATTATCCCATTTACAAGGAGCAGATAAAAGGTCCAGAGTTCATTTCAAGTGTGCTATTTGCATTTGGAATCTGTTGCTGTCAACTCTCAATATGAGATCCAAAGAGCTGTCACTATCAGTGAAGCAAGCCATCGTTAGGCTGAAAAAACAAAACAAACCCATCAGAGAGATAGCAAAAACATTAGGTGTGGCCAAATCAACTGTTTGGAAAATCCTTAAAAAGAAAGAATGCATCGGTGAGCACAGCAACACCAAAAGACCCGGAAGACCAAGGAAAACAACTGTGGTGGATGACCAAAGAATTCTTTCCCTGGTGAAGAAAACACCCTTCACAAAGGTTGGCCAGATCAAGAACACTCTCCAGGAGGTAGGTGTGTGTGTGTCAAAGTCAGCAATCAAGAGAAGACTTCACCAGAGTGAATACAGAGGGTTCACCACAAAATGTAAACCATTGGTGAGCCTCAAAAACAGGAAGGCCAGATTAGAGTTTGCCAAACAACATCTAAAAAAGCCTTCACAGTTCTGCAACAACATCCTATGGACAGATGAGACCAAGATCAACTTGTACCAGAGTGATGGGAAGAGAAGAGTATGGAGAAGGAAAGGAACTGCTCATGATCCAAAGCATACTATCTCATCAGTGAAGCATGTTGGTGGTAGTGTCATGGCGTGGGCATGTATGGCTGCCAATGGAACTGGTTCTTTTGTATTTATTGATGATGTGATTGCTGACAAAAGCAGCAGGATGAATTTTGAAGTGTTTTGGGCAATATTATCTGCTCATATTCAGCCAAATGCTTCAGAACTCATTGGACGGCGCTTCAAAGTGCAGATGGACAATGACCCTAAGCATACTGCGAAAGCAACCAAAGAGTTTTTAAGGGAAAGAAGTGGAATGTTATGCAATGGCCAAGTCAATCACCTGACCTGAATCCGATTGAGCATGCATTTCACTTGCTGAAGACAAAACTGAAGGGAATATGCCCCAAGAACAAGCAGGAACTGAAGACAGTTGCAGTAGAGGCCTGGCAGAGCATCACCAGGTTTGAAACCCAGCGTCTGGTGATGTCTATGCGTTCCAGACTTCAGGCTGTAATTGACTGCAAAGGATTTGCAACCAAGTATTAAAAAGTGAAAGTTTGATTTATGATTGTTAATCTGTCCCATTACTTTTGGTCCCTTAAAAAGTGGGAGGCACATATACAAACTGTTACACCGTTCACCTGATTTGGATGTAAATACCCTCAAATTAAAGCTGAAAGTCTGCAGTTAAAGCACATCTTGTTCGCTTCATTTCAAATACATTGTGGTGGTGTATAGAGCCAAAAAGATTAGAATTGTGTCGATGTCCCAATATTTATGGCCCTGACTGTAGGTCGGCTGGGTTGGATGTGAATTTGATGCCCAGGTAGGTGAGGTGGGCCAAGACCCAGGAGAAGGGGAGGGAGTCTCTCAATTGGGTGAGCAGGGCCGGTGGCAGAGAAATGTTCAAGGCTTTAGACTTTTGCGGGTTGACATGGAGTCCAGATATTAGGGCAAAGTCCGTGAGAAGTTTCATAAGGTTGGGAATAGAGGTCAATGGGGTTGTCAGGAACAGTAGAACATCGTCAGTAAACAGGCATAATTTATGTTGGTGATTCCCCAGCTCAAGACCGTGTAAATCAGGGTTACTCCGAATCAGAATTGCCAAAAGTTGAATTGCCAGGGCAAAAAGGAGGGGAGAGAGGGGACATCTTTGTTGGGTCCCTCTTTGGATGTGAAAGGGGTCTGAGCGAAAACCCGAGTAGGTTACATAGGCTTTGGGTTCATGGTAGAGAGATAGGATCCATTTGAGGAAATCCGCACCAAAACCCCATTTTTGACGTATTGATTGTAAATATGGCCAGACTAATGAATCAAACGCTTTGCGTATATCTAGTGTTAGAAAGCAGGTAGGGATACGGCGTGTGCGCGCTGTGTGGGCCAAAAGGGCGGCTCTGCAGATATTACCCCCTGCTTGTCTGGAGGGGATAAATCCCGCATGGTCTTTATGTATTAGTATGCCTTTAATAGGTTGTAATCGTGTGGAGAGGATCTTGGCCAGAATTTTAATATCAAGGTTAAGAATCGAAATAGGACGATAGTTGGACCAAGAGGGTTCATCCATATTAGGTTTAGGTATCATGGAAATAGATGCTGTTAAAGACTGACATTTTATATGTTCTGTTATAAAACATACCCAATAAAAAAAAACTAAAAAAAAACGAATTTCTTCAAAAATTTAGGTCAAAATGTATTCTGCCACATGTCTTTGGTAAAAAGAAAAATTCCAATAAGTATATATTCATTGGTTTGTTCAAAAGTTATAGCGTATACAAACTATGGCATATATTTTGGAATTTACGCAGCTATGACGCTATACTGGTAATGGCAGTGATCAGCAATTGACAAACACTTGGAAAAATCTGCAAAAACGTGAAACCTGTTGAAGTCTAAGGGAGCTGCTCTGGGGCACCTCAAAAGCCTGAATTGCTGTAAACAAAGGGACAGCTTACTATCTTTCAGACCTAAGGGGGGCCAGACTAGGACCAGTGGGAGTAGAAAATGTGCTGGCGTCCAGTGGGAGTAGAAAATGTGCTGGTATCCAGGGGGAGTAAACAATGCCTTATTTTTGGTGTCAGTGGGAGAACTGCATAACATATCATATTGGTCAGAGGAGAATGAGACTCTGTAGAGGGGTCTTATTTTGGAGGTGAGCAGGTTTTTCATCTAAAAGTGGAGGTTCACTGGACACATAGACGATACAAGAACTGTTATTCATATATTACACAGTGGTGTGGATTATTGGATGGGACTTTTTCTTGAGATATATGATGGATATTTAATCACATGAATTGTCAATTTTTATGTCACCTTTTAAGTATATAGAGTTATAAATATTTGAGGAGTTTAGTATTTATTTTATGTTATGTTTAATATAATATAAGCCATTGATGACATGTATATGACGAAACGCATTTAGCTGAATCTCGCGATGTCACCATGCACGGAGGTTGGCCATCTTGTTGGTTGGAAGCATTCCCTTGTATTCAGTGGTTTATGCGAGATTATGTTGTTTGTTGAGTGTATTTTATTGATTTTAATAAACAAGAAAGTTTTAAATGCTGCGCTATGAAGTCTTCCTGCTGATTTCAGACCCCTATGTGCCTGAGTATCAGTTTGTGGAGGAGTTCCCTACACTGAGAGGATTGTTTTCTTGAAGCGCTGTTATGTGTTATATGTTATGTTATGCAAGTGGTGGGGTAAGTGAAATCACCAGTTAAGTGTTAGCGCAATTACACCGTGGTTTGTAAAGACAATGTTGATATATTATTTAGTTTGTGATTGTGCTGGTTTTATTTCACCATTGTAGTGGGAGGACTAGTGCCCCATCATTGGTATCAAGGGAAGGAATAATGCCCCATTGTTGGTGTCAGTTGGAGGAATACTGCCCCATCGTTAGTGTCAATGGAAGAAATTCTGCCCCATAGTTTGTGACAATGGGAGGAATTGTTCCCTTTCGATGGTGTCAGTAGGAGGAGTAGTGCCCCATTGCTGATGTCAGTTAGAGGAATAGTGGCCCATCATTGATATCAGTGGAAGGAATTATGCCCTATTATTGGTGTCAATGGAAGGAATTGTGACCTATTGTTGGTGTCCATGGAAGGAATTGTGCCCTTTCAATGGTGTCAGTGGGAGGAATAATGCTCAATTGTTGATGCCAGTGACAGGAATTATGTCCTATTGTTAGTGTCAGTGGATGGAATAGTACCCCAAGGGCCAGATAAAAGCAAGCAAAGGGCTGCATCTGGCCCCCAGGCCACAGTTTGGAGACCACTGCTGTAGAGGATTGGGGTTTATGTCATGATCAAGATGTGGTGCCCCCACTTTGTGCCTGGAGCTTTCCAAAGATATACAGTCTGGATCCCAGGTGATGTCAATGACCAAATATGGTCATGACCATATGTGGTCAATCACACCAGCCAGCATCCCTGGCTGGTTTGTTGACATTCAGCAGCTGGCTAGGGGACTGTCATTTGCAGTTGAAGTGTAATGGGAAGGATCCTTGTGGTGTGGGTCATTTGTGTTCATAGGATGATTGACGATGGATCTATATTACAGGGCAATGTGATTAACATTAGATTTACCTCATTAGACAGGATTATTATTTTTTTTAAATAAAATACTTTTTTTTATTGTGTCTAAGTGTTTATTTGCTTTGTCGGTTTTTTTTTGTTGTCACTGAGTAACATAGAACAGTAAAACATAGAATAGTGAAGGCAAAAAAGACATCAAGTGGTCCATCCAGTGGTGGCTGGTGACGTTTTAGGATGGGGGCACTAGGCCCCGCCCTTCCTGTTTGACCCCCCCTACTTCTCATAAGTCCCACCCATTATAGAATCCACCCACTCCGCCCCCTATATTCCACGTATTGTGTCAGGAGTATACAGCTCAGCATCACAGGACACAGTATACAGCTCAGCATCACAGGTGGGGTATATTGCAGCCAGTAACACAGTATGCAGCCAGTACACAGGTATTGCAGCCAGGCAGTACACAGGTATTGCAGCCAGCCAGTACACAGGTATTGCAGCCAGGCAGTACACAGGTATTGCAGCCAGCCAGTACACAGGTATTGCCAGTACACAGGTATTGCAGCCATCCAGTACACAGGTATTGCCAGTGCACAGGTATTGCAGACAGCCAGCACACAGGTATTGCCAGTACACAGGCATTACACAGCCAGTACACAGGTATTGCCAGTATACAGGTATTGCCACCAGCCAGTACACAGATCTTGCCGCCAGCCAGTACACAGTTATTGCCAGTACACAGTTATTGCCGCCAGCCAGTACACAGTTATTGCCAGTACACAGGTATTTCCACCAGCCAGTACACAGTTATTGCCAGTACACAGGAATTGCCAGTACACAGGTATTACACAGCAAGTACACAGGTATTGCCAGTACACAGGTATTGCCGCCAGCCAGTACACAAGTATTGTAGCCAGCCAGTACACAGGTACTGCCAGTACACAGGTATTACACAGCCAGTACACAGGTATTGCCAGTACACAGGTATTGCCAGTACACAGGTATTACACAGCCAGTACACAGGTATTGCCAGTACACAGGTATTGCCGCCAGCCAGTACACAGGTATTGTAGCCAGCCAGTACACAGTTATTGCCAGTACACAGCTATTACACAGCCAGTACACAGGTATTAAACAGCCAGTACACAGGTATTGCCAGTACACAGGTATTGCCGCCAGCCATTACACAGGTATTGCCAGTACACAGTTATTGCCACCAGCCAGTACACAGTTATTGCCAGTACACAGGTACTGCCGCCAGCCAGTACACAGGTATTGCCGCCAGCCAGTACACAGGTATTGCTAGTACACAGTTATTGCTGCCAGCCAGTACACAGGTATTGCCAGTACGCAGGTATTACACAGCAAGTACACAGGTATTGTCAGTACACAGGTATTGCCGCCAGCCAGTACACAGGTATTGTAGCCAGCCAGTACACAGGTATTGCCAGTACACAGGTATTACACAGCCAGTACACAGGCATTGCCAGTACACAGGTATTACACAGCCAGTATACAGGTATTGCCAGTACACAGGTAATGCCGTCAGCCAGTACACAGGTATTGTAGACAGCCAGTACACAGGTATTGCCAGTACACAGGTATTACACAGCCAGTACACAGGTATTGCCAGTACACAGCTATTACACAGCCAGCACACAGGTATTGCCAGTACACAAGTATTGCCGCCAGCCAGTACACAGGTATTGCCAGTGCACAGCTATTGCCGCCAGCCAGTACACAGTTATTGCCAGTACACAGGTATTGCTGCCAGCCAGTACACAGGCATTGCCGCCAGACAGTACACAGGTCTTGCCGCCAGCCAGTACACAGTTATTGCCGCCAGCCAGTACACAGTTATTGGCAGTACACAGTTATTGCCAGTACACAGGTATTGCTGCCAGCCAATACACAGTTATTGCCAGTACACAGGTATTGCCGCCAGCCAGTACACAGGTATTATGGCTATCCAGTACACAGGTATTGCCAGTACACAGTTATTGCTGCCAGCCAGTACACAGTTATTGCCGCCAGCCAGTAGTACACAGTTATTGCCAGTACACAGGTATTGCCGCCAGCCAGTACACAGGTATTGCCGCCAGCCAGTACACAGGTATTGCCAGTCCACAGGCATTGCCACCAGCCAGTACACAGTTATTGCCATCAGCCAGTACACAGTTATTGCCAGTACACAGTTATTGCCGCAAGCCAGTACACAGGTATTGCCGCCAGCAAGTACACAGTAATTGGCAGTACACAGTAATTGGCAGTACACAGTAATTGGCAGTACACAGTTATTGCCAGTACACACTCATTGTGTGTCCCACCAGGAAACATAAAACACACTATCACCAGACCCACCTGTCCTGCACTGCTGGGCTGTCCGACTCCTGTCTCACTGGCCTCCCCTGTCCGTCTGGCAGTGGTGGGGCAGTGGCACTCTGCTGCTGCTGGGCGCTGGCTGAGTCACCTCGGCTTGGTGGCTGGCTGGACCTGGGTTGGCAGGGCAGTGGACTACTCGTCGTCGCTGTCTCGTGGATGGTCTGTGCGCGACTGTAACCCGGCGGAGTGCTGCGTAATTACTCAGCCATCACATCCGCCACAGTCCCGACCCACCACATCCAATGACAGTCAGTCATTGCATGCTCAGGTTCAGGGCAGCCAATCAGACTATGTGTGTGCGCCTGTTCAGCGCACACACATAGTCTTTTATGACTGACCAATCACCTCACTACTTGCTGTCAGCAGACAAGGAGCCGAGAAAAAAAAAGAAAAAAAGAAAAAGTCAATATACCGGTGCCTCCTGTTTTTTTTCTTTTTTTTTTCTTCTTATCAGCGGTGGGGAGGTGGCGCCCTAGTTCTTCTTATTGACTAGCTGTCGCTGGGTCCATCATGTCTGTAAGTGGTACTAGGTACCACTTACTTGTTCACATAAAGGGATTTATATTTGGGGGCTTCTATTTTTTAAAAGGGACATCCAAAATATAAGTCCGTCCGACTGACTTCCACATCTGTCGGGCCAGGGATGTGGGGATAAGGCCCTTGTCAGCATCAACGTGGCATCTTTCCAATGTTGAGGGTATATTCCCTGGTATGGTATAGGAGGGGGAAAACACGCTTACTGTCCTTCTCTTACCTGGCCAGCCAGGCTGCACAAGTTTTTTGTGTGTTGGGTGCCCCTCAAAATCAACACCAGCTCCATATCCAGGCATGCAGCTTGTGTGCCAGGTAAATAGGGGGAGGTAAGAAATCACTTTTAGTTAAATTCAATATATGTTTACTAAGCAATACATTTCTAGCAGATGGGTTGATAATAACCCTTAATTCAGAGCTGTAACAGAAAAGCCATACTCTCCCCAAATTAGGATAAGAGTCTAGTATGAATTTTTAAAGGGGGCACTACACAAAAGAAAAAAAAAAGTGTGGGGTCCCCCTAAAAATTCATACTAGACCCTTATCCTTGATATGGGAAGGTATGTATTTGTGTATGGATGTTGATATACCCCTGAACTTAAGGTTACCCTCAACTCATCTGCTAGAAACATGATGCTCAGTAAACATTTCTTATATCGAATTTAATTTTAAATGATTTTGTAGAAAAATGGGAATCCCAATCTGATTTTGAGCTCTACTGAATAACAACAAAAAAAGAGTTCCTCCTCCAGCAGCCTCTGCCCCAAGGAAGGAAGCCAAAATGCATTTGCTTTTGAGTTGTGTAATGTGATAACTATATCAAACACTACAGTTTCAGATAATGTCACATGCATACATTACATTTTGTATATTCTTGTTTGGGTGAAAGTCCTGTGGCTAAGCCATGCGTTCCTGTTTATGCTTTGCACAGCAGTGAAAGAAGAAATACAATGGTGCGGACAAATAAAGCCAAGGCTAACTTAATAGGGAAGACCCAAAGGCATCAGCGCACATTTTCTAGCCAGTATGTTCTATGGCTGATCCCTGAAAGCAGTCAAAAGGCGAGATTTTGTCTGACCCATAGATATTGGTTCTTTTTATCTTCATCAAAGACAGATTAAGGGAAAAAAATGGCCCTGGGAATAAGTTAGCAACTTTGACTCCTCCGTCCAATCAATTGACATTGATAAGTATTGAAGTAGGCATGGAGAAGCCAACCTGTTTTCATTGTCTGTACTGGCATGATCCCATTGAAAATCAAGTGCCTACAAGTGCATCCTCCCTTGTGAAGGGACAGGCTGGTGTAGAGCTTTGACCAAATGCGTCATCTCCCTGATTTATTGCAGATGAATGAAGGTTGCAACAGGGCCCCCTGATTATTCACCGGGCTCTAGGCTCTTGCCTATGTTTTCATTTGGATGTTTCAGCTATGATCTTCAGTTTGTGGGTGGAGAGCCAGGAACGGATGGGAAATGAGAATTCATCTGCATCAATCACCAGACAATCACCAGAGTAATTTCCAGCTTCTTGTATTCATTAGTAATTTGCACTTGGGAGGCTCATCTAGGCAAGGCAGATGGTGGTTCTAGCCTTTTGTATAGCTCCTTGTGAAAGAAATAATTAATATTCTGTTAGCGTTTCAATGATAATAAAACAATGCTGAATAAACAAGGTCTCATCATTCCTCCCTCCAGAATGCACAGCATATCCACGTGCCAATCACTGAGTGTCAGTATGCTGGAATTTCAATTCATCATCAATTTTCCTTGGTTTGAACCATTGGCTTCCATGCAAACTGTGCATTAGGCTGCCTGGCACCCCAAAGTGACAAGATACAATTCACTCTTGACAGGTGAAATCAAAAACATCTGTAGTATGATTCTTTCTATTATCTGAAGGAATTCTAAGCAGGATTACATTGGGATTCTAAAACACACTGTTTCTCAGCTAAGTGTAACTATAGCTTAAATGTAATACCATTCACTGAAGTGATATTGGATCATATCCCAATCAAGCAAGCCTTTGGGGTGTTTTCTGGGTGGTGCTGCTGCATTGGTATATTGCAAGGGCAAATCATGTGTAGACAGAGGCACACATAGCTAAAATAGGGGAAATCTTTTGGAAAATAATTACATGATGCACTCACCCCTGAAAAGGTTGATTAGGACCCAAGGTTCTTTCCCCAATAAGTGTATTAGTAGCCAGGCACACAGTTGCAGACTGGCTTCTGAACTTCTGGTTCGATGATTCCTTTAGGAGTATCCTTTTTTGATGCCTTATTGAAAACTTGAATTTGGATGGGTGCAGGGCAGAGGCGGCTGCTCCATTAGGGGCGCAGGAATGCCGCCCCCCTAATCCAGGTGCTCGGCCCCTAATCTACACGCAGGGGGGCCAGATGCATGGATTAAGTGGGTTTTTTTCTTTTGAAGCAAATGATTAGAGCCTGAGGCCTGATTGGCTGGGAGGAGAAGCGACTGTATTGGCTGCCGAGGAGGAGATACAGGGAGAAGCCACGAGGAGATACCGAGCATAAGACACTGAGGAGGAGCCACAGGCCCGTGACCTAGATGGGGTAAGTACAGGGTTTACTGATGGACTGAACGGGGGGCTTTACTGACCAACTGGGGGGGATGAGTGTTTTGTTTACCACCCCCCAAAAAATGGAGCACCAGCCGCCACTGGTGTAGGGTAACTGTGAGTAACTGGTGCTCCAGTAACATTAAGTATCAACTTGAGGACACCTATCTTCCTCCTAAAGATTCTTAGCACAGTCCTTGAAGCAGCAAATGATGGGCTGAGCTATTCATGGACACCATGTGCAATTTCTACTTTTAGTACAGGCTGAGTTTGATGCAAAAGGAACAGCAACAGCACGCAGTCACTGGGATCTCACACACCGGTCTGTACTCACAAATAGTTTGATGCCTCCTTCCAATATCAGCCAGACATTCTCTGTGAACACTAGATCCCCAAAAGGAAATCCCTCAGTCAGCTCCAGCAAAGTTCAGTAGAATAAGCCGTCGATGAGCAAATGAAGAACCACAGCAGGACTTCCCAGAAGGGCAGTAGCCCTTAAGGCTGGGATCTTCTCCTCCTGAACAAGAACCCCTCAGGCCTCAAGCTATTTATAGTTGTGCTTTAATGGGGTATGGGCGCTGCCTATCTTTTAAATATAAAGTGCGGTATGTGTCCTTACTTTATTTTTATATCTAATTAATATAATAAAAGTGGTCTGTGAAAAAAGATATAATGGTATGTGTATCTTCCCAAATAAAACAAACGAGTTCTGATTGATAAAGGTTTGACATTCTGTGTGTAAGGAATCTATGTTTTGGATAATATGACAGCCACCTGCTGTTTTGGTCTATCTCCACGACTGATACCTAATTGATTACTAATTGATTTTCTATACCAAATACATGATGATACATCAAAAATTATATAAAGTGCTTTGTGTGAAAAATTTATTGCCAGTATGGAAAAAAATATTAATAATTTCCTACACCATACACCTAATTATGCATAAGTAAATATTAAAGCTCTGTGTGAAAAAAATGTATATAGTTTCAGTGTTGTGATGTCTGGGCATCCGTTGATACACCCAAACCTCTATCTCTAGGTAATTAGTGGTGGGAAAAAAATATATAGCAATTTCCTAAATCACACATATCATAAAACATAATTGAGTACATAAAGTGCTCTGTGCAAACGTGATCTTCACTACTCCACTTGGACACAATAAAATAGGCAGATGATGTTAACAGTCCTGAAAATCTATAGTCCTTAATAATGCAAAATTTTACTTGTACAATTTTCTGTAGATGGTGGTGCCCGTGCTCTTAAGGTGCAGTTCACTCGTGCTCCCCTCAGATACCCCACTTACCAGATTGCGTCACCCCTGCAGGGGTAAAACGCATGGACGCCAATCTTTATAGGGTTTATGCTGTTTGCTAAGTTCTCTCGCCACCGTGCTGTTAGTATCCTTGGTGGATGTCCTTATTGGGGATAAAACCAAAGAGGGATAGCGTAATTCCGTAAAAAAGTATGTCTTTTATTTAAATAATCCAAAAGGAGTCATCCAGTAAAAGATTCAAATAAAAATATGCAATAAACAATAAAAGCATCCAGGTCAGTCTGCCGGTGCTGAAGACTAGTGGGTGAATTCCCGTGCTCCGCGTGCTTCCTGGTTTGGAATAGCGTGCGTTCCACCTGCCGGACTGCTCTAACCGGAAGTGATGTTTTTTGCGTGAGAATGGCTCTGCGGAGGGAATGACTGGAACCTAAATAAATATTCAGACTGTGAATCTGACTCTCCCAGTCCACTGCTTTACAGAACCATCCAGAAGGCAGGAGGAAGCAGTCAAACCTACAGCCTGTGAAACTCAGAGTAGTCTAGAGTAATCACAAACAGCTCCACTGATTACAGGAGAACCAAAAGAACTACATTTACCAAGCCTAGCTAGCTGCCTGACTAGGAGGTTGCTACATACCTATCTCCAATAAGACTGGGCTGAATGGATTAAAGTGTTTCAATCCCCCCGCCCCCTCCCAAAAGAAAAAATGTAATATATTGCAGCTTACCAGTCCTTAGATATGGCTTTTGCAATCGTTTTATTTATTTCCACCTGGTAATCCAGTGAATAACAAACTTCTGGCCCTGGGGTGGTGTCAGATGCTGGTGTGACCAGAAATGTGTGGACTGCCACAAAGAATACCAGGCACAAATACAGTGTAAAAGAATATAATTTATTTTAAAAAAAGTGAACAACATAAATATAAATGCACCTCCAGTATACCAAACTGTGTAAAACAAACCCAATAACCATAGAAATAGTGATACACAATGTGCAACTGTCCAAAGCAAGTAAATACAGCAAACATGGAATATAAAGAGTAATCATAACACAGCCAGGATCATACACTGGAGATCAAGCAGAGGGAGCTGACACAGGATAGGGAGAGGGTAACAGGAGACGGAGAGAGCAGGTGGGAAGGGATCAGGCTGCAGAGCCGGGATTGGGACCTGGGTCCAGGAACAGGAAGCAGGGTACTGGAACACTGGAACACTTGAACGCAGGTCAGGGGCACATGGAGGCAGACTACCAAGGCAGGAATGAAGAGCATAGGCAGGGCTTAAATACACATCCCGCAACAAGCATCAGGTGATGACTGATTACACAAGGTGATCTTCTGGCCACTGAGGGACACCCGCTGGTGGACATTGGACCTGCAGCCTATGGATCTGGGAGCTACAGTGCCACCAGCAGGTGAGCCCTTTCCTGACAGGTGGCTATGCTCACCCACCCCACTATATCTAAGGTGGAAGCAATGGTTGTCGCCTAGGCTGAATTTCAAACATATCTTTCTCTCTTCCTCTCCATTCTGTGTGGGGGAGGGATTAGTAATTTACAAAAGGAAGATAAGATTGTTTGAGCTTTCAGTTCAATTCACAGGAAGTGACAATAACACTAGCAAGATCACTTGTTATCTTCTGTTTTTGCAAAAAAATGAAAATGAATGTGGCCACCACATCTAATAACGGGTAAGCTGTAATATATTACATTTTTGTTCTTGGGTTTAGATATCTGTAGCACCCTCTAGTGTGCTACTGGTGTAAGTGTAGGCAAGTTTATGTTTTGGCTCATGATTAACTTGTGAGTCTTAATTGGGTCATGGGTTTACTGCAGGTCAGGTTGGATGACTCATACAGAGAGGTCTCTGGTGCTTCCCCCTGGTTCTAGAAGTTTGGATGCATTTATAGAAATGAGTGGGCGGAAGCCAGGAGGGTTGACCTGCATACTTAGGGGAGCTTGACCAATCCCCAAGCAGTGGGCCTGGCAGGGTGGCTGAGCCAGCCCTTAAATATGGATGAGTCATGCCAGTAGGGGAGTCGGGTGGAAGATGGAGTGCTGAGGAGACTGTCAGTGGCCTTGGAGGGGAACCTCTGGTCTGTAGCTCAGGCTGGCTTGAGAAGATCCTGACAGCAGTGTTTGAAAAGAGTCTTACCTAAGAAGCAATGGAAACAAGGAGGACAGTGTGAGTACATCAGCACACTCAGGGACTTACAAGGGGAGAGACTGCCTCATGTAGCAAGCCTTTCTGGAAGACAGCATTGTGCTTAAATATTTCCTTTCCCTTGCCTTTCCCTTGTCCTGGGAGATCTGGTAGTTCTTGCAGTCAAATAGAGCTGGGATCCGTGTCTACAGTGGAGTTGGAGATACTCTGGTATGCAGCCTACAACACTTTATGCTAATTTCAAAGGGACTGAGAGTTCCTAGTCTGTAAGGGGCCTTTTCATTTTTGATCATCGCAGACTGTCAGTGTCGAAGGAGGACAGTTCAGGAGCATGTACATAGGGAGGAAGTTGAAAACAAGAAGAAGAAGGCGCCTCTAGGTGCAGATGTTAACAAATTTATTATGCAAGATAGGGTTTAACAACTCACATGTGTGTGTAAGAAAAGGCAAGCATATCTGCAGCATATCTGCAGGGAGACAGTCCAGGCAGCAAAGTCCGTTCATAGGGAGGAAGTTGTCCCTGTTATTGTCGCAATCAAGCTGGGTATCCCATAATTCCTATTCCCCATCCAAGTTATTACCCCTAATAAAACATAGAAACCAAGCTCAAAGACTGTTCCTTGTATCTGGATGAAAGTGGAAAATGCTTGTTGCCTGGCTGCGCAGGAGTGGGGAAACCAGTCACCTGCAACCACTGCAGGGGTAGTGCTACATATCCTTTAAGCGTAACTCCACTTTTGTTGAGAAACCCCCCCCCCTCCCCCTGGGTGATCTATGTACATTGCAAGGATTATAACAACCTTTGTTGCAGATTCCTACCTTTTGGTATTCTGAAGAAATCCCTCTGTGTCTCTGTACTGAGTGGGTCTAATGGGAGTGGTTTCTTAATTAACTGTCAGCTGTGGCAGCTGCAGAGCACTAATGAGAGAAGCTGCTGGGACTGCATCCCTTTAGGGCCGGTTCACAAATAGGTGATCCGACTTCAGGGGCGACTTTGCTAGGCAATTTGAACACTACTTCAAGACGACTTCAGTGCGACTTCAGCGCGACTTTGGGTGACTTACAACGCGAACTAAAGTGACCTTCATGCCAGGCGACTTTGCCTGTGGCCAATCAGAGAAGGCAGGGAGGGGGTTGCCTGGGTAATTCGTGGGGAGTGTCTTAGTAAATTATTTTCTTTTTCATGTAATGTCGCTTCAATATAGATGGGGATCTGACTTGGAGGCGACTTACATTAAATTCTATGGGAACAAGTCGGATGGAAGTTGCCTTGAAGTAGTTCAGGAACCTTTTTTGAAGTCGGAGCGACATCAGTAGTGTACATTAAGACTGTTCCCATTCACTTCAATGGGATTTCAGCTGTCAAGCAACTTGGGGCGACAAGTCGGAATGTAAGTCTCTGCAGTGTGAACCGGCCCTTAGACGTGCTCCTATTGAAAGTTTCTCTCCAAAAATGACATTTTTGTTGCAGGGGATGCCTGAAATCCGACTTGTATCTTAGGCAGGCTTTTGGGAAATAATGTTTCTGGGGAGTGGTCAGTACACACTCTGCATACAGAACTACTCCAGGTAGCCATATTGCAATGCATTCTCAGAAAATTACAGCGACTGCAGATTGAAAAGGAAAGGTGATTTTTAATAACATTCAATTACAATATGATTAATGTCGCAATTATATTCGCTATATTATTTGTTCCTTATTTACAATTTTTTCCCCACGAAAGTAGAGTTACCCTTTAAGTATTCTTGAAACACAAGAAAAAAGTGTACCTGTAGTAATGGCAAAGGTGCTAAATGTAGTACACACCTTCACGTTGCTTCCTGGAACTTAAATCCTTTACTGTGCAAGTGTTGACTTTAGCTAGAAAGTCAGCATTTGAGACCATACCCTCTTTCCCCCCCTTTATTATTCAGAGGGCTCCCAATTACAGTAATGGCTCAGCAGGGAAGCATGGTAGATGGGAAGGATGGTCCTCAATGCCCAACACCCAGCCAAAGTTGCTATTTGTAGAATAGAGTACCCTGTTTTTCTACATTAGATTGACACCGTATGCCATTAATGTTGATCAGTGGAGTGGCGGTTAACTGAAATCATAAAAGTATGAAATGAGTGACAGACCAAAAATGGATGAGGGCGTCAAACAAAATTTTAAGCATTGGTAGGGGATATAAAAATAGCCAACGCATTTAGGGGGGCAACAACGCTCCCCCTTCATCAGAGCTACAAGAATCACCATAAAACATAGTCATTATGATGAAATCAGGCACCTTTCAATGATATTTTGAATTGACAGATTCCTAATGATGCTCTAACAATCTGATCACAGTTTTCTATACTTATTTGTGTATGTTAACTAGAATCAATCATTCCTTCTAGTCAGCATTAAGGGTGGCATTCACTTACTTTCGGCAATTGCTTTAATATCATTTTTTTGTTAATCAAAAGCCCACAGAAATATGCAATAATATCTCATTTGATGTTCCTTGAATCCATTAATTGAAGGGTGAAAATGTTCCACCCAATCAAAAGGAGAAAAAACAAGGCGACATATGACTTGTTTGATGCCGAAGGAGGGTACTTAAGAAATCAACAGCTTTTTCCCATTATCTTAATGAGTAATTAAAGCAAGTAGAAAAATTAGCAATCACAAGTGTTTAAGACCCAGGAGGGATGTATAGATGAATGAAAGAGCATTTTTAAATACTCACAGACATGTAGAGGGTAAAATGTCGATATTTTACCAAGAGTTCAAAGGGTTTTCATGATTTAAATTAATTGGTTTATACAAGCTGCCCTTATTGTAAAAAAACAGATTCTCTTTCATCCAGGTCTCCTTTAAAGCCATGACATACACATATCTGTTCTTTCTAATGACATACCTGTGGATCTGTGAATATAACCTGTTAGTAGCTTTGTCTCCATTTCTGAAGCTGGAGGGCACAAATCTAAGGGGTTGATTTACTAAAGGCAAATCCACTCTGCACTGCAAGTGCACTACAAATGCACTTGGAAGTGCAGTCGCTGTAAATCTGAGGGGAAGATCTGAAATTAGGGGAAGCTCTGCTGATTTTATCACCCAATCATGTACAAGCAAAAATGCTGTTTTTTTATTTTGCTTGCATGTCCCCTCAGATCTACAGCGACTGCACTTCCAAATGTACTTGCAGTGTAAGGTGGATTTGCCTTTAGTAAATAACCCCCCCCCGAGTTCTACCCAATAGGATGAATTTCTCCCCTAGACATTTTGCGAATTGCAAAACTAGGAGAGTTATATTTATGTTAATCTGTGACTGTGGGTGCTTTTATATCGGCAATACGATACAAGAATTTTGAAAACGTGCTTATAAGCATGTGCTAAGCATGAAAACTGCCAATCCTGAATTACCTCTGGGACGTCATGTCCTTGTCAAACACAATGGAATTTGTCCCCGTATTAAATTTTTGATCCTCATTAGGGTACACCCCAAACCTCGTGGAGGAGATTGGGATAAATCCCTACTCCAATGTGAGGCTCGATGGATCGATAGGTTCAAAGCCACTATCTACCCAGGCCTTAATGAGAATATCTCATTTCGACCATTTTTGGAGGGCTTTGTCTCAGGGGGATGGGAGGAGTAAAACAATTCCCTTTTTTTTTTTTGTGCATCTCTGCCTTGGCTTTACTTTTGTAGTTTGTAGCCGAATTTGTGATAATTCATTCTCAATTTTGTGTTTATTACATATAGTCATTGTTTTTTGATTGTGTGTCTATATGACGATTATTGGCTCTACATAGTCTTTCCCTTTGTGTTGGAGATGATCTGGTGCAAGTATAAAGTTGGCTTGGGCTTGCTTGTCCCCCTAGTGTCCTCTTCCAGCTATCCCCGGCCGGCGCACCCAGGCCGCCTGCTGTCCCAGCAGAAGTGGCCGGTCTAACCGGCCTACATAGTGGTGAAGTGTGGCTTCCATTTAGGGTTGGAGGATACACTCTTTCCATCTGGCTCTGCCGCTATGACCCATACCCATGTCATTCGGCGCAAACCCTTCCTCTTTTGGTGCCCATTCCGCCCCTTTTCCGCATCTGGCGTATTGCCTCCAGATCAGCAGGGGGAGCTTCGGCCCCCCTGCTTTGCCTCTATGCCACGATGCGGTCCAGGCTGGTCTTGCGTCGGCAGACACGTGACGTCACCCTGCCTCTGGCGAGATGACGCGGTGCGCCAGCCCCAGGTGTGGCGATAACGACCACTCCCTGGGGAATCTACTTAAAAACATCACTCCCACCCCTTCTAAAACCAGCGTGGAGTACTGGGGCAGACTTAGGGAGACATGCAGCTCGTCTGGTAAGCTATTCTCTTATCATTCACTTGGCTTCCTATACAGGATGTCCATACATGGACGCCCAAGGATCCCTATGGTCTTGAAGGGTATCCATTGACTCTATTTATTTCTATTTCCTACTCTTTAGAGCATACTTCTCAGTCTGCAATTGTAGATGCTGCTGTCTATCACGCCACACTTATTACTTCTATTGAGGTCAGGTATGCTACTTTTCATTATATTAAGGCTTTGGCCCTACACTAGCAACTCGCAACCTTTTTTAGCTAGCATTTTTAATATATACCATTACAGCTAACCAGATTTGACTCATTTACACTTTGAGCCAAGAAATAGATAAGTTACCTCACTCCCCTCCCTTTCATTTACTCTGTATCCAATGGCTCTGAGTTATAGGTGTATATATATACAGACATATACATTTTTCCTATATATATTTACTCTTTTATAGATGATCTGGTGCCTATACCATCATCAGACCCAACCTCTGAGCATAAAACTTTTCCTTATTGGATAACCACTGTCCTCCCTGGTTTTGGTGTCTGTCTGGTCTGCGGTGTCCTGGACCCTCTGTGGTGATCTCTGGCGATGGCGCCCGAGTGTTTGTGAGTATATGTCCCTCTCCCTGCCATCCAGATCTCTTCTTGATTTAATCTATCTATTACTCCAATTTTGATGTAGCTATATGGCCTTACTATATGAACAAGGTGAGCCGAAGTTTCCATATACACCCCCTCAATTAATCAATGTGTTGTTATAGTCTGACTTTATTCATTTTTTTTTTTATATGATATTACAGATTTTGTTTCAAGTGATACAGCTTTTTCGTCTTTGAAACACCTCTGAAGAAGGAACCCATCCGAAATGCATCAGGTATAACTGACAATGCTGCAATATCACTTCATTTCTTTATATGTGCATTTGATTATGCTGTAGTATCACTTCATCTCCATGTATGCTGTGTTCATTTGGCCTATATGCTACATTTTTATGATAAATTTTGTATTCCATCTTTGCTATGTATAATAAAAAAACTTTGTATTTTATTAATATAGTTTACAAGATATTTTGTGCCTAAAAAGTCCCACTCCCTGAGGGAGTTCTCTTACCCCTGAGTTTTAACACCTTTTTGTTAGATTTAAAGTACTAATGCAGCACCTCTCCCCTCCTTCCTCCACTCCAGGTTCAGGCAGACAATGAAAATGCTCCTCTTCCTCCAGGCACAATCAGCCTATAGGAATGTAGTTTGCCAAGCAGATGGAAAACTGGGGACATCTGCGTGTATCAGCATTACGGTTGCCCTCAAAGGGCTGGTTGTATCCATAAGACCACTGTATGTATCAGTGGCGGCTGGTGGTTTTTTTTTTTTGAGGGGGGGCGACATACAACAAGCATCCCCTCCGGTCAGCCAGCCGATGGCACACCCCCTCCCCCCGTGGACAGTCGGTCAGTCATCCAGCCCCGCACTTACCCCATCTAGGTCACGGACAGGCAGCGCTCCTACGGGCGGCAGGTTCCATTGCGTCTCCTCTTCCTCTGCATCATGGTGGCTTCTGTGGTGCGTATCCTATCTCCTCCTCCTAGGTGTTCAAGAGGATAGCCTGTCCTTTCAGGCAATCAGGTGAAGGGTCTCAGGATCCGCTTCCTGATTGGCTGGGAGGAGGATCAATGTGACAATAGCGAATATTCATTCGCTATTGTCACACAAGGGGGGAGGGCTAGGTGCCCCGAGCCCACCCTTTTTTAATGCCTAACCCATTGAAATCCATGCGTCCGGCACCCTGCATGTAGATTAGGGGGCCAGACGCATGGATGGGGGGGCGGAGCCCATGCACCCCTAATGGATGGGCCGCCACTGGTATGTATGCAGGGTTCAAGAGCATGTGGCATACAGAGAGCAGAGTTCAGGAGTGTGTTACATACATAATGCAGAGTTCAGGAGTGTATTATGTACAGAGTGCAGAATTCAGAAATGCATCACCTACAGAATGCAGAGTCCAGGAGTACACTTCGTACAGAGTGAAGGGTTTAGGGATGTGTTATGTACAAAGGGAAGGGAGTGTGCTATGCACAGAGTGCAGGGTCCAGCTCTCTTTCACAGGCTGTCCACATCTCATTTTCACCCCTCCTTAGCTCTGACCTCTACACCACTCTCCCCCACACCCACCTCTCCACACATCTCTCTTCACAGCCCTCATCTCTCCCTCTCCCAAAAGCTTCCTCGCATCTCACCTACTCATCAACTAACCTCGCCCAGCTCTAGTATCTCCCGGCAGTGTTGGTGGCTCCTCCTCTCTCTATCTCTCTCTCAAGGAGATCATTGGTTGTCTTCTGTCCCCACCGTGCCCTGTTGTTAGTGCATGCAGGGCAGGCAGGCTTCTGTGAGAACCATGACCCACCAAGAGGAAAGTTGTTCTTGTAGACATACAGTGCCTTGAAAATGTATTCATACCCCTTGAAATGTTCCACATTTTGTCATGTTACAACCAAAAATGTAAATGTATTTTATTGGGATTTTATGTGATAGACCAACACAAAGTGGCACATAATTGTGAAGAGGAAAGAAAATGATAAATGATTTTCAAAAGTGAGGCATGCATTTGTATTCAGCCCCCTTTACTCTGATACCCCTAACTAAAATCTAGTGGAACCAATTGCCTTCAGAAGTCACCTAATTAGTAAATAGTCCACCTGTGTGTAACTTAATCTCAGTATTGAGCATCATGAAGGCCAAGGAACACACCAGACAGGTCAGGGATAAAGTTGTAGAGATGTTTAAAGCAGGGTTAGGTTATAAAAAAATATATCAAGCTTTGAACATCTCACAGAGCGCTGTTCAATCCATCATCCAAAAATTGAAATCATATGGCACAACTGCAAACCTACATGGCCGATCTCCTAAACTGACAGCCTGGGCAAGGAGAGTATTAGTCAGAGAAGCAACCAAGAGGCCCATGGTGACTCTGAAGGAGCTGCAGAGATCCTGTCTGTTCCCACAGTGCAGCAGCTGCAGGGGGAGGGGCCACGAGCAGGGGAAAATATCCCCGTTCAGTGTGGAGTGCATCTCCATGTTAGATGCGCTCCCATTGAACACAAAGGGCTGGGAATTCGCACCGCATTGCACAAAAAGCGCACACGTTTTTTGTGCAATGTGGAGTGCGAATGCACCGGACATATGTGAACCGGACACATTGAAATCAATGTTTTTTCAAGTGTCCTGGGAATTGGATGCGGTTTAAGCCGCATCCAATTCACATAGATGTGAACCCAACCTCAAGAAGTCCCGTTTGCAGTTTGCAAGAAGCCATGTGGGGGACACAGCAAACATGGAAGACGGTGTGTTCTGGTCAGATGAGGCCACATTTTTTGGCATAAAAGCAAAACCCTATTTGGTTGATTTACTAAAGGCAGATCTACTCTGCACTACAAGTGCACTTGGAAGTGCAGTCATGTAGATCTGAGGGGAAGATCTGAAATGAGGGGAAGCTGTGCTGATTTCTATCATCCAATCATGTGCAATCAAAAATGCTGTTTTTTATTTTCCTTGCATGTCCCACTCAGATCTACAACGACTGCCCTTTCAAGTGCATTTTCAGTGTATTTGCCTTTAGTAAATAACCCTCCCCGTGAGACAGAAAACTAACACTGCACATCACCATGAACACACCACCCCCCTGGTGAAACATGGTGGTGGCAGCATCATGTTGTGGGGATGCTTTTCTTCAGCAGGGACAGGGAAGCTGGTGAGAGTTGATGGAAAGATTGATGGAGTCAAATTTTAGGGCAATCTTAGAAGAAAACCTGTTAGAGTCTGCAAAAGACTTGAGACTGGGATGGAGGTTCACCTTCTAGCAGGACAATGACCCTAAACATACAGCCAGAGCTACAATGGAATGGTTTAGATCAAAGCATATTCATGTGTTAGAATGGCCCAGTCAAAATCCAGACCTAAATCCAATTGAGAATCTGTGGCAACACATGAAAATTGCTGTTCACAGACGCTCTCCATCCAATCTGACAGCTTGAGCCATTTTGTAAAGAAGAATGGGCAAACATGTCACTCTCTAGATGAGAAAAGCTGGTAGAAACATCCCCAAAAAGACTTGCAGCTGTAATTGCAGAGAAAGGTTGGTTCTACAAAGTATTGACTCAGGGGGGCTGAATGCAAATGTACCCCACACTTTTCACATATTTATTTGTAAAAACTTTTGAAAACCATTTATCATTTTCCTTCCACTTCACAATTATGTGCCACTTTGTGTTGGTTTATCACATAAAATCCCAATAAAATACATTTACATTTTTGGTTGTAACATGACAAAATGTGTAAAATTGCAAGGGGTATGAATACTTATTCAAGGCACTGTAGAAGGCTTCTGTGTTTACAAATGACAGTGTCAGCATGGAGTGGAGGGCGAGAGACATTAGTGGTGGAATTTTCCAGCTGAAAAGAAGCCCTAGGTGTGAGGGCCACCTAAAATGGATTTGGCCCGCAGGCCTTGTGTTTCACACAGGTGGCTTAGAGGAAGAGGTAGCTTGATGGACATGGCATGGAGACCTCAATACTCAATGCTTTAAGGTATCTGTGACTGCTCACTGGGGGGCCTTAAAACAAGTTTTTATGGGGGCTGCTACTGCAGTATTTAGGGCCACCAATAGAGTTTATTTGGGAATCCTCCTACTGCAGTATCTCAGGTCACCAACGGAATTACTTTAAGAATCTGTTGTAATTGGGAGGCCACCAGTTGTTACTTGGGCTATCGTTGAGTTGTTAGAGTCATTATTGATTTTGCTGCTACTAAGAAGGTCTGATATATTTGTACTGTTTTGGGGTATCCTGTACCTCTAGCCTTCCCTTAGTAATAACAATGAACAAATACATTTTTTTGCAAAAGAAGATTGAAGGTCTTGAAATCTGTCTGGTTGTTTCTACTGGAGTGTCAGGGAATGCCTGGATGTAGCTTCAGGGCAGGTCACTAGTGGGGAAAGCAGCAGAGCCCATTGAAATCTATCAGCTTCGAAAGTCATTACCACACGGATAATGTTAAGTACTCAAAATCTCACGGGATGCTGCAGCACAGTGCAGAATCATCTTCTCAGCAAGATTTAAACTACTCAGCATTCACAGGGATCTTAACAAAAGAAGAATTACATCACCGTCACCTGGGTGTCTGTGGGCAATACCTGAGGGAAAGATAAGTATATTGTCTAACTTATTTCCTCCATAGATGGTTTTGTTAGCTTTTATTCAGCATTTCAGCAAGGAGGAAAGTGGCCATGCTTAAAGCTGGTAAACAACTAAATTTGCAGGTGATATACCAATAAGGCAGCTTTTTTACCTGCCAAAGGATTTGTATTTTTGGTTATCCAGTCTTGATATTTATACAGATCTACCACACAGCATATCCCTGTCAGGCAGAGTAGGAGACCTGATTTTTTTCTGCTGCATTTAAATAACACTTACCGGTCTTGTGCCTCCCCCAGCCTGTGAAAGGAAGCAGCAGACTGATGACCTCATCTCTCTACCACTCTGCTCTCTACTCTCAGCATGCTCCATGCACTACAACACACCTGACTGGCTCCTTGTGCTGCTTATCCCCCCTGCTATCTGAACTCTTCTTCACAGGGACTGGAAGAGGCTAATATCAGGCCAAATTCTGGCACTTATATACAGGCAGTCCCCTAGTTATGAACATCCGACTTATGAACGACTCCTACTTACAAACGGAGGGAGACAACAGGAAGTGAGAGGAAATCTCCCCCTAGGAAGGGAAATTCACTCCTGTAAGAGTTATTATGGGACAAAGATGTCTACACTGATGCTTTTTCAGCAAGGTTTGTTTCCACAATGTCCCAAAATTTTCAAAATCCAATTATCATTGGGACAGGAAGTGAGGTGAAATCTGCTGAACAGAAACATAGACAGCAAAACAAACATTACAGGAGTGTTACCCCTTCCCTATGCTATCCAAAAAGCTTAAAAAGATTTGTTTTCGCTGCAGTTACACTTAAAAAATGTACCTGTTCCCACTTACAAACAAATTTGACTTATGAACAAACCTACAGTCCCTATCTTGTTTGTAACCCGGGGACCGCCTGTATTAATAAATACAGATCTGCATTCATTTGTCTATTTTTTATCTGCCAGGAGTTAGTCATAAGCCGGATTAAACCCAAAACCAAAAAGGTAATATACCAATCATTAATTGAGTGGCTGCATTTTTTTTAGGCTGGGTTCACACTATTTTCCGCAACCAATTCGCAATAGCAGATTTTGACCGACTCTCTATGGAGCTGGTTCACATATCTCTGCTGCAGCTCAGGAGCCCTGTGCGTCTTTTGGTCTGTTTCAGGTCCAAATTCAGCCAAGAATTTGAGCTGAAATCGGACCTGAAACGGTGAACAGGAACGCACCGGACCCCTGCTGTGAGCCACAAGTGAAGATGGTGTGAACCCAGCCTCAGGCTTTTTCCCCTCTGTTTTCACCTGGTGATCTGGCCAGTAGCACACCTCCTGTATTAAAGTGCCCCCACTCTGGGTAGAGAAGCATAGGGGGCACCTTTGAAGAGCAGCATTATCAGTCTGGTGGGGGCGGGGATGTTAGAACTACCAGATTTAGATACACATATTGAAGCCAAAGTCCAGCTAATAATCTATAAGCAGTTACAATAGTTTTTTTTCCCTTTTGGGATAAAGGTTTTACATAAAAATATAAAAGCTGATCATTTTAAGCACCCTACCTGTGTTAAATGGTTTGTCTCATCTCTGTAACTGATACGTTCTGCTGGGCAGCTTGTTCTTTTGAAAAACAGACTTACTGGCTGGATTACCATGGGAAAATAGAAGAAGAAAAAAAATGGAGCCATCACATCTACAGTAAGAATTGGTAAGCTGTTTTACATCAGATTTTTCTTCACTTTTTGTTGCAAAGACACAACAGAAAGTTACAGGAAAAAAAGAGGAATGTTCTCCAAAGTGAATGGATATTCTCTCCTAGTTTTCACCGGAACAGTTGTTTCTATTGAAAAATGTCCCTTCATCTTTTGTTTTTGTAACAACTCTTCTTATTTCCCATCACTTTCTGTAAGGACAAACAAAAGAAAACCCCTGGTAGTGGGACTTTAAAGGCATTGACCCAGTAAATTGTATAAAAAATATCAAAATTGTATTCATATAGAATTTGTATTAATAAAATGTTGATAATTTTTATAAAATTTACTGGGTCAGTGCCTTTAAAGTCCCACTACCAGGGGTTTTCTTTTGTCTGTAAAGAAGACTATATTCAATAGGACCAATATTTAGGGCAAACTTCCCCAGAGGACCTAGAGGTCCTGAACCCTTCCCCACTCTATATAAAACCTAAACAAAGATTATCGCTTTACATACACATTACAGATCTCCTAAACTGGACCTAGTCTTAGACATATTTTTCTATATTAAAATCATTTTTTAACTGTAAACCTTAGAAGTCAGCATAACAATCTGAACAGAGCAAGATAAATTGTGGCGATCCATCAATCTATTCTGCAATTCTGCAGAGGTTTTCTACTTCCTTTTTCCTTTTTAGAAAGTTTTCCTCCATCTCCAAAGGCACCAGGCTTCATGGCCAGGACAAAGGGTGGGCAGAAGGGGGGCTGCCCCGGGCGCAATGATTTATTGCAGGGATGTGGGCACCCTGGCCCTAACCCTAAGGGAAGAGGCGGGCACAGTTTGACATCTTTGCCCAGGGCGTTGGATGGCCTTGCCAGGCTTAATATGTAAATGTTGTCTAAATGCCTTAGATTATAGGCTCCTCGTTGGCAGGGACTGATGTGAAAGTGCAATATACTGTATAATGTATGTAAAGCACTGTGTAAAATTGATGGGACTATATAAGTATCTGTATTAAATAAATAAATACATGTGTCATGTGTATTGTTACTTGAATCATGGTGCAGTAATCCAATGTGAAACCTTTCTTGAGCTTCCTGTAATAGAGACCAGTCACTGCCGCTCTCTCTCTTTGTGCAGGGTGACTGGTCTTGTCCCCTCCCCTTCTGTAGTTGTCTTCAGCCATCCTGTAGTGGGAGGAGCAGCTGGGCCCCTCCTAGAGCTCTGCTATCTGCACAAATTATATTAAGTATAGTGATGATGTCACCACTACTTTGTTTGCAATGGTCTTTGGTGCACACAAAGCCAATTTGTGTATATTGGCCAGACTGGGATGATGTATCTTCTGTGACTCTTACAAGATTGTACACTGTGCTACTGTCAGTGCATAGTTAGTAAAACACTGCTAGCAGGCAGGGGAAGAGATTTTATGTTAGAAGAGCTATATAGGGTTAAGGGATGGGATTTATGTAACATTCAAACATTCACTGCAGATGTATCTTCCCTGTCATTCATGATTGCTTAAAGCCTAGTGCCACCCAAAAGGGGAAGCTCCGCTTGTTTGCTTCCTCTCCCTCTCCGCTGCCACATTTGGCATCTTTCGGGGGGTAGGGGGGAGCAGGTACCTGTTTATGACAGGTACCCATCCCCACTTTTGGGAGACCTCTGGCGAGGTCCCTCATAAGTTTGGCCTCCCTACTCCTTCTGCCGCCACCGGGTCATTCACAAAGCGCAGCGCGATTTATGCATGCGCAGTAGGGAACCTACTGGCTTCACTGCCGGTGTTCCATCACATTTTGCGACCCATCAGATTTGGTAACAGATGTAAGCAAAATTTGCTTACTGTGCATGTGCAATGCTTTCCAGCATGGCTGCTATGCATTGCAATAGGTTTCCTAATCTGACAGAACACGAAGACGGCAGCGGACATCTTGTTACACCCAGGCAAGTCTTGAATGTCACACTTATTTTAGCAGTAAACTCCGCTTACATATACTAAAATACACTATATCAACGCGACCGAGTGAAGGTGTCCAAAAATGTCTTTGGCCCCTTATGGCTATCAGTTTGGCGCTGAGCAGTGTGAGGTGTACCAAGATGGCCGTCGCCACTTTATGACTGCAGCTTTGCCGCTGATTTTCAAATTTAACATGAATACAGTATCACAGATTTATAATACTGTATTCCACTATATAAGATACAACAAAGAAGAAGGAAATAGGTGGGACTTTATATGAGGTATGTGCGGCAAGAAAAACGCATTCATTCTCAAAAACACAAGGCTTATTGCTACATTGTTGCATAACATGTAAAATACTTTTCATTAGTAGGTTTGTGTCTAAAATGACATCATGTAACAAACGTAATAATATACAGAAGACTAGCAACAGCAATGTGTATAATATGTTACATAGTTAATAACGACAACGATCAGAAGACATATAATAATGCAAACAATGTACTACAGTAAAATCTGTGTTTGGATGATTACTTTTCATAAAATGTACAATACGTTGTTACATCGTTATTCGGAACACAAAAACTCTTACTTACGCAAAAAGAACGGCGTGTATGGAGTATATTTCAGGGTGGATAAAGGAAGAAGAAACAACATAGAATATATCACCTTATGTCATAATATTTAGACACTATGACATAAGTACAATTTAAACTTTTAGTCGCCGTTTCGACGTCAGTATTTCACCGCTGCCGGTAGAACCATGTGGAGTGTGACGAGTCGCGGTTTGACTATCGGTATTCCCCGGTTTCTGTAAAAACCTGTGGAAGTGAGCCAGCGCAACTATATCACATAAAATCATATACATTCGCCTCA
>BLSH010363367.1:381679-401471 GCA_018402905.1 Glandirana rugosa | reverse complement strand
AAATCTATCTCAAAAAGCACCTCTCACTATGGGGGCGCTACAAGTATAATTGTGGACACACCATTCCTAAACCTTGGGCATTATTATGAAGCTGCACTTGTGAGATCAGGTACTATTAATGTTGGTTCTACTGAATGAGGGTGCCTCACAAACACCCTGCAACCACAGGCAATGCACACAGATGCTCAGCATGGATTGCTCTTCAGAGAGCACCGCTAGTGTAAACAAAGCCTAATATGAGAACCAAAGCCGAAAAGAAGAAAAAAAATAGCAGGGAGAAGGTGCATTTCATATGGCTTTGAGGATGAAAATATATGTGAATATGCAGCAACAATATAATTTTTCAGAAAAGTTCCAGTTTTCATCTTTAAAATCCCTCCATTTGCTCCAGTGACTTTGCCCAGGCTGATATTATGTCATCAATCGGCTACAGGCAGCATAAGGCATTTCCTCAGTCTTCTCATTCACAGTGAACAGACTGCAACATTGCAACTTTACAGTAAATCACAGGGTTAGAGGCTGCAACAAGACATTTTTCAATGCAACCAACGACTGCACAAGTACCAGGATTTACATGATTGTGCCATCTCATTCCAGGAAATAGATGGGGACCCTGCATGATGCCTGAACAAAGGAGGTGCTGTCCCCAAGAGAAAAGCAGTTAAAGGGGAATAGACATTGCCCAGCAGGTTGATAGAAATTGGCCAATTGAAAAACTGTTGTGCAACAGCAGGGACAGGCCTGAATGTTGAGACACAAAGAACACACTAGTATTTTCCTACAAAACAATTGTTAGCCTTCAGATACAGATGTGTAAAACATTTTTAGTGACAGGACAGTTTGGCTTTAGTGAAAAAAAACCTTTGCAGTCTATGCTTAACTGTTATTTTACTATAGGGAATGTAGGGGATTTGGGTGACAATGTGAGGTGTGCTAGGCGCATGCAGTTTTACACTTTTTTGTTTTTATCCAATGTAGTGGTGTGCTGGTATTTTCCTACAAGAAAAAAAAATCAGTCTTCAGATACAGATGTGTTAAAAAATGTTCAGGGACATGACAGTTTGGCTTTAGTGAGAAAATATCTATGCAGCCTATGCTTAACTGTTATTTTTTACTATAGGGGATGCAGGGGATTTGGGAGATAATGTGAGGTGTGCTAGGTGCATGCAGTTTTACATTTTATTGTTTTTTATTCAATGTAGTGGTATGCTAGTATTTTCCCACAAAAAAAATAGTCTTCAGATACAGATGTGTAAAAAAATGGTCAGTGACAGGACAGTTTGGTTTTAGTGAAAAGACCTATACAGTTTATGCTTAGCTGTTATTTTTACTATAGGGGTGCAGGGAATTTGGGTGATAATGTGAGGTGTGCTAGGTGCATGCAGTTTTACACTTTTTTATCCAATGTAATGGTGTGCTGGTATTTTACTGCAAAAAAGTGTCAGTCTTCAGATACAGATGTGTAAAAAAATGGTCAGTGACAGGACAGTTTGGCTTTAGTGAGAAAAGACCTATGCAGGCTACGCTTACTGTAACTGTTATTTTTACTTTTAGGGGTGCAGGGGATTTGGATGATAATGATAGGTGTGCTAGGTGCGTGTGGTTTTTCAGTTTTTTGGTTTTATCCAATGCAGTGGTGTGGATTAAATGAAGAACAGGTGGGATGCATATGCCACCACCATAATTCACAAAGGTTTGCCAACTGACACAGTTTACTAACACTATGGCTGCTCCTTTAGCGCACTAAGGCTGCTCCTTTCAGATATTAAATTACTACTTGGTGGCCATGCTTTTGGACCCTCACTGTCAAAGATAAATACAGTGCCTTGCAAAAGTATTTGGCCCCCTTGAACTTTGCGACCTTTTGCCACATTTCAGGCCTCAAACATAAAGATATAAAACTGTAATTTTTTGTGAAGAATCAACAACAAGTGGGACACAATCATGAAGTGGAATGAAATTTATTGGATATTTCAAACTTTTTTAACAAATAAAAAACGGAAAAATTGGGCGTGCAAAATTATTCAGCCCCCTTAAGTTAATACTTTGTAGTGCCACCTTTTGCTGCGATTACAGCTGTAAGTCGCTTATGGAAGTCTCTATCTGTTTTGCACATCGAGAGACTGAAATTTTTGCCCATTCCTCCTTGCAAAACAGCTCGAGCTCAGTGAGGTTGGATGGAGAGCGTTTGTGAACAGCAGTTTTCAGTTCTTTCCACAGATTCTCGATTGGATTCAGGTCTGGACTTTGACTTGGCCATTCTAACACCTGGATGTGTTTATTTGTGAACCATTCCATTGTAGATTTTGCTTTATGTTTTGGATCATTGTCTTGTTGGAAGACAAATCTCCGTCCCAGTCTCAGGTTTCCTTCCAGAATGGTCCTGTATTTGGCTCCATCCATCTTCCCATCAATTTTAACCATCTTCCCTGTCCCTGCTGAAGAAAAGCAGGCCCAAACCATGATGCTGCCACCACCATGTTTCACAGTGGGGATGGTGTGTTCAGGGTGATGAGCTGTGTTGCTTTTACGCCAAACATAATGTTTTGCATTGTTGCCGAAAACTTTGATTTTGGTTTCATCTGACCAGAGCACCTTCTTCCACATGTTTGGTGTGTCTCCCAGGTAGCTTGTGGCAAACTTTAAATGACACTTTTTATGGATGGCTTTCTTCTTGCCACTCTTCCATAAAGGGCAGATTTGTGCCGTATACAACTGATTGTTGTCCTATGGACAGAGTCTCCCACCTCAGCTGTAGATCTCTGCAGTTCATCCAGAGTGATCATGGGCCTCTTGGCTGCATCTCTGACCAGTCTTCTCCTTGTATGAGCTGAAAATTTAGAGGGACGGCCAGATCTTGGTAGATTTGCAGTGGTCTGATACTCCTTCCATTTCAATATTATCGCTTGCACAGTGCTCCTTGGGATGTTTAAAGCTTGGGAAATCTTTTTGTATCCAATTCCGGCTTTAAACTTCCCCACAACAGTATCTCGGACCTGCCTGGTGTGTACCTTGTTCTTCATGATGCTCTCTGCGCTTTAAACGGACCTCTGAGACTATCACAGTGCAGGTGCATTTATGCGGAGACTTGATTACACACAGGTGGATTCTATTTATCATCAGTCATTGAGGTCAACATTGGATCATTCAGAGATCCTCACTGAACTTCTGGAGAGAGTTTGCTGCACTGAAAGTAAAGGGGCTGAATAATTTTGCACGCCCAATTTTTCAGTTTTTTATTTGTTAAAAAAGTTTGAAATATCCAATAAAATTCGTTCCACTTCATGATTGTGTCCTACTTGTTGTTGATTCTTCACAAAAAATTACAGTTTTATATCTTTATGTTTGAAGCCTGAAATGTGGCAAAAGGTCGCAAAGTTCAAGGGGGCCGAATACTTTCGCAAGGCACTGTATATAATATATATACACTGTTCAGTCATGAACTTTCTAACCACCTACCTAATATTGAGTAGGCCTTGCTACCAAAACAGCCCTGACGCATTGAAGCATGGATACCACTAGATCTCTGAAGGTATGCTGTGGTATCTGGCACCAAGCAGATCATTTAAGTCCTGTAAGTTGTGAGGTGGGGCCTCCATGGATCGAACTTGTTTTTCCAGCACATACTGCAGATGCTCTATTTTATTGAGATCTAGAGAATTTGGAGACCTCAAACTCATTGTTGTGTTCCTCAAACCCTTCTTGAACCATTTTTGCAGTGTGGCAGAGTGCATTATTCTGCTGAAAGAGGCCACTGTCATCAGGGAATACCATTTCCATGAATGGGTGTACTTGGTCAGCAACAATACATAGGTAGGTGGTACGTGTCATGTAACATCCACATGACTGGCAGGACCCAAGGTTTCTCAGCAGAACATTGCCAAAAACATCACACTACCTCTACCAGCTAGCCTTCTTCCCATAGTGCATCCTGGTGCCATCTCTTCCCCCAGGAAAGTAATGCACATTAATCCAGCAATCGTGATGTAAAAGAAAATGTGATTCATCAGACCAGACCACCTTCTTCCATTGCTCCGTGGACAAGTTCTGATGCTCACATGCCCATTGTAGGCGCTTTTGGCAGTGCATACTGGTCAGCATTAGGGATGGGCAAATGGTTCGGCCCGAGCATAAGTTCGGGCCGAACTTTCGACGTTCAGTCGTTCAGCGAACAGCCGAAAAAATGGGTTGCTTGACCGTTTGTTTGGCCCCCGAACCGACCACAATGCATTGCGGCACTGAACAGTGCATTGCAAGCCCTGATTGGCTGAAGCAGTGAAAGCTTCAGCTAATCAGGGCACTGTCAGAGTCATGATTGGACACTGTCATCATGACTTTATTCAATCATGGCTCATTCCAGCCCCACAGTATAAAAGTATTCTTTAAATGGCAGCCATTTTCAGTGTGATTTCAGCATGGAGAGAGATAGAACAAGGCTCTGCTCAGTGCTATTAGTTAGTTAGTGTGCTATACTGTGCTATTGTGCTTCAATTGTCAGTGAAGAATATTCGTTTATTGTCAGTCTAGGGATAATGTGAGTGTAGTGAGGAGAACCATCATTCAACATTGCATAGTGTGCAGCTAGAGTAGGGACAGCTCAGATTGTTTCACTGTAGTGTAGTAAGACTGTGGCATTCATACATACATTAGTGTATATGTAGAGTAGGGACAGCTCAGATAGGAACAGTGTAGTGTAGTGAGACCGTGTTACTAATCTTTACATTAATGTATAGCTAGAGTAGGGACAGTTCAGATAGCGTCAGTGTTGTTGAACACCATCTATTTGATTGCGTTACTGCAAGTTTAACGCCATTTTCTTTGGTGTGCGTTACTGTCAGTTTAATGCCATATAGTTCTGTAAAAAAAAGGGCAATGCACCCTGCGCTTAGGATATCTGGGATTAAAGATAAGCCACAAGTAGTAAAATAATGAATTAATAAAGGGCTGCTGCCTTCCCTAGGAAGCCTCAGAATGAGGCAGCCAATCAGATGTACACAAGGGTGGAGTATGGCGCTGCCACAAGGTGCTCTCTGTGAGGTAGATATTGTGATGTGTGTACAAGTGTGCAACAATGCAATAAAATGTGCAATGTACCAAAAGCAATCATACATATAAAAATAAAACCATGATTAATAAAACAGATGTGCAAAATCCATGATATAATCCCTGTGCAAAATTGCAATGAAAACAAATAAGTAAAAAAGTTATAATAATAACATAAAAAAATGATCATGTATAGTGGTCAAACCATAATTAATTAATCGAATGTGTAGAAATCCATGATCTTAAATCTGTGCAAAGCTGTAGTAAAAATAAGTCCCCTGTATTGGTAAGTGTACAAATATCTGTAAAAAAAATATAAAATACATCAATGTCCATTCAAGAAAGCAAAAAATTTATGTGTGTTCTCCTTTAAAAAACAAAAGACCTGATATAGGCAGATAAAAAAACAATATAGTTTATAGAGGTATTAGTTGTCACGTTATGATTGAAGGTCCAAAATGTTCCTATGGCAGGTAGATCTTATGAGAAGTTTGAATATAGGACAGTCCCAGAACATTCCCTTATACTGTAGTAAGATCCATCAAAAGTGCTCCGTGCTGTGTGAGGACATATAATGCAGGGTCCCCACTTACCAGAAAACGCCACCCCTGCAGGGGTAAACCGCATGTAGGCTATCACTGGTACAGATGTTCCTTCAGGGGTTGCACCTCCACTGTACAGATGGACTCAAATCCAGAGAACTCCGGTATACATCAATCATTTTTCACCTGGTGATCTGGCAAGTAACACATCTCCTGTATTAGTGAGACATGACTCTGGATAAAGAAGCACAGGAAGCACAGCAAACAGCAGCATTTCTGTGTGCGTTACTGCCAGTTTAACGCAATATAGTTTTGTGTGCATTACTGCCAGTTTAACGCCATACAGTTTTGTGCGTTACTGCAAGTTTAACGCTGTTTACTTCTGTGTGTGTTACTGCCAGTTTAACGCCATATAGTTTTGTGCGTTACTGCAAGTTTAACCATTTACCTCTGTGTGTGTTACTGCAAGTTTAACGCCATTTACTTCTGTGTGCATTACTGCAAATTTAATGGCATATACAGGTGCTGGTCATATAATTAGAATATCATCAAAAAGTTGATTTATTTCACTAATTCCATTCAAAAAGTGAAACTTGTATATTATATTCATTCATTACACACAGGCTGATATATTTCAAATGTTTATTTCTTTTAATTTTGATGATTATAACTGACGACTAAGGAAGATCCCAAATTCAGTATCTCAGAAAATTAGAATATTACTTAAGACCAATACAGAGAATGGATTTTTTAGAAATCTTGGCCAGCTGAAAAGTATGAACATGAAAAGTATGAGCATGTACAGCACTCAATACTTAGTTGGGGCTCCTTTTGCCTGAATTACTGCAGTAATGTGGTGTGGCATGGAGTCGATCAGTCTGTGGCACTGCTCAGGTGTTATGAGAGCTCAGGTTGCTCTGATAGTGGCCTTCAGCTCTTCTGCATTGTTGGATCTGGCATATTGCATCTTCCTCGTCACGACAATACCCCATAGATTTTCTATGGGGTTAAGGTCAGGCGAGTTTGCTGGCCAATTAAGAACAGGGATACCATGGTCCTTAAACCAGGTACAGGTAGCTTTGGCACTGTGTGCAGGTGCCAAGTCCTGTTGGAAAATGAAATCTGCATCTCCATAAAGTTGGTCAGCAGCAGGAAGCATGAAGTGCTCTAAAACTTCCTGGTATACGGCTGCATTGACCTTGGACCTCAGAAAACACAGTGGACCAACACCAGCAGATGACATGGCACCCCAAACCAGCACTGACTGTGGAAACTTTACACTGGACCTCAAACAACGTGGATTGTGTGCCTCTCTTCTCTTCCTCCAGACTCTGGGATCCTGATTTCCAAAGGAAATGCAAAATTTACTTTCATCAGAGAACATAACTTTGGACCACTCAGCAGCAGTCCAGTCCTTTTTGTCTTTAGCCCAGACGAGACGCTTCTGACTCTGTCTGTTGTCCAAGAGTGGCTTGACAAAAGGAATGCGACAGCTGAAACCCATGTCTTGCATAAGTCTGTGCTTAGTGGTTCTTGAAGCACTGATTCCAGCTGCAGTCCACTTTTTGTGAATCTCCCCCACATTTTTGAATGGGTTTTGTTTCACAATCCTCTCCAGGGTGTGGTTATCCCTATTGCTTGTACACTTTTTTTCTACCACTTTTTTTCCTTCCCTTCGCCTCTCTATTAATGTGGTTGGACACAGAGCTCTGTGAACAGTCAGCCTCTTTTGCAATGACCTTTTGTGTCTTGCCCTCCTCGTGCAAGGTGTCAATTGTCATCTTTTGGACAACTGTCAAGTCAGCAGTCCTCCCCATGATTGTGTAGCCTACAGAACTAGACTGAGAGACCATAATACTGAGATACTGAATTTGGGTTTTTCCTTAGTTGTCAGTCATAATCATCAAAATGAAAAGAAATAAACATTTGAAATATATCAGTCTGTTTGTAATGAATGACTATAATATACAAGTTTCACTTTTTGAATGTAATTAGTGAAATACATTTTTGATGATATTCTAATTATATGACCAGCACCTGTAGTTTTGTGCGTTACTGCAAGTTTAACGCCATTTACTTCTGTGTGCTTTACTGCCAGTTTAACGCCATATAGTTTTGTGTGCGTTACTGCCAGTTTAACGCCATATAGTTTTGTGCATTACTGCAAGTTTAATGGCATTTACTTCTGCGTGCATTACTGCAAGTTTATCACCATATAGTTTGTGCGTTACTACAAGTTTAACGCCATTTACTCCTGTGTGCGTTACTGCCAGTTTAACGCCATACAGTTCTGTGTGCGTTACTGCCAGTTTAACACAATATCGTTTTGTGTGCGTTACTGCCAGTTTAACACCATATAGTTTTGTGCGTTACTGTAAGTTAAACGCCATTTACTTCTGCGTGCATTACTGCAAGTTTAACACCATATAGTTTGTGCGTTACTACAAGTTTAACGCCATTTACTCCTGTGTGCGTTACTGCCAGTTTAACGCCATATAGTTCTGTGTGCGTTACTGCCAGTTTAACACAATATATTTTTGTGTGCGTTACTGCCAGTTTAACACCATATTTTTTTTGCATTACTGCAAGTTCAACGCCATTTACTTCTGTCTGCCCCTGCTATACCGAGTCATTACTACTCAGCAGCCTCCACTGACAGGGATGATGGTATAGCACAGGGTGTCCCAGGTCCTAGCAGCTTATTTGCCAGCAGCGCACCACCAGCTGTATACTGTAGCCGGCAAGTTTCTCTGTCCCATCTGCTGCAATGGAAAAAAAATACAGTCCGTGCCACCCACATGCCCAGCATCTAAATGCAAGCTTGTCAATAAATAATAATAATGTATAAATAAGTGTATAAATAATAAATGTGCAAGGAAATGCTACCAATTAACTCATAAGTTCATAAATGCTTCATAAAAAATGAAAAATTATTAATAACTATATAGACAATACATATCACACACTATAAGGTAATAATCTTGCACCCCGTGATGAACATAAAGTGCTCAGTGCAGTATTGCTAGGTGCACAAGGTGTGTATAAGATTCTCTTTCATAAACAATATGTGACTTCAAAGGAATATATAGGGCTGTGAATAGTCCAGTATATATAGGAACCAAGAGTCCACTTGGAACCGTGCCAATCAGGATTTGAGTCACTGTGATTCTTCTTTTGGTGAAACCTCCACAGTCCTTCCCAAAACTGTGCAGTATAACCAAATAAAGTGCAGCGTGCTCCCTCCACCAGGTGAATTGGACACTCACCTTAATAAGCGACCCCCACTCGGGTCAATTCACGTTATAGATGTTAATTCCTTCACCTTCCTGGATGAATGTAACTCATTTAGAAGCAATCCTTTTCAAATTGCTAACCGCACAAGAACTGGTTAAATAATTATCACAATATGCAAACACCACTTTGTGCGGGAAACTTCTACAGACCAGGATTAATAATAATAATAATCTTCCGCAGCTCCCAAGCAGGCATGTAAGAGAAAAGATTTCATAGTGCAGTATGTCCAGCAACATATGAATAAACCATGTCACCCCTTAAAATTGCACTCACATTTTATTTAAAAAATATCAGCATAAAAAACGAATATAAAACAACATCTCACGTCAGGATGCAGGATACCACCGCCAGGCTATGCCTCTACATGTTACGCCACCTGCCGTCGTGGCTTCGTCTGGAGTCTCCAGACATTTTAGAATTATAAAGCAGCGAATAGGCATTTTTGTCCTTTTTTCATGCCTGGCACATATCCTCAATTTGGTGGTGCAGTATTTCCTAAATACGTAACCAGGGTTGGAAGATCTGCTAAAGGTGGCCAGAAGAATCTGTAGCCATTTCAAGCGGTCATACACAGCCTGTGCTCGGTTGGCTGAAATTCAGCGGGAATTCCACCTGCCCGCAAACCGCCTGATTTGTGACTTGCCCACCAGGTGGAACCCGACTTTGGCAATGCTGCAGTGGCTATAAATGCAGCAGAGGGCCGTTAACGAGTACCTGTGCAAGTACGTCACGACGACAGGCTCAGGCTGCCTCGGCTTTTTTTCCCCACGCCAATAGTTGATCATTAAGGATGCATGCACTGTACTGTCACCATTTGAGGAGGCCACAAGGATGGTGAGCCATGACAGTGCATGCATCAGTGACACAATCCTTGTTGTGTTCCTGCTGGAGCAGACTCTGCGTGGCATTATTGACAGGGCACTGGAGGCAGAGAAGCAGGAGGAAGAGGAGGACTTCCTTTCCTCTCAAGGCCCACTTTATCCAGACACCATCATTCCTATGTCACAGAACACACAGGAGGGGAGAGGGGAGGAGGATGAGGAGGAGGATTCTGGCACTTTCATAGGCTTTGAAGAAGAAGAAGACATGCGTCAATCTGCAAGCAATGGCTTTCCAACCCCAGGACCCTTGGGAGTAGTACGTGGCTGGGAGGAGGAAGTTCCACATGCTGTCATCCTGAGTGACCCCGAGGAGTCTGCTTCTCAAGCCTCTGCAAATTTGAGGCGCATGGGCAACCTCATGCTTCAAAGCCTGCAAAAGGACCCAAGAATACGTGGCATAAAGCAGAATGATCATTACTGGTTGGCAACCTTCCTTGACCACCGCTATAAGGGGAAGGTCTCAGAACTCATCCCGTCCCCACAGAGAGTGCAGAAGATAAATTCTCTTGAGGACACATTAAATAGGATTTTATTGAACGTTTTTCCCGACTCCAGTAGGTTACAGTGTCGTGGAAAACGTTGTTTTGAGTCTTCGTCAAGAGAGGAGTGTTGGAGAAGGCATCCACCTAAGTGATGCATTTCTGACATTTTTTAGTCCTCGCCATCCAGGGCTGTCAGCTTCCACATCCCATCGGCAGCGTCTGCATCACATGGTGGGCGATTACCTCGGGGCCAAAACAGAGATAGAGAGATTTCCAGTTGACGATCCACTGGCTTACTGGGTCATGAGAATAGACCACTGGCCAGAACCTGCCCAGTATACTATTGAGTTGTTGGGCTGCCCTGCATCCAACGTGCTTTCAGAATGGACATTCAGTGCTGCAGGAGATTTGGACCGTGGACCGTTTGACTTGAATGAATCAGTCCTGGATTACCAGCTATGAAGCCCCTGATGGTGATGTCACTGATTAACTTTTTTGGGGATGTGGAATCTCTGCAGGACTTCAAGGCTGCCTAGCTTTGAGGGTGTTCAATCATTTCATCTGGAAGAATATTTTTGGTATAGGTTTCATGGGCACAATTAACACCCAAAGACCAATTTTTCAGCACCTGTTTGACAGGTGCATATCATTGCAATTTTTTTTTGCCTTCATTAAGAGCACCTCAAGAAAAGTACAGCCGAAGCTCGTTTGTCTTTACTTCTCCTCTAGATCAACGAGTGCAGTGTGTTCTGAACTCCTGTGACCCGTTTTCAACAGACAGCGGGCTGAAGCCCACCGTCAGCTGACGTCGTCAGCCGCTCCCGCCCCCATCAAAGGCAGTCACCAGCTCTCTGCTCAGGGAGCTCTGAGAACCGAGCGATCTGCACAGTTTGATCACTCGGTTCTCAGTCTTAGAGATGGTGGAGGACAGATGCAGCATTGGACTGATGCTGCATCCACCTAGGTAAGTATGATTCTGAAAAGAAACAAGACATACTTCTCTATTAAAGTACTTGCCAAAAATTGTGTGTTTTGTTTTATGTGTAGCGCTACCCCCGAAGGAGCCGCTTAGCATGTTCAGTCCCGTACTCTACCTCTCAACCCTGAAGAACTGTCCCAGCCCCTCTGGCACACCTGGCAATAGTTTGAGTGCAATGATCAATGAGAAACACACTCGTTATTATATAACACAGAAATTGTCTTTACTGTAGTATTCCTGTGGATAGGTAACAAACATTAGCAATATGTTCAAGGAATGCAATAGAAGAATATTAACTGTGAATTAGTAGGTAATGGTTTGGGCAATATGACGACACAATACACGTCTGCACCTCATCCCTTTTGTGTTGTATATATAAGAGAATGGGGACCAAGGAAGTCAGATGGAGTTGCTGTTGGGATTATAACGGTGCTTTTGATTCAATTCACAACTGACAATCTGATAAAATCATATCTTTTATTAATACACAGGGTGGGCCATTTTTATGGATACACCTTAATAAAATGGGAATGGTTGGTGATATTAACTTCCTGTTTGTGGCACATTAGTATATGTGAGGGGGAAACTTTTCAAAATGGGTGGTGACCGTGGTGGCCATTTTGAAGTTGGCCATTTTGAATCCAACTTTTGTTTTTCAATAGGAAGAGGGTCATGTGACACATCAAACTTATTGGGAATTTCACAAGAAAAACAATGGTGTGCTTGGTTTTAACGTAACTTTATTCTTTCATGAGTTATTTACAAGTTTCTGACCACTTATAAAATGTGTTCAATGTGCTGCCCATTGTGTTGGATTGTCAATGCAACCCTCTTCTCCCACTCTTCACACACTGATAGCAACACCACAGGAGAAATGCTAGCACAGGCTTCCAGTATCCGTAGTTTCAGGTGCTGCACATCTCGTATCTTCACAGCATAGACAATTGCCTTCAGATGACCCCAAAGATAAAAGTCTAAGGGGGTCAGATCGGGAGACCTTGGGGGCCATTCAACTGACCCACGATGACCAATCCAGTTGAATGGATATTTAATATTTGAAAAGTGCGTAGTAAATATCTGAATAAAGCAAACAAACAAAACATATAGAAATAGTGACTAGTCCATATATTGCCAACATACCGCACTCCACAAGCCACAATAAACGGGATCACAAATTGTCCCTTCATATGTTGATTACAACACTTACTAATATAGCTGTCATAAGTTGGTTGAACCACTAGAGGTCACTCCATATAGATAAGTCACCATAAGCCGCAATAGTTGAAAAATCAAGGCAGTATTGACTAAAAAAGAAGAAATAGCATTTATTTAAATTTAGCAAAACAAACGCTAATGGCTTGCAACAAAATCAGCAGCCCAACAGGAAGTCAGAAAACCAAGAAAATCCAAAATACCAGGTGTAAACTTTCTTATTAATATACAAAACTGCAGTTTCACAGTACAATTTGAGTTTCACTTGTTCGACCCTGTATACTTTAAGTAGAGAGGGGCAAGGGAATCAGCTGTGTATCAGCCAAGCTAAAGACAAAAATGCCTATCGCCAAATTACATAATCCAAAGAAAAAAGGAACGTAAATCAGAGCGAGTAAAAGCAATATTTCTCCTTAGTTTCAGAGCGTCTCAGACTCCTCCTGCGGTTCCAGTGCAGCCAAGCTGGAACACTGAATGAATAGCTGACCTATAAGGCCGCCTGCTCGCATCGGTGTGTGACGTCACCGACGCAAGCCCGGGAATACTGCAGGAGCCACCATGCATGCGCCAGCCCAGCTCAGCCACCGCACGAACTACGACTCCCATAAGGCCCTCGTGGGGGGACGTCTCGGGGGGAGGGAGGGGCGCATGTTGGAATTGTATGCATCTCCACTCCCAACCTCCAAGGTCATGGAAAGGTCTGTCATGCCGCGACCCGCCGAGATGGGGGAGGCGCCACCCGGCGACTTCTGGAAGACAGAGGCGCCCTTACCCGTGTGGACAAGCAGATGCCCCCAGCAACCCCGGAACACAAGCAGTCAATCAGGGACACCCAAAATGATCTTGGCAACAACAACAAACATGCTGCAGGGCACAATATTTATAAAATATCTTAGGCAAACGCAAATCTCCATATAATTACGAAACACAAATAGATGTAAATCAAAAGGAAAAAGTTTTTATTTTATTTTTATAGCATACCATTCATTGAATCATTATGCAGAAGTTAGCAGTTACATTTTGTAAACATTTCTTTATATAATGTATGTATACATGTGTACAATCATATTCAATCTATTAGCACAGATAACATCATAGTCCAATATGGCTGAGACGGAAAAAAATAAAAATAAATATTAACTGTAGTTATGAGCAATATAGCTCAATGGTACATTCATGCTGCTTCAGGGGATTCAGAACCTTAGAATAACTCCAAGATCAGAGCAAACCCTTCATAACGATAACTCACAAAATGGCAATCTGTACCAGATTGGTTACCCTTACTCAAGTTTGGCTCTATGAGTGCAGGCAGGAGGAGAGCAGAAGACTGACCCGCTCTATGTCAGATTTCTCCTTTCTGTCTCCTGGCACCACAGGCCCAATAACAATCACTGTAATCAAATCAACAGTATATATCTTAACTGTTCCGCACACCCACTGCATATACAGAGCCCTGGATATGTGTGTGCAAGGCTTTATGGCAATAGTAGCTTCAGTGCCTTTGAAGTTAAATATGTCTTGGCATCTTCAGCTAGCCATTCTCGTTGATGCACTTAAATTCCTGGATGGCAGGCCTAAATAACATAGCTGGCCCCGATCATTAAGTGAAGAATGCAAGATTTTCCTCAGCAGGGTGAAAGGACAATGACCTCTGTATACAGTGTCTTTCAATTTAAATGGCCTTGTATTCTGAAGCACTACAAGTATCAGAAAGATGACTACCAGTGATGATGTATGTATACAGGGATCAGTATAACACCGTCTGTGCAGTGTCCCTGTTTCCTGCAAATGAGCACAATCTTCTCACACAATCCTGCGATCGATCAAGGCCCAAACGAACTTCCTGGGACAGGCATGCTTTCTTTGTATGGCGGCTGGTCACCTCACACTGGAATGCTTCTCTGTCGGTGCAGGCGTGTGCCTGGATGTGCACCTGGGATCCTCTCTCAAGCTGGATGTCCCGACCAGTCTCAGAGGCCTAAGATCGCATGCTGGAGAGACCCAAGAGGCAGCACCCCTCTCTTAGGTCTTTTCTCTTCCTCTCCCACGCTTTCACTGAATTCTCTCCAGACAATCAAAATGGAGTCTCTCTCCTCCTCCCCTCTAGAGCATGCATGGGATTGTAGTTCCATACTTTATAAAAAGCTATGGGGACTAGGGTTGCCACCTGTCCGGGATTCACCTGGACAGTTCGGGTTTTGAATCATGTGTCCAGGTTTCAGACGCCTGAAACCCAGACACAATATTCAGACAGGAATGGGGCTCAGGACAGTGCCTGATAGGAGGGTGAGGGGGCACTATGCAGGCCACATTACCATTCTCTTTGGAGTGCCCAAAGGTCTCCCAGGTCTGCTACAATCCTATAGTGTATGCTAAAAAAAAATGTTTTTGCTGTGCGCCGCTAAAGTGTTCGGGTTTGGCTTGAACAAAAAGTGGCAACCCTAATGGGGACGTCTGGTAAAGGGACTTCATATTCCAGAATGCTTTGCAGCTATTCCTGCAGCTGGTTAAAATCCATCTGATTGGTTCCTGTAACTGTTAATTCTATTGGCTTTCTTCCCTCATGCACAGAGAAACACAGGAAGCCACACTGTAATCCGAGCGTTGTGTGTGTGTGTCTCTGCACACATTACACCAAGTCTGCCAACAGAGAAACAAGAAGGAGGTGGGGGAAATCCCCCTTTGCAGGGGCTGACAGGTACACTTCTCCCTTCCTAAGAAAGCCTGTATACTCTCTGCGGCCACTTGGCAAAGCCTCAAAAATAGCGGGCAGCAAAGCGGACCCCCACTACATATGGCTTACATTTTTTGTGACTGGGTAGGTATACCATGTACCCATCACACTGGGGGATAGTATCTGGGGAGCCCCCTTATTGTCAAAGGGGCTTCCAGGCTCACAGACCTCCACAACCACTGTGTCAAGGTTGTGGGAAAGAGACCCTTGTCCTAATCAACATGGAGACACTTAGCTAAACCGGGGGGGGGGGGGTCACCCCTTGCAAGGTACCTCCCCACATGTTGATGGCATATGACCTAGTATGGTTCAAACTGTTTTTTTTTTTTTTAATGGCGTCCTCCTTAAAATGTATTATAGACCTAAATGAGTTAGGGCACAACCCCATGCTATTTTTTGGGGGTGTGAGGTCTCTTCATTATGTATACTGAGATTTCAGGGCCAGGGCAGACCCCTTTCTCAAGCTAACTCTATGCTGTCTGTCTCCTTGAGAAAGGCATCAGCGGTGGCCCAAAACATTGATGTACCATGGTTTGTTTTGTACATTTTTATAATATTAATGACCTCATTAAAATCTTGTGGTTGATTGGTTGAGTAATGGCTTTCTCTCTTTCTAGGTATTTACTATGGTAGGTATTCTCACTTCCTTTCTGGTAAAAAAAAAAAGTCACTGTGAGAGTAACCGAGGAGTAATCTCGCCAGTGGTGCCCCAAACAGCATTAAAAACAGACAAGGGTTCCAATATATGCTCATTATATCCAAAACAAATAAAAAAAAGTTTTGACTATGCATAAACTTCACCTCCCAAGAGGTTCAGATCAGTAAATCAGTAAAGCAAAAATCCCCACCTGAAAACATCAACTGCACAGAGGCATAAAAAACCCATATCGCCTATCTGAGACTATGAAGTGATCTCAAGTCTAAAAGTGAAATTAAAGATAAATTGAATAACGGGTGGATTATAATTATGGGAACTGCTCAGAAACTTGACTGACAACCACCAGCAGTCATGAATTGCTGAGATTTTCTCATCTCCCATTGCACAGCCGACAAGGCAAAGGCAGCAGGGGGGGAAAGAACTATACATTATACATTCTGACTGTATATGAGATTCAAATATAAATGGGTAAAAAGAAAACTTCTTAATGGATAAAACTTTTTAATAGTCTACTTAAAATATAAGGCAAGTTTTATGAAAAGATAAAAAGACTTGCCATTATTTAACCATTTCCAGTCTGCCTGCTCTATGCTTATTTATATGAATCTGTTCTTCTAAAATCTAAACCTATCCTTCCCCAGTGCTATCCTATGACTGGAGATGAGGGAACCAATCAAAATGTGATAAAGTAGTGAAGACATTCAAAGTCCCAAATCCAGAATTATCAGGGAAAAAAAAGATAACGGAACCAGGAAAGGGGAATAACCCCCTGCCAGCCTCCAATATATGGAGATTATTGGCACGACTATAAAGTCTGTTCATATATTGGAGGCTGGCAGGGGGTTATTCCCCTTTCCTGGTTCCATTTCTTCTTCTTTTTCCCCATTCAAAATGAGCTTGGCTTTTATTTTTAACCCATTGGACCCAAAATTTGATTCCCTGTATATCTACCCACCCCTTACTAAAATGTACTTGGATAAATGTAAGGAATCAACTTGAAATAGAAGAGAAACGCAGTAACCGTGCAAGGTTTTCCAACCTAATGGTATCCCTTATAGTGCCACTGTTCAAACAAAAATGCATTGTCCTTTAGGGCGCATTTACTAGTTGATCCTCTGCAGTGTTTAACCACTTTAGTTTTACCCCCCTTCATGACCAGGCCATTTTTTGCAATACGGCACTGCGTTACTTTAACTGACAATTGCGCAGTCATGCGACACTGTACCCAAATAAAATTGATGTCCTTTTTTCCCACAACTAGAGCTTTCTTTTGGTGGTATTTGATCACCTCTGCGGTTTTTATAAACAAAAAAAGACCGACAATTTTGAAAAAAAAACAATATTTTTTACTTTCTGCTATAATACACATCCAATAAAAAATGTAAATAAATCGAATTTCTTCATCAGTTTAGGCCAATATGTATTCTGCTACATATTTTTGGTAAAAAAAATCCCAATAAGCGTATATTGACACAATAGTTATAGCGTCTTCAAACTAGGGAAAATTTTTATGGAATTTTTATTCATTTTTATTTTTTTACTAGTAATGGGACTCTGGCATTGCGGCGGACAAATCGGACACCTAACTGACACTTTTTGGGGACCAGAGACACCAATACAGTGATCAGTGCTAAAAAAATATGCACTGACACTGTATAAATGACACTGGCAGGGAAGGGATTAACATCAGGGGCAATCAAAGAGTTAAATGCGCTCCTAGGGTGTGCTTTCTAACTGTGGGGGGAATGTTGTAACTGGGGAAAGACAGAGAAACACAAGATCTCCATCTTCCCCTCTCACAGAATGGCGGTGTGCCTTGTTTACATAGGCAGACCGCCGTTCTGCCTCTCCAGAGAATGATTGGCAGGTCCCGGCGGACATCACTTGGCTCCCGCTGTTTCCCGCTGTGTATGAACCCTGTGCATGAAATCACGTACCTGTACGTGATTTGGCGCAGGAGTGCCACCCTGCTGCAGTATATGGGGTGGTCCTTAAGCGTTTTAATTGGTTCAAAAGGCAGAAGATTTTTTATCTTAATGCATTCTACCTTCTATGTTCAGTAGCCTCCCTTAGCCCCCTAATATTTACCTGAGCCCCATCTCGACACTGCTATATTGCACAAGACACTCAGGTGACTAGGAATCTCTTCTGATTGGCAGAGACACACATCATGCACCATTGGCAATTGTCAATCAAAATCACAGAGCCAATGAGGAGAGAGAGGGGGCAGGGCCGAGCCACGGCTTCATGTCTGAATGGACACACAGAGCAGTGGCTTGGCTCAGGTGCCCCCACAGCAAGCAGCTCAAAAGGAGGGAGTAGCCAGGAGCGCCGAAGAGTGACCCAAGAAGAGGAGGGATCTGGGCCGCTCTGTGCAAAACTACTGCACAGAGCAGGTAAGTATGACATGTTTGTTATTTTTGAACAACAAAAACAAGACTTTAGTATCACTTTAAGGCATGTTATACCACATGTTGCATTAATAATTGGATCAAAAGATTGGAGTGGCCTTTAATACTATTTTAATGTTTTTATACAGTATATTCTTATATTATATAAGGGCCCTAAAGAAAATGTGTTTGGTTATTAAAGGGGAGCTCCAGTTTCCCCACCAAAAAATTAACAGTTAGCAGCTACAAATACTGTAGCTACTGAATTTAATATTAGGACACTTACCTGTTCAGGGATCCCCAATGTCGGCACCCCAGCCAATTTTTCAATAGGCTCTCGGGTGCTGCTGCAGCCATTCCTTGTAAGGGAAACCGACAGTGAAGCCTTGCAGCTTCACAGCCGGTTCCCTACTGCACATGCATGCAGTGCACTTCGTGAATGGCCCAGCAGGGGAAAGGAGGAGGGAGGCTGAACTTTCAGTGGACCTCACGTGATGAGGTGATCCGAAAGTGCCTGTCAAAAACTGGCACCAGCTGCTCCCTCCCCCCTCACCCCCAAAAGGTGCAAAATGTGGCAGCGGAGGAGGGGAGGAAGCAAACAAGCGGAGCTTTCCCTTTTGGGTGGAGCTCCGCTATAACATGGTTGTAATGGCTGAAGGTTTTCTATGCATGAAGGTGAAAAAACCTTCTGTGTGCAGCCCCCCCCCCCCAACCCTTTGCCTGAATCCCCTTCGATCCAGCGATGTTCACAATGCCTCGGCTGTATGGAGACCCTTCCTCTTCATTGGCTGAGACAGCAGTGGGAGCCCAATCACAACCAGTGAGCCAATGAGTAGAGAATGGGGGACGGAGCTGAGCCTTGGCTCTATGTGTCTTATGGATGCATAGAGCAGTGGCTCGGGAGTGATCACGCAGAGGTGCCCCTCAGGGCAAGCAGCTTTCTCTGGGGATACGGCTCAAAGGGGAGGAGCCAGGAGCTCCAGTGAGGGACCCAAAAAGAAGAGGATTGCAGCTGCTCTGTGCAAAACCATTCACGATAGTCCTTTGGCTCCTGCTGCTGTCAATAACAGGGGAGGGGGAGTTCGTCACGGGGGTCTCTTTCTGCGTGTGACGTACGAGCGATGACTCTCCAACGAGATACGTGGGTATTCTATGTATCTCGTCACCGAGTCGGGACGGGGGGGGGGGCGAGAGAGGAATGACCGACACTAACTGTCGTCGTCCTTGGTTTCCTGATAGCACTTACCAAAACGTGTCTCGTCGACGTTAGGAGAAGAAAAACCCAGGGAGTGACCTCGAGGACCGAGGAGGGGAAACTCGGCATAGGGGTCTCTTTCGACGAACGGGACTCCCCGTGGAGACGCACTAGTGAGGGCTCGGTGACGAGATACGTAGGTATTCTGTGTATCTCGGTTCCGAGTCGAGGCAGGGGGTAAGAGATGAGTAACCGAGTGACCAACACTAACCCGAGGGTGACGACAGAGTCGGTTACTTCTCCTTCCCAGAGGTATGTCGGCTCCGTAACACTTGTAGCGACCTAGCTTCCCCTAAGTCCGTTTCCCAACCCCCCCCCCCCG
>BLSH010363367.1:369815-381669 GCA_018402905.1 Glandirana rugosa | reverse complement strand
GATTGCAGCTGCTCTGTGCAAAACCATTCACGATAGTCCTTTGGCTCCTGCTGCTGTCAATCACAGCCAGTAAGGAGAGAGCGGGGGGGGGGGAGGCAGGGCTGAGCCACTGCTCTATGTATCTTATGGGTGCATAGAGCAACCTCTCAGTAGCGAGCATGCAGTGTGCGTCTTTCTCTGGGGGCACTGCTTGAGGGGGAGGGGACAAGAGTACTGGCCGGGGACCCGAAAAGAGGATCGGAGCTGCTCTGTGCAAAACCATTGTACAGAGCAGGTAAGTATAACATGTTTGTTATAAAACGCAGCTTTAATATTACTTTACATGTTTGGAATAAAACCTACTTTTTGGGTTTCAACATTTTGGTGTGGCGCTCCAATCTTTTGATCCAATCATTATATTGATATTCCAAGGTTTTCCGTGGGAGTCCCTTGGTGTATAGAAGCAACCTACATATCACTTAGATGCCCCATCAGAATAGTATTAGTAACATAAAAACATAGAAAAGTGACGGCAGAAAAAGACTGAGTAGTCCATTGAGTCTGCCCTTTGTTTTGTTTTTTTGGGGTTTTTTTCCCATTAACCTTGTTGTCTGACTACAGATTTATGTTTATCCCAAGCATGTTTGAAGCCATTTACTGTTGACTGTCTAACAACCTCTGTTGGTAGTTTATTCTAACCACTCTTTCATTAAAATAATACTTTCTAAGATTAGTTTTTTTTTTTTTCAATATTTTTTTATTTGTTTTTCAAGTAAAATTCGTTCATATGTGCGGATGCAGCTGACAAGTATATCTCGGTACAACAATGGCATGTAACTATAATAACATTGAACAACATTTTTAACTCTACCAGCAGGGCAGTGAGCTCATATGGTATGTTCAATAATCAAGTCAGCATACAAATATAACATAATGAGACAACGCACATCTAGTAATTTAACATCATTAGTTATATGGTAGCATATTTAAGGAGGGGAACCCAGAGATACATGAGGATGGGGTGTGGAGGAGACCTGGGTCCTGGTGGAATACCAAGAGGCCCAGGGTCTCCATATATGCTCAAAAGCATGAGCGGAGCTTAGATGTGAAATCAATGAGTGTTTGTACAAATAATGTTGCTGGATAGTATTCACAGCTTCCGAGAGGTTAGGGGCTGAGTTTTGTTTCCAATATCTAGTAAGTACTACTTTGGCAGCTAATAATATGTTGGCGACTATTTAATCAAAATTAATTGAAAGATCCTGCGCCAGAAGCTGTGAATAGTGTTGCAAGTCCAGAAAATATGCATCATAGTTCCCGAGGCGCCACATTGGCGCCAGCACTCCGGAGAGCCAGCCATGAATATCTTCGCTAGCCTATAGGAAGTGAGGTACCACCTGTGTAGGATCTTCAGAGCTAGCTCCCATTGATTGACACCATGAGTAATTGTATATAAAGATTTAATATCTTGAGTCCACTGAGCATCAGAGAAGGAGGAGTTCAGGTCTATTTCCCATTTGTGCATGGTTTTTGTTTTGTGGAAGATCGTTTTGCCTTAACTATTAAGTTGTATATTAGAGATGTGCCTCTAGTTATTTTTAGAGGGTTTGTGTAATGTTGCCATATCTTAGAGTGTATTACTAATTCCAGGGACAAAAACCTGTGGATGCAGCTTAAGTTAAAATATGAGGTTTGGGGGAGTTTGAATTTGTCACTAATCTCTCCCAGTGTGAGGAGTTTTTCTTTTAGGTATAGATCTTTTATCCGTTTTAGTCCTTTAGTATCCCATCCTTTGATGTTCAGGTCTTGGATGATGTGTGTTAGGGTGGTAAGCGGAATATCCACCTTGTGGGGCCTGGAGAGTTGCTGTGTGGGCTGTGCAATTGATCTCCATGCCAGCAAGGATGCTTTAGTTGTGGGTGGAAGGAGTTTTAAATCCAGAGGCTTCCATAGATCAGCGTAGAGTATGGAGCTTAAGTTGGAAGTCTTATTTAGGGCCTTTTCAATGGCTGTCCATAAGGGTTCGGCTGACTGGGTGAGCCAGTGTTTCAGGGGATCTGCCGGGACCGCCGTATGGTAATCTTTAAGATCTACCATTCCCATAACTCCTGTTGTTCAGTGTTTAATTAGATACATATGGGAGTAACATGCTTTTTTTACCCTGCCATACAAATTGCCTAAGCGTGGAATTCAACGCCTTTAGATGTGCTTGTTTTAAGAGGGTGTGTAAGGTTTTGGATAGGTAGAGTATTTGGGGAGGATCATCACTTTGAAAGCTGCAAGCCTTCCTACCCAGGAAAGTTTGACTTGCGCTAACTTTCTTAGTTGCTTATCCAGTTTAGCAAGTAGTAATTTGTTATTAGCTTCATCTAAGGAGGTGCATAAGGGAGTGATTGTGATGCCAAGATATGTAATTCCTTTATCAGCCCAGGTGTACGGGAGATCAGCTTTGAGATTGAGGGCCGTTGTTTCGGGGATGCCAAGATTTAAGATTAGTGATTTCGAATGGTTTACTTTATAATATGAAAGTTGGCTGAACTCAGTCAAAATTGCATGGGCTCTGGGGAGTGAAGTTAGTGGGTGTGTTAGCATCAATATGATGTCATCCGCAAACAAGTAGATGGCGTGGGGTCTATCTTTATATAGAAACCCAGATATTAGTGGATCCGAGTGGATTCTTTCTGCCAGACGTTCAATCATTAGATTGAAGATTTTTGGGGATAGTGGACACCCCTGCCTCGTACCATTTGTGATGGCAAAGGATTTAGACAGCATATTCTCTGTGTACACCTGAGCTGATGGGGAAGAGTATAGGGCCGCTGTTGTGGATGGGATTGTCCCTTGAAGTGCAAATTTGCTTAAGGTGAGTGTTATATAATTCCAATGAACCCTGTCGAACGCCTTCTCCGCGTCTATAGAGAGTAGCAGAGAAGGCGTTCGGCCACGCTCGGCTGATTGCACAATGTTTATCACCCTTCTTGTGGTGTCGGCTGTTTGTCGGCAAGGTACAAATCCCATTTGGTTTGGTTGTATGAGTCTGGACAGTACACCTTTCAATCTTTGCGAGAGGAGTTTAGCGTACAGTTTTACGTCTACATTAAGCAACGATCTGAAGTTTGCGGGGCTGTCAGGGCTTTTCCCGCGTTTAGGGAGGGTGACAATATGTGCATTTAACATTTCTGGGGGGAAAGCCGCATTGTGTGCTGCAGCATTTAAGACAGAGTTTAGGTAGGGGACTAGTTTGGAGTTGAATGTTTGATAATATTCACATGTGAACCCATCTGGGCCCGGGGATTTTCTGCACGGCATTGATTGTATGACTTTTATCATTTCCGAGTTGGAAAAGGGACGGTTAGGGTTCTCTAATTCTGAGGAGGTCATGGAAGGGAGGTTTAGTTTCTCCAGGAATGTGGCTATCACTTCAGTTGTGGGTTGGGGGGGGTAGATTTGTCATCTTTTAAGTTATAAAAGGTCCGTAGTAGTCCGCAAATGCGTCCGCAATCTGTTTAGGATTAGACAGTTTTTGTTTGGTGGCTGGGTGGTATAGGAATGGTATTCTGGATTTAATTCTTTGACTTTTGAGTCTAGATGCTAGAAACTTTCCAGCCCTGTTGTGGGAAGAGTAATATTTTAATTTGAGGTGCTTGAGTAGGGAGGCATGATTTTCTTGCAGCATGGAACGAAGTTCCATATACAAGCTGGTTAGTTTAGTGGCGTCAGAGGGATTAGAATTATCTGTGTTATTTCTCTCCAGGTCTCAGAGATCAGACAGTAAGTACTTTTTGTAACTTTCATGCCATTCTGAGTTTTTTTGCTCATGCTCCCGTTTGTATCATGACCCTTCTTATATATGCCTTATGGGCATTCCACAGATTAAATACATCCCCACTGGGTACCTCGTTAGAGACAAAATATTCCTCTAGGTGATTATTAATGATATTTCTAGTAGTAGGATTGTTAATGAATCTGTTATTACAGCGCCATAGTAAGGTGGGGCGGCAGGTGTACCTCTCTGAGATCGTGATAAAAACTGCTGTGTGGTCTGACCACGTGATGTCTGCTATTTCAGAGTGGGAAACCTGCTGCAACAACCATTTGTCCACAAAAAATAAGTCTATTCTGGAGTAAGTATTAAATCTAGGTGAATGGTACGTATAATCTTTTTCTAGGGCATGCAAAGATCTCTATGTATCATATAACTCTTCTTTAAACATTAGGTTAGCAAGGGAGAAGGCTCTGGCCCTCTTAGCAGAAGTGGAATCAAGTTTGGGATCGACAACTAAATTCATATCCCCACATACTATGAGATTACCCTTTTTGTGTTTGTTGATACACTTAAACAGTTTGAGATAGAAGGAGCCATGACCCGAATTGGAGGTATAAACTCCCACCATTGTGTAGAGCCGCTCATTGATAGTGCATACTAATATAACATACCGTCCTTCAGTGTCAATCATGGAAGAGTGCAACGAGAATGAAATCAACTTCTTGATGGCTATTAATACACCCTGAGTATTCTGCTGAGAAGATAAATGGGAAGTTCTTATGTTGGTATTTCGGAGCTTCTGATGCTTTAAAGTGTGTCTCTTGTACAACCACTATATCTAGAGTCTCTTGGAGGCTTTTTTCCATAGGGAGAATCGTTTGCCAGGTGATTAAGGCCTTGGGGCATTTATAGACAATAGTTTAAGAGACATGAGTGTCCGGGTAGATTCTGATATAGAGTAGCTCCTTCCGAGGAGAGAGCATGTGGAGATGATGAGCAGTTGATGGTAGGCTGACTGGAGTGTTCTGTGTCTCTCTAACGGTCTTAGTTAGGAGATTGTTGTGGTAGATTACTTCTTGGTGTGCAATTTGCGTCTCATGATGCCTCCCGGGTAGAGAAATGTAGTAAAACGTGAACAACATATGAGAACCGAGGGCATCTAATAAGGACTTGTTAGTCTGGAAATGGGTAAAATTAATGTTCATCAAAGAACATGGTGCAGTGGAACTGCATATCAAAGGGGAGAAGAAAGTCAGCTTGGAAAGTTGGTAGACCAGTGCTGACTGCAGCTCATGGTTATCGGCTTTTATTAAAACTGTGTTTCAAGTTTGTTTGCCCCTAGGATTTTTGATTCTGTTGCCGCGCTTATTTGTTGACTTGCTCCATTCCCAGGACGGTCTGGTTGGTGGACGTGTTTGTATGGTCGTGGGAGGATTCTCCGGAACTATTTTCCATTCTTTAAGAAGCTGTAGCCCTTCTTGGAGAGTGTTGATGAGGGAGATGGAGCCATTCCGAGAGATTTTTAAGGTGACCGGGTATCTCCATTGATAGCTTATATCATGGTTATGTAAGGCCTTTGTGATGGAGATTAGGTTCTTACGTTTTTGAAGGGTATATGCGAAAAGATCTGGTAGTACTTGTATGGAGGTAGAACGCTCTGGAAGTTGTGCCTTTTTACGGAAAGCGAGTAGTATTGCCTCTTTAGCTTGGAAATAATGAAGTCTCAGGAGGACATCCTGGGGGACCTCTTCCAGGAGGAATGAAGGTTTAGGAATTCTATGTATTCTGTCTGTCGTTAAGTCAGCGTTTGACAAGGCCAGTACAGCAGCTTGAAACGTGAGAGTGAGAAAAGCTGTGCCGGTTGCACTGATTGGGGGACCCCCCTTAACTTTAGGTTGTTATGCCTGGAGTGGTCCTCCAGGTCTGCGACTTTATATTTCAGCCAGTCAATTTCCTCTGAACCATGTTGTTGTATGAATCTGCACATGTGCCCATAGCCTCCTCCAGCTGACCCACCCTTTCTCCTATTTCATGTACATCTGCTGCATATTGTTTAAAACATGCTAACATGTCAGCTTGCAGTGATGAGCGAAGGGAGAGTAGCATGTCTTTCATTGTGACATCCAACATTGTCTGGCCCACTGTGGGGAAAGAAGCAATGGGGTCTGCAATGGATTTGCCTGCTGATGTGGCTGTGTCACTAACCTCCAGGCATGGGCCATCTACATCATCTGAGTCCAGGTCCCATCTTGGACCAGATTTGGCAAGGCTCTGAGTGCCTGGTGTGGCTGGGTGTGATGTTTCTTCTTGCTCCGGCGTCTCCTCCGTTCTGCTGTCTGGGAATACGAAGGTAGCGGCCGCTAGAGGTCCGCCCCTTGCCATTGGAAGGTGACTCCCGTCGCCATCTTGTTGTGGTCCTCTCTGGATCAGCGGAAAGAAAATGGGCATTTTTTGGAGTTGCAGCTCCTCTCTTCTCCTGCCGGACATCCCTGGATATTCACAAGGCTTTCAGGCACCTTAGTAGCCGTTGGTATCGCGCTGGGGATCGTTGATGTGCCGAAGTACCGGGCTGCAGAGCGGAGCTCAGGATTCACGTGGACATTACATTCGGCAGTCATCTAGTGGGCCCCCTAACATTCGTTTTGAACTTTCCTCCCGTTAGTTTGAGGTCATATCCCTGTGTTCTTGATTTTGGTTTCATATTGAAAAGACTGCCCTCCTGAACCTTATTCACCCCCTTTATGTATTTAAAGGTTTCAATCATGTCTCCTCTTTCCCTTCTTTCCTCCAGACTGTACATATTAAGTTCCTGAAGTCGCTCTTGATATGTTTTATCCCCAGACCTTTCACCATTTTTGTTACCTGTCTCTGAACTCGTTCTATATTATCAATATCTTTTTGTAAGTGTGGTCTCCAGAACTGGACACAGTATTCTAAGTGAGGTCTCACTAAAGATCTATATAGAGGAATCAGAACCTCCTTCCTCCTGCTGGTGATCCCTCTACTGATACATCCCAGAATTCTATTTGCTTTTCCCACTGCCTGGTCAGTACATTAGTACATTTTTAACATAATACCAACAACAGGTACCAAGTAACATTCTACTAGGATTCCAGCACCATCATATTCATTATCTCAAGCATGTGTTGCATTAAAGGACAAATTCACCTCTTCGGGGAGAATTTCACTTTCAAAATAAAGAGAAGCATTTTACAATGCCGTTCCTGGACCAGCCATCCCAACATGCTTTTCTCTCACATAACTTATCCACAGGAGGTTTAAAATCTTGTTCCATTTTATTTGTATTTTTGAATGGATTTTCAGGTTCCATCACTTCCTGTAGCTTGTATCAGCATTCACTTCCTGCTAATCCATCTCCCAGTAGCCTTCACTTCCTTGTTGCATCACAGAAGAGGGTGTGTTTACTACTCTGGACCACACCTCCCTCATTACAATACTACCGTCCACCTACTCCCTATACAATCTGATTGTACAATTTCCTTTAGATCTCCCATGAGCTATGTAGTACAAGGGCCTGTCTGATTGGATATAAATTGAATGGATTGTTCAGGTGTGTACTCCTACTCCATAGTTCTGGTAAATCTAAAGGAAAGTGTGCAGAGATTGTACAATAAGATTGCATAGTGTATGGCCATCTTTATACTGTACATGTAAAGGAGCGAGTGGATTAAGACACTCAGTTGCCCTTTTCCTCTGCCTTTTGTGCTCCTCCGGTCCCCTGTCCTCCTCCTCCACCCCCATGTGCTCTGTCCACTCCTCTGGTCCCCTGTCCTCTTCCTCTGCCCCTGTGTGCTCTTCTGGTCCCTGGCTCCTCCCCACTCTTGCCCCGCAGCCGGTTTCCCTCCTCTCCCCCTGGGGATGTCAGGATGGAGATTGTCATTTACCGGCCCCTTCCTTTTCTCAATTGGACATAGAGAGCATCACTACCGATTGCTCCTGTGCCCTCTGATAATTGAGCAGAGTAAACTCTGCTTCAGTTTATGAATGAACAGGAGCCTCTGTCTCCTGTCCATTCATTTTCAATGCTGAGGTTGCAAAGAAAGGGACTAGGGAATTTGTATCCTCGGTCCCTTTTTCTGTCTCAAAGGGGAGATGTCAGGGGTTTGTTTAGACCTCTCACCAAAGCCTCCCAAGAGGGCATATTAAAAAAAATTGCAATAGATATTAAAAAAAGAAATAGTAAAAAAATTATACAAAATAAAATTGTAAAAAAAATATTACATAGAAAACTACTGACACCCCTTCCCCTTGCCCTACCAACACTGTCCACTGCCCCAACCCCCTCTCAGCAAAAAGCATTGTGAACATTCTTTTTTAAAACAAATTACATTTTTTTAAAAATACATAAAAAACTACTGACACCCTTCACTGCTCTACTGACACCGTCCACTGCCCCACCTCCATACACTCCACCCTTTTAAGTTGATCCCAGAGGCCCACTTTTTATCTTGCACATGGGCCCACTCAATTCATTATACACCCCTGCCTCAGATGCAACATTTAGAGGGGGCACAAAATTATTACCGTGTCCCCCCAAGTGTGCTGTGTTGCTGTTATATGCAGCATACCTCCCCTGGCCACCTACACCTCCGATGGGGCATGTCCCAAGCATTGTTCTGCAGTGTCCCCCACCCAGGGACTCCTGTGATCCAGCCTGTCCCCCATGATCCCTCAGGTGTGAGCGGCCTGTGTGTGTGAGAACGTCAGAGGGGGAGGGGCAGTACAGAGCATATGGCGGCTATTGGAGCAGCTTTCGGCAGGGGATACTGATGAGCGGCTTGGTGGCGGGAACAGTACCCTGTGCTGGGGAGAGCCCTGCTCTGATGGATTATCATGGAGAGGTGAGCAACAAAATCTACAACCGATCTACACTGTACATATGTAGGAGGAGGTGTGAGTAGTGCAGGAATCAGTGTAGGGATCAGGTAGGTCAGTGTAGTGATCAGTGTAGTAGTCAGTGTAGGGATCAGGTAGGTCAGTGTAGGGATCAGGTAGGTCAGTGTAGTGGACAGTGTAGGGATCAGGTAGGTCAGGGTAGGGATCAGGTATGTCAGTGTAGTGGACAGTGTAGGGATCAGGTAAGTCAGCGCAGTGGACAGTGTAGGGATCAGGTAGGTCAGTGTAGGGATCAGGTAGGTCAGTGTAGTGGTTAGGTGGGTCAGGATAGTGGTCAGTATAGGAATCAGGTAGGTCAGTGTAGTAGTCAGTGTAGTTATCAGGTATGTCAATGTAGGGATCATGTAGGCCAGTGCAGGAATCAGGTAGGTCAGTGTAAGAATCAGGTAGGTCATTGTAGTGGCTAGGTAGGTCAGTATAATGGTCAGTATAGGAATCAGGTAGGTCAGTGTAGTGGTCAGTGTAGGGATCAGGTAGGCCAGTATAGGAATCAAGTAGGTCAGTGTAGTGGACAGTGTAGGGATCAGGCAGGTCAGTGTAGGAATCAGGTAGGTTAGTGTAGTGGTCAGTGTAGTGATCAGGTAGGCCAGTGCAGGAATCAAACAGGCCAGTGCAGGAATCAGGTAGGCCAGTTTAGGAATCAGGTAGGTCAGTGTAGTCGTTAGGTAGGTCAGTATAGTGGTCAGTATAGGAATCAGGTAGGACAGTGTAGTGGTCAGTGTAGGGATCAGGTAGGCCAGTATAGGAATCAAGCAGGTCAGTGTAGTGGTTAGTGTAGGGATCAGGTAGGTCAAAGTAGGAATCACGTAGGTCAGTGTATTGGTCAGTGTAGGAATCAGGTGGGTCAGTGTAGTGGACAGTGTAAGGATCAGGTAGATCAGTGTAGTGGTCAGGTATGTCAGTGTAATGGTCAGTGTAGGGATCAGGTAGGCCAGTATAGGAATGAGGTAGGTCAGTGTAGGGATCATGTAGGTCAAAGTAGTAATCAGGTAGGTTAGTGTAGTGGTCAGTGTAAGGATCAGGTAGATAAGTGTAGTGGTCAGGTAGGTCAGTGTAATGGTCAGTGTAGGAATCAGGTAGGCCAGTATAGGATTCAGGTAGGTCAGTGTAGGGATGAAGTAGGTCAAAGTAGGAATCAGGTAGCTCAGTGTAGTGAAAAGTGTAGGAATCAGGTAGCTCAGTGTAGTGGTCAGTGTAGGAACCAGGTAGGTCAGTGTAGGAATCAGGTAGGTCACTGTAGGAATTAGGTAGGTCAGTGTAGTGGACAGTGTAGGGATCAGGTAGGTCAAAGTAGGAATCAGGTTAGTGTAGTGGTCAGTGTAAGAATCAGGTAGGTTAGTGCAGTGGTCAGGTAGGTCAGTGTAGGAATCAGGTAGGTTAGTGCAGTGGTCAGGTAGGTCAGTGTAGGAATCAGGTAGGTTAGTGCAGTGGTCAGGTAGGTCAGTGTAGGAATCAGGTAGGCTAGTGCAGTGGTCATACCACCGGCCCTACCATGGGTCCCGGTGGGTACATGGGACCCAAGCGGCACTTTAAGAGGGGCGGCAACAGGGCGCACTGTCAGAGGACCTGAGGCTCCCTCTCTCTAGTGTGCAGTGTCATGCTGCTGTACTGCATCGCCGCTATCACTCATTGTGTTGGTGGATTCCTGGCCAGCCGAGACCCGCTTGAATTTGTTCACTAGCCGCCCCTGGCTCCCTGCCCATACTGGTTGCCAGCCGCGGCCCGACTGGCATCTAGCAACCAGTGATGTCAGGAGGAGAAGGAGACAGAAGCCCCAGCAGGGCTGGCCCAAGACATTGTGCTGCCTGGGTCCAAGAATGAAATGCTGCCCCCTCACACCCCCCTAAAAAATAATCACACCCACCAAAAGGCCCCCACATCCATTATTTTATATCATGATAATTAAAACTAAAATTAAATTTATCAGGAAGTCAGATTTACATGCAACAGCACCTTCTCTATATGCAAAATTATATGACTTACCATTATGTTCAATTCCAAGGGGCGGGCTAGGGCAGTATAGGGGCATGGTAGGGCAGTATATAGACAGGCTAGGGTAGTATATAGACAGGCTAGAGTAGTATATAGACAGGCTAGGGCAGTATAGGGGCAGGCTGGGGTAGTATAAGGGCAGGTGGAGCAACCCGGAGGGCAGTTGTTTTCATGACACACAAAACTGCTGGAAAATAATTCTTGGTTGTCAAAGTGCTGCCTGGGTCCAACGGTAGAGCCGGCCCTGAGCCCCAGCATTCAGAGCGGAGGAGGATTTTAACTTCCTTCTCTTCTGCTAGCTCCACCCACCTCCTCCCTGCATGTTCTCCTTGGAGCCTGGCATTCAGCTGCAACATCGTTACTGACTACACACAGTGCACAGAGGGAGAGAGAGCTGGAGCCAAACCTATCATGCGTTAATCGCACCCTGGGAGGGATAGAGGGAGGGCACATCCTTAGATATCAGGGCAGGGTCCATGCTGGAAGATGTGACCCCCCCAAAATTGAAGCACTACAAATCCCAGCATGGACTCTGCCCTGATATCTAAGGATGTGACTCCTCTTTGCTGGATTGGATATGTCTCTTTGCTGGATCGGGCAAGTCTCTTTGCTGGAGGGGGCATGTCTCTTTGCTGGAGGGGGCATGTCTCTTTGCTGGATCGAGCATGTCTCTTTGCTGGACTGGGCATGTCTCTTCGCTGGATCGGGCATGTCTCTTTGCTGGATCGGGCATATCTCTTTGCTGGAGGGGGCAAGTCTCTTTGCTGGATCGAGCATGTCTCTTTGCTGGATTGGGCATGTCTCTTTGCTGGATCGGGCATGTCTCTTTGCTGGATTGGGCATGTCTCTTTGCTGGATCGGGCATATCTCTTTGCTGGAGGGGGCAAGTCTCTTTGCTGGATCGGGCATGTCTCTTTGCTGGATCGGGCATGTCTCTTTGCTGGAGGGGGCAAGTCTCTTTGCTGGAGGGGGCATGTCTCTTTGCTGAATATATGGGGATGCCTCTTTGCTGGATTTGGCTGTCTCTTTACTATATGGGGATGTCTCTTTGCTTTATGGAAATTTCTCTACTGAACTTATGGAAATGTCTCTGCTGAATTTATGAAAATATATGGGGATGTCTCTTGGTGGATTTGGCTGTCTCTTTGCTTTATGGAACGGGCTAGGTCGTTTCTCTGTACGGGTTAGGTCGTTTCTCTG
>BLSH010363367.1:340439-354429 GCA_018402905.1 Glandirana rugosa | reverse complement strand
ATATGTGTCCCCATATTCAACAAATGCGGCCAAGGTGGGGATAGGTGACCTTTGCTCAGCGGTTGGAGGCGCGAAACATGTCGAGCCTTGAATACATAACCTGCACCAAGACAACCAAGGGGATCTTCTATGGGCAAATATCATGTAGATTGGTGATACACTAGGTGTACTTGTATCTGCTTATGTACTAACTACTGTCCCACGAGGACCCTTGTATAGTATTGGTGTGGATGAAGGTTGAATTTTATTGGTTAAATGTATTCGTAACAAGTACCATATAAATGTATATGGACTGAATTTTTTAAGCTGATTCAATAAAAATCTTTTTTATGAAACACCAGTGTACGTGCCGATAAAGTCCATTTTCTCCGGTTTAACAACAATAAACCTAATCCAAATCCTTACTCTTAGGACGTGGCACATAATATTACATTTCCCTGGAGGTCCTATTGGCCATCATAGGACACCCATAATCCTTTACCTAAAGTGACACACAGACTTTCCAGATGTGTGCAGAACAGATGTTCACTTATTCCCAGTTTCTGTTAAAGTGACACACAGACTTTCCAGATGTGTGCAGAACAGATGTTCACTTATTCCCGGTTTCTGTTAAAGTGACACACAAACTTTCCAGATGTATGCAGAACAGATGTTCACTTATTACCGGTTTCATTTAAAGTGACACACAGACTTTCCAGATGTGTGCAGAACAGATGTTCACTTATTCCCGGTTTCATTTAAAGTGAAACACAGACTTTCCAGATGTGTGCAGAACAGATGTTCAGTTATTCCCGGTTTCATTTAAAGTGACACACAGACTTTCCAGATGTGTGCAGCACAGATGTTGAGTTATTCCCGGTTTCATTTAAAGTGACACACAGACTTTAAAGATGTTTGCAGAACAGATGTTCAGTTATTCCCGGTTTCATTTAAAGTGACACACAGACTTTAAAGATGTTTGCAGAACAGATGTTCAGTTATTCCCGGTTTCATTTAAAGTGACACACAGACTTTAACCACTTTCCAACCAGGCCAATTCTGACATTTCTCTCCTACATGTAATAATCATCTTTTTTTGCTAGAAAATTACTCAGAACCCCCAAACATTATATATATTTTTTAGCAGAGATCTTAGGGAATAAAATGGTGGTCATTGCAACTTTTTATGTTACGCGGTATTTGCGCAGCAATTTTTCAAACGCGTTTTTTTGGAAAAAAAAAGTTTCATGAATTAAAAAAAAACAGAACAGTAAAGTTAGCCCAATTTTTTTGTATATTGTGAAGGTTAATGTTACGCCAAGTAAATATATACCCAACATGTCACGCTTTAAAATTGCGCCCACTCAGGAAATGGCGCCAAACTTTGGTACTTAAAAATCTCCATAGGTAATGCGTTAAAAATTTTTACTGGTTACATGTTTAGAGTTACATTGGAGGTCTTGGGCTATAATTATTGCTCTCGCTCTAATGCACGCGGCGATACCTCACATGTGTGATCTGAACAACGTTTACACATGCGGGCGCGACTAACGCGTGCGTTCGCTTCTGTGCGCGAGCTCGCGGGTACGGGGCGCTTTAAATTTTTTTTTTTTTTTTAATTATTTATTTTACCTTTTTTTTTTTTACACTTTCTCTTTAAATTTTTTTTTTTGATCACTTTTATTCCTATTACAAGGAATGTAAACATCCCCTGTAATAGGAATCTTGCGTGACAGGTCCTCTTTATGGGGAGATATGGGGTCAATAAACCTCACACCTCCCCTCTAGGCTGGAAAGACCGAGATCTGAAAAAAAAAACGAGCGATCTCGGTCTTTTCCGCCGAGTAAACCGTCATTGTTTACATCACGTGACCCGGATGTGACATCATACGTCGCACCCGGGCCTCCGAGGCGCATTGAGATGACTGGTGACCATCTGGTCATCAGTCATCACTACGCACAGCAACCGCCGGCGACGGATCTGTTCTCCGGGCCACCGATGGCACGAGCGGCCCAGGAGAAGCACCGAAGGGCGGAGGGAGGGGGGGCGTCCCCTCCCGCTGCCGATAAGAACGATCAAGCGGCTGAACTGCTGCTATGATCATTCTTATGGTGCAGGGAATCGCCGGCGGAAAAAAATGATACCTGAATGATGCTGGTAGGTGCCGGCATCATTCAGATATCCCCACTCAAAGACAAGGACGTCTTTAGACGTCCGGCGGTCGGGAAGTGGTTAAAGATGTTTGCAGAACAGATGTTCAGTTATTCCCGGTTTCATTTAAAGGGACACACACAGTTTCCAGATGTTTGCAGAACAGTGATATGGGTTCTCCCGGCTTATTTATACTTTTTTGACACAGTTTGAAGATGATTTTAGAACAGTTATATGGCTTCTACCGTTAATTAATACTTTTCAGACCCAGTTTGAAGATGGTCCACATCCACCTCGATTTTTGATTTTTTTTATGTTTTTATTTTTTTAAAAATGCTTTTAGTTATTTCCCTGTCCCCATTTCTTTGTAGGCCACTTGTCCCACCCTTACCCCCATTTCCTTCCTTTTGCAGACCTCTAGGACGTTCCCGGGCTTTCTTACAGCCATTTTTGTGGCTAAACGTTCGGGTCCCCATTGATTTCAATGGGGTTCGGGGTCCGGGACAAAGTTCGGGTTCTGTCCGGACCCGAACCCGGACTTTGTCCCGAAGTTCGGCCGAACCAGCAGAACCCGGACTTTTAGAAGTTCGCTCAACTCTACTATACACACACATATACTTAATTGGTGGCTGGCCATTTAAGATTTTTTAGCAATAAGCAACTCCTACAGTTGCTTTGCCCATGCATCTTCCTAATGATATAATTTATGTGACTAGCCTGATATGCTACTCCACACACCTGACACTTCATTACTCACTTAGTGGTGGCCGGTGATGCATATAAACCGCCCCCTCCAACAGGAGACTCCATCCCCTTGAGTACGCTCCGGTGGGTGGAGCAAAAAAACGCGTTGGTGGCCTGGCGGGGGTCCAAGCTGAGACTGCCACTTGTTTACATACAGCGGGTCTTGTTCTGATATGCGGCTTTCAGCACTTTCAGCTCTTGCTGCTGTGGGTAGGGAGAGAGAAGAGAGGTTCTGTCTCCAGGCTGGAGGCTGAAAGGAGGAAGGAAAGTGAAAGCGGGATCTCCACTGTCCTGCAGTCCACCGGGGAAGAACACAGCCTGTTTAGCCAGTAGAGATGGGCTAAACACCTCCCTGTTTGGTTTGCAGCAGAGCTCGCGAACAGGCGGAAAGTTCTAACCCGAATGGCGAATCCCACTGAAGTCTTATGGGAGCCGCACAAGAAAATTCTGTACATTTTGAAGGCTTATATGCAAGTAGGAAAAACATCAAACAATATCGACCTCTGCCTAAGACCAGCACCACATCCCTAGTGAGACATAGAAACAAACCGTACAGGGTGAGACACCCCAGTAAAAGATAGTGGGACTTTAAAGGTGCTTGGTCAACCCCATCTCTGAATGATCAGACAGGAGCAAAAAATTGCTTAAAATTCACATATTCATTAATTCATTTAAATGAGATTTCCCACACACAGGTAGGTAAACAACTACACACATATCGAACATAAAAGATGACCCCTATGGTCTAGACTCTCCCTGTCACTAATATAGTCATGCATGCAAGACAACTAGGAGGCAGACTATAGAGGTGCAGGATTAGTTTCTACAGGATTAGTTTCCCAATGCGTTTCGCCTGGTATGGCTTCTTTAGGGGAAAATAAAAGAAAACCCAGTAAGGGTGTAGATATCCTGTATAAACAAAAACAGTCCGATAAAATGTAGAAATACTCATCACATATTTAATGTCCCGTTTCCAGGACATTAATCACGTAAGTCTATCAGTTCAGTCTGATCAGTAAGCAATATCTGATTTTAACAAAATTAAGATGTTGTTGGATCATAATTTTAGTATAGTTACTGGTATTCAATATATATTTTGTATACTGTACATAGGTTAACTTGTATTGTAGATTGGAAAAAGAGGGAAACACTCCGTGCAGTGAGAGGCACAATAAAAGGCGGGGTCCTCAGACATATGGAATGAACCACATCAAAGAGCTAAATCAGTAGAGTTCTTGGACCAAACATATAATATATGTGTAAAAACATTCCAAAAATTCCAAAAATGCAGATAGTTGGGAAAAAGTACCAAGGAAGGACAGTGGTGCCAAAAAATGTGTGCTGAACCGCTAGAGTTGCTAGTATGTCTATCAATAGATTAAAAAAAAAAGAAAAATAAATTATTAATGTCCAAAAAGGACTGCTAGTCAATCCCAAAATAAATATGCATGGGGGAAGGGCGCAACTAGATGATAATAGAACATACCCTAAAATTGAGCGGTACCTATACAATAGAGGAAATCCAAATATGCATAAAGAAAATGTTGGTCCTCGATCAAACAAAAAAGGATATGACAGCCAGCGTCCCTAAAGACAATAAAGTAAATAAGTGATACAGCCAGCCTGGTGCCCCATGACATAAACATGGAGCCATCCCAATACTATAAAAAGAAAAATCCAGTGCAATATAGCAGATAGGAGGCAGACAAATGTCACCCTCTCCATCCGCAATGCAGTCTGAAACCCCAATGAGTTACCTCTATCAGAGGCGGGTTCCCCGGCATATATCCTCCGCGGTGATGGAGGATCCACATGAGTTGGCTGTATAACGCCGCATTTAAAGCAAACAGTTGGCGCCAAAACCCAACCGGCGCTCCGGAACTGCCTGGATGTTGATTGGATGGCAGTCCGATCGTTGGATAACCTGGTAAGGCACGCCCACAGTTAATGCGTCACTCACTCGATGCGGAAGCAGCACGTCGGGTGCTGTTAGGGAGCATGCGCCGACCCTGTCTGTCAGCCAGAACCTGGGGGAGGGCGAATATTGCGCAAGCTTCCAAATGGCGGGACGTCGAGGGCCCGGACGAAGTTCCCAAACATCCGGACCCACACCTCCCCCCCTCCTCTGGTCTCCAAACACCCCCGAGGGCAAGGGAGGGAAGGCGGTGACACGGTGGGGGACCCGACCAGAAGGTGGCCCTTCCGTCCTGCCATGGTCACCATACACATCAATAGCCCTAAAAGTTGACAAAAATATGTATATTCACATGATTATGTACAAAAAAATGTTTTTAAATAAAATAAACAATAAATAAAAAGTAGGAGGTCATGAACAAATCGGAGAGAATCTCCCTGGGTAACCGCACCCATCGGGGCTCCGGTATTCAAAGAACACCTCACAAAACATACTTAGTGATGGCGACCAACAACTACCCATGCATGTATAATCATGCCACATTGGCAAACCACTGTCCTATAATGGCCATGAATGCTCCCAAAGCCACCAAAGAGGGTCCCATTCGTTAATGCAAGTGTCTAAAGACCGAAGGCCCAAGAGGCTGACTAACCGCACGGAGTGTTTCTTGGATGTACAACCGATTCTAATTAAAATTGGATAAGTTCATCAAACGGTAGCAATCATGATGACTCATACATGTATGGTAAGACATTGGCACAGGAGATATCTAAAGGAAAGGCTTAAAACTGATGTGTTCATTTAAGCCAGGTGCTTTGGTAGCCTCTAGCTGAAAAATCCATTTAGTTTCTAGTTGTAGAAGACGTTTCTCTACATTATCTCCCCTTGGGGGGGCCTCTACATTTTGTTGTGCCTCTCGGAGTGTTTCCCTCTTTTTCCAATCTACAATACAAGGTAACCTATGTACAGTATACAAAATATATATTGAATACCAGTAACTATACTACAATTATGATCCAACAACATCTTAATTTTGTGAAAATCAGATATTGCATACTGATCAGACTGAACTGATAGACTTATGTGATTAATGTCCTGGAAGCGGGACATTAAATATGTGATGGCCAAAACCGATGGAAAGAAATATTTTTTTTTTTGGATTTGTATTCTAGCAAAAAGTAAGAAATTTGGGTTTTTCTTGCAAAATTGTCGCTCTTCTTTTGTTTATAGCGGTGATCAGAAATGACACAGAGGTGATCAAATACCACCAAAAGAAAGCTCTATTTGTGGGGAAAAAAGGAGGCAAATTTAGTTTGGGTACAACGTCGCACGACCGCGCAATTGTCAGTTAAAGCGACGCAGTGCCAAATCGCAAAAAGTGCTCTGGTCCTAAAGTGTGAAATCCTTCCGGGGCTGAAGTGGTTAATAATGTTTAAAGTGCAACAATAAAAATTTAAAAATCATTTTAATATAGTGCCTGGAGGATCCCCTGCCTGTAAAGTGGAGCATCTGTAGCATGACTCATAGTTAAAATTGTTGGCACCCGGCTATTGAAAAAAAAAATTAAGAATGATGGGGACAAGGGTCTCTTCCCTACAACCCTGGGCTGTGGGCATGGGGCTTATCAGAAACTGGAAGCCTCCTTTAACAAGGGGGCCCCCAGATCCCACTCCCCCTCATGTGACTATGTATGCCGAGAGACCAGTCAGGGGTACCACTGTGGATGATGTCACCCTCTACTGGTGGGTGGGATGAGGGAATCCAAGCATGTCAGCGGGGGAAATTTTTAGGATCCAGCAGCCATGACTGACTTACATGTTTCGTCCTCCAGTGCTTTGTTGGCAAAGTGAGCCCCCCATGCACCACCAGCAGCACCCTTGGCTTGATGGTCTACCCTCACCTCCTGCAGCCAAGCATGGTAATACCATTACATTTATTCATTGTGACAGTATTTATTCCTTTTTGCTCTAGCAAGGGCCAGGCTTTCTAGTGTCATTAGGAACTTTTTGGTTTTATCAATTTTAATCTTTCTTCTTGAATAAACATTTTGGAATTTCACCACTTCAGTCAAGGGTCCTAATTTACACAACATTGGACTCTGGTCTTCAGAGCGCTGCATTCTGTTTGTTCCTATTTGCCTCCACTTTGTCCAGTGCTGTTCAGCTGCTCTGGCCCAGTCTCCTTAGTTGCACAATCAGTCTGATTTCCAAGTGGGATCACATTTGTCTTGCAGCGCTTCAGGAACATTCTGTTTGGTTTTTCATATACCGGCCTAGACTCTATCCAAGTTGTTTACCCTAAATAAAACAAAAACAAGCCTATGGACTGGTTACTGACTTTAGATGCAAGTTGGTAAATGTATGTTGTCTAGACAGGAATAGGGGACCCAAAAACTCAGCGGCTCCTTAGGGGGTAGTGCTACACATACAATGACTGCATCCTATCAGATGAAGTAAATGGCTGCTTGAATACAATAGCCAGTACAGAAACCTGTTATTCCTGCCGTTTTGCCTGAACCCCATATACTGTGGAGTTCAGTGGTGAAGGGTAGGCTTGTGCAATCCGTTTCATTCCGAATTTCATTTTTACAGAATTTTGCAAAATTCAGCAATTCGGACGAGTTCCGAATTTTCAATTTCCGAATTTTTGTTTTTCCGAATCGCAGTAATTCGGAAATTCGCGGTAATGTGGAAATTCACGGTAATTCGGCAATTGTGTTAATTCGGAAATTCGTGGTAATTTGGCAATTGCGGTAATTTGGAAATTCGCTGTAATTCGGCAATTGCGGTAATTAGGAAATTCGGCAATTGGAACAGCCAAAAATCCAAAATTCGGAAATTCGGAAATCCGAAAATTGGAAAAAACTAAGAATATTTGAAATAATAACTAACTAATAACTATTAAATTATAGGTATTGGAATTTCCTTGAAAGTTTGGCTGTTAAAGAACTTAAATATGAAATTTAGCACTAATACTCATACTTTTAAGAAAATGTCAATACCTATATTTAATAGTTATTTATTATTATTTCAAATATTCTTTCTTATTTCTGAATTACGGAAATTCAGGAATAAGGAAGAACATTTGAAATAATAAGTTATTCATTTATTATTTTAACTTATTATAAATTATGATAAGCTATTATTATTTCAAATGTTCTTTCTTATTTCAGAATTTTGGAAATAAGGAAGAACATTTGAAATAATAAGTTATTGATTTATTATTTTAAATTATAAATTATAATAAGCTATTATTATTTCAAATGTTCTTCCTTATTTCCGACTTTTGCAGTGTGTGACTGTATATATGCATACTGTATGTTTGTATGTATGTGTGTGTGTATACTGGGTGTGTATATACTGTGTGTATATTGGATGTATATTGTATGTATACACACAGTATACATACAATATACATACAATATACACACAGTATATACACACCCAGTATGCACACACACATACATACAGTATGCATATATACAGTCACACACTGCAAAAGTCGGAAATAAGGAAGAACATTTGAAATAATAATAGCTTATTATAATTTATCATTTAAAATAATAAATCAATAATTTATTATTTCAAATGTTCTTCCTTATTTCCGAAATTTGGAAATTTGGAAATAAGAAAGAACATTTGAAATAATAATAGCTTATTATAATCTATAATAAGTTAAAATAATAAATGAATAACTTATTATTTCAAATGTTCTCCCTTATTTCCGAAATTCGGAAATAAGAAAGAACGTTTGAAATAATAATAAATAACTATTAAATTATAGGTATTGAAATTTCCTTGAAAGTTTGGCTGTTAGTAAACTGAAATATGAAATTCATCACTAATAGCCATATTTTCAAGAAAATTCCAATACCTATAATTTAATAGGTATTTATTATTATTTCAAATGTTTTTCTTATTTCCAAATTTCGGAAATAAGGAAGATCATTTGAAATAATAAGTTATTAATGTATTATTTTAACCTATTATAAATAATAATAAGCTATTATTATTATTTCAAATGTTCTTTCTTATTTCCAGAATTTCGGAAATAAGGAAGAACATTTGAAATAATAAGTTATTAATTTATTATTTTAACTTATTATAAATTATAATAAGCTATTATTATTTCAAATGTTTTTCGTTATTTCTGACTTTTGCAGTGTGTGACTGTACATATGCATACTGTATGTATGTATGTATGTATATGTACAGTCACACACACTGCAAAAGTCGGAAAAAAGGAAGAACATTTGAAATAATAATAGCTTATTATAATTTATAATACATTAAAATAATAAATTAATAACTTATTATTTCAAATGTTCTTCCTTATTTCCGAATTTCCCAAATTCTGGAAATAAGAAAGAACATCTGAATTAATAATAATAGCTTATTATTATTTATATTAAGTTAAAATAATACATTAATAACTTATTATTTCAAATGATCTTCCTTATTTCTGAAATTCGGAAATTCAGAAATAAGAAAAACGTTTGAAATAATAATAAATACCTATTAAATTATAGGTATTGGAATTTTCTTGAATATATGGCTATTAGTGATAAATTTCATATTTCAGTTCACTAACAGCCAAACTTTCAAGGAAATTTCAATACCTATAATTTAATAGTTATTTTTTTTTAATCCAAATTAATTAAAAAAAAAATTAAAATTAAAAAAAAAAAAAATAAATAATTTAATAGTTATTTACTATTATTTCAAACGTTCTTTAAAACATTTGCCATGAAAAGCGTATGGGGACCTGGGTCCTGTCGTAGGGGACATGTATTAATGAAAAAAAAAGTTTTTAAAACAATCGTTTTTTTCAGGAGCAGTGATTTTAATAACACTTAAAATGAAACAATAAGAGTGAAATATTCCTTTAAATATCATGCCTGGGGGGTTCCCTTAGTCTGCCTGTGAAGTGGCGCATCTGTGTGATGTGTAGAACAGTGCCGCAGCAAAATTACATTTCTATCGGAAAAATGTAATCTTAACTTGCTTGCGGCTGTAATGTATTGCTGGCTCCCGACAAAATATAGATAAAAAATCAAGTAAAAAAACAGCATAGGGTCCCCCCCAGTCCATACCAGGCCCTTTGGGTCTGGTATGGATTTTAAGGGGAACTCCACACCAAAATTTTTTTAAAAATTGACGTGGGCGCCCCCCCCCCCCAAAATCCATACCAAACCCTTATCTGAGCATGCAGCCTGGCAGGGCAGGATGAGGGGATGGAGGAGTCTGTCGGCACCGTGATTGATGATGGATGTATATCGCTGGACAATTTTTTTTTTTTTTTCAATAAAGGAATTGTCAAAAACTGTCTCCTGTGGTTTTTACTTTTTTGACACTTTTTTGGTGAATGGGTAGAGGTACAATGTAGCCAATACACATTCACATGCGGAGGTAGGGATCTGGGGGCCTCCTTGTTGAAGGGGATAAGCAGACCCCGACAACCACCGGCCAGGATTGTCGGGAAGAGGCCCTTGTCCCCATCAACATGGGGATAAGGTATACTTTGGGTGGGATGAAAGCACCTTCCCCATGTTGTGGGCATGTGTCCTGTCACAATATACTCTGAACTGTAATATATTTACTATACGGACAGCACTATATCCTCTGAACTGATATATATATATATATATATATATATATATATACTATACGGATTGCACTATATACTCTGAACTGCAATACATATACTATACAGACTGCACTATATACTCTGAACTGATATATATATACTATACGGACTGCACTATATACTCTGAACTGCAATATATACAGTATCTCACAAAAGTGGGTACACCCCTCACATTTTTGTAAATATTTTATTCTATCTTTTCATGTGACAACACTGAAGAAATGACACTTTGCTACAATGTAAGGTAGTGAGTGTACAGCTTGTATAACAGTGTCAATTTGCTGTCCCCTCAAAATAACTCAACACACAGCCATTAATGTCTAAACTGCTGGCAACAAAAGTGAGTACACCCCTTATGTGAGGGTGTACTCACTTTTGTGAGATACTGTATACTATATGGACTGCACTATATACTCTGAACTGATATATATACTGTATATATATATATATATATATATATATATGTACAGACTGTACTATATACTTTGAACTGATATATATATATATATATATATATATATATATATATATATATATTTACACTATAAGGGCTGCACAATATACTCTGAACTGCAATATATATACTATACGGACTGCACTATATACTCTGAACTGCAATATATATATACTATGCGAACTGCGCTATTTACTCTGAACTGTATTATATATACTGCGGGGACTGCTCTATATAAAATTGTAATTACATGCCCCAGTCAAACAGGGGCAGAAAAATTGGGCTTGGGTGTTGTTGGTGCCTGAACACTGTAACCCCTCATAGTTACTTTTCTTGGGCGCAGGAACGTGCCCTGCTGTTAAAAATTATTTCAAAAATTGGAATTACATGCACCAGAAAAATTGGGCCTTGGGTGTTGGTGGTGCCTGAACACTGTATCCCCTCCCAGTTACTGTTCAGCACCTGCCTCTCCTTGGTGGCCTTCCGGACATGATGGGGATATTTTTTTAAACACCGCACTACACTGTATTTTATACTGTACGCCATTTGCACTGTATTATATACTGTACACACTGTATTATATACTGTGTATACCGCCTGCACTGTATTATATACTGTACACTGCCAAATTCACTGTATATAGTGTCAGGGGAGGGCTGGCAGCCTTAGGTCTGGGATGCAAGTCCAGTCAAGTGGCCCATTGAACCACCGCATCAGCTCACCATCCATGCCCACCTGGTTTTAGAACGGATATTGATGTTATAAAGCAAGATAAATATGATACAATGTGGTAACATAATTTAATTTTAATAGCAACAAAGGAGGATTAACAAAAATAATGCATCAATGCAGCTCATCGGTGCCCACCAATACAGCTCACCAGTGCCCACCAATGCAGCCTCACCCATGCCCATCAAAGCAGCCTCATCAGTGCCCACCAAAGCTGCCTTGCCAGTGCCCATCAGCACAGCCTGATCAGTGCAGCCTGATCAGTGCCCATCAATGTAGCCTCACCAGTGCCCATCCAATGCAGCCTACAATGCAGAGAGAGGAGAGCCGCCAGGTTACACAGAGCGGGGGATCTCCCGCTTACCACTGCCATATGAAGTCCCGCCTCCTGGACCGGCTCCTATGATAGATATCACCAGTGTGCTGTCTATTATAGAAGTTGGTCCAGGAGGTAGGACTTTGTAAGCAGGAGATCCCTGCTCTGTGTTATCTGGCGGTGCCCCCCCCAGGCAGCCCAATGTGCCCAGTGGGATCCATGGTAAGGCCGGCCCTGGCCGCTCCCCTCCCCCCTTTGCCTGCAGCTAGTTAGTCAGTTAGTTCCTTTCTCCACAAGAAGAAAAAAGTGTGAGCAGACAGCGGCCGTCGGTCATTTTGAATGTAAGTTAGGGTGGCCTGGGGGGCAATTGCCACCCTGCCCCCCAGCCCTCCCCTGTATATAGTCTACACTGAATGCACTGTATATATATATATATATATATATATATATATATATATTGTGGGAGATTAGCTTGTGGGGATCACTTTGCAGGGGAAAGATTCAGCATGAATGTCAGTCTCTTTAAAGTCTGGCAGCTTGCCAGGTTTATTTTTCCAGGTTTGCAAAGGTCAAAACAAAAACAGAAAACACAACCTTGCTGTCTGGCGCTACACTAAACAAAGAGATTCCTCTCTATACAGTGTGGGGTTGTCCCCGACACCCACAAAACATAAGCACATCGCAAACCTTGTTTTTAGAGTCCAATTTAGCACACAGAGCTCTCTCAGTTTTTCTCCCTCTGAGATTCAGGATCGAGCTCAAGTGAGATCTCCTCCTGACCATTAAATGCAGGTGGAGAGAGCTTTGAGTAGACCAGAAAGTCTGGGCTTGAGCCAGCTCTGCCACGGTGAGCAGCAAAACCCAGATTGGACTCCCACTAGTCGCCTCAAAATTATCGCATGGGAGGCGACAAGTATTGCCCGTCCATTGTCGTGCCTCACATAACGTCCATCTGCTCAAGCCCCTGGGAACTTAAACGACTGTAGGGCCAGGAACCACTTAGTCACCCGGCTATTTTTCTCCCGGTTGTTACACATCCACTTAAGGGGGGCATGGTCAGTGACTAGCCTGAATTACCTTCCCAGCAGGTAGTATTTTAGTTATTCTAAGGCCCACTTGATGGCCAGGCACTCCTTCTCTACAATGGCATAATTCTTTTCATGTCTATTAAGCTTCCTGCTTAAGTAGACAACCAGGTGCTCCTCGCCGTCTCTGATCTGGGACAGAACAGCACCTAGTCCCACGGGGTCACGAGCACCGGCTGTACACAAAGGGCTTGCTTCAATTTCTGGAAGGCCTTTTCACCTTCAGATTCCACTTAACCATTCCTGACGCTCTACCATTTGTCAGATCAGTCAGAGGGATGGCAATGGTGGCAGAGTCGGGGGCAAAGCGTCAGTGATACCCTGTAATCCCCAGGAAGGCCTGAACCTGTTTCCTCTTCACTGGTTGGGGCCACTTTCGAATGGCCTCGATCTTATTGGTTTGGGGCTTAATCGGACCTTGACTAATCACATACCCAAGGTATTTGGCCTCCTCGAGACCTATGGCACACTTCTTCGGGTTGGCTCTTAAACCTGCTACCTTCAGTGAATCTACTACTACCTGCACCCAGGGCAGATGTGATTCCCAATCTGGGCTGTGGATGACGACATCATCCAGATAGGCCGCTGCATAGGGCCGATGCGGCCTCAAAGTCTTGTCCATCATCCTCTGAAGGGATGCAGGGGCCCCATGCAGACAAAATGCCATTTGTTTTTATTGGAAGGACCCCTCTGGGGTAGAGAAGGCTATTTTTTCCTTTGCTGACTCCATTAAAGGGATCTGCCAGTGTCCCTTAGTTAGGTCTAGAGTTGTTACTAGAGTTGAGCGAACCCGGACTGTAAAGTTCGGGTCCGTACCGAACTTTGGGGTGTCCGGGACCCGGACCCGAACACGGACTTTTCAAAAAATGTCCGGGTTCGGGTCCGGGGTTCTGGTAATTTTACCAAAAGTTCTGAAAATTGCTGTAAAAAAGTCCAGGAAAGTCCTAGAGGTCTGCAAAAGGTTGGGCCT
>BLSH010363367.1:328372-340429 GCA_018402905.1 Glandirana rugosa | reverse complement strand
AGTGCCCTACAAAGAAATGGGGACAGGGAAATAACTAAAAGCATTTTTAAAAAAATAAAAACATAAAAAAATCAAAAATGGAGGTGGATGTGGACCATCTTCAAACTGGGTCTGAAAAGTATTAATTAACGGTAGAAGCCATATAACTGTTCTAAAATCATCTTCAAACTGTGTCAAAAAAGTATAAATAAGACGGGAGAACCCATATCACTCTTCTGCAAACATCTGGAAACTGTGTGTGTCACTTTAACTAAAACCGGGAGAAACCATACTGCTGTTCTGCAAACATCTGGAAACTGTGTGTGTGTCACTTTAAATAAAACCGGGACTAACTGAACTACTGTTCTGCAAACATCTGAAAACTGTGTGTGTCACTTTAAATAAAGTAGTTCTGTTAGTCCCGGTTTTTGTTAAAGTGACACACGCAGTTTCCAGATGTTTGCAGAACAGTAGTTCAGTTAGTCCTGGTTTTTCTTAAAGTGACACACACAGTTTCCAGATGTTTGCAGAACAGTAGTTCAGTTAGTCCCGGTTTTATTTAAAGTGACACACACAGTTTCCAAATGTTTGCAGAACAGTAGTTCAGTTTGTCCCGGTTTTAGTTAAAGTGACACACACAGTTTTCAGATGTTTGCAGAACAGTAGTTCAGTTAGTCCCGGTTTTATTTAAAGTAACACACACAGTTTCCAGATGTTTGCAGAACAGTAGTTCAGTTAGTCCCGGTTTTATTTAAAGTGACACACACAATTTCCAGATGTTTGCAGAACAGTGATATGGGTTCTCCCGGCTTATTTATACTTTTTTAACACAGTTTGAAGATGATTTTAGAACAGTTATATGGCTTCTACCATTAATTAATACTTTTAAGACCCAGTTTGAAGATGGTCCACATCCACCTCCATTTTTTATTTTTTTATGTTTTTATTTTTTTTAAAATGCTTTTAGTTATTTCCCTGTCCCCATTTCTTTGTAGGGCACTTGTCCCACTCTTACCCCCATTTCCTTCCTTTTGCAGAACTCTAGGACTTTCCAGGACTATTTTACAGCCATTTTTGTGCCTAAAAGTTCGGGTCCCCATTGATTTCAATGGTGGTTCGGGGTCTGGGACAAAGTTCGGGTTCTGTCCGGAACCCGAACCCGGACTTTGTCCCGAAGTTCAGCAGAACCCGGACTTCCAGAAGTTCGCTCAACTCTAGTTGTTACGTACCGTATGTGTCAAACTTAGACACTTCCTTTAGCTTTCTAAAATCATTACAGAACCGGATAGTGCCATCGGGATTTGGGATCTGTACTATAGGGCTCGACCAGGGACTGTGGGACTTCTCTGTCATGTCAAACTCCAACATGGTTTTTATTTCTCTAGCCACTGCCTCTCGTCTAGCCTCAGGTATTTGGTAAGGTTTTACATTTACACGGACCCCGGGTTCCGTGATTATGTCATGTTGTAGCACAGTGGTCAGTCCGGGTAGGGAAGAGATGGCTGGTAAACTTTGTAGTTTACTTCCCCTACTCTTTCCCTAATCTCAAAGGGACCCTGCCACTTTGCCAGGAATTTACTTTTGATCGTGGGGACTAGCATCAGCACTCTGTCCCTGGGGTTGAAAGTTCTGGTACAAGGGGCAGGACAGCTGTGATTCGATCCTGCATAAAGGAGATGTGCTCTATGACGCTGCTATATGGGGTGGCCTCTCCCTCCCATGTCTCCTTTGCAACATCTAGCAGCCCCCTGGGATGTCTACCATACAAGAGTTCAAAGGGTGAATACCCTGTATACCCCTGTGGAACCTCTCCTATGGCAACCAAAAAATATGGAAGCCAAAAAATCCCAATTTCACCCATCTTTATCCGCCACCTTTTTTAGGGTGGGTCTTGAGGGTCTTGTTAAACCTTTCCACCAGACCATCAGTTTGGGGGTGGTAAACAGAGGTACGGAGATGGGAGAATTTGTACAATTTACACAATTCCCTGGTCACTCTGGACTTGAATGGGGTACCCTGGTCCATCAAGATTTCTTTAGGGATCCCCACCTGACTAAACACGTGGACCAGTTCCTTGGCGATAGTCTTAGCGGAGGTATTCCGCAAGGGATATGGCCTCAGGATATCGGGTCGCATAGTCCAGTATCACCAGGATATGCTGGTGTCCCCGGGCAGATTTTACTGCTGGTCCCAGGAGATCCATGCCAATTCGCTTGAATGGCACTTCAGTTATGGGAAGAGGGACAAAGGGACTATGAAGATGGGGTGACGGGGCTGTCATTTGACACTCAAGGCATGACTCACAGTATTCTTTGACGTCTGCATACAACCCAGGCCAGAAGAATCTCTTGGTTATTCTCTCCCTGGTTTTCTCCATACCCAGATGTCTCCCCATTACATGACCATGGGCCAGATCTAGCACTATCCAGCGGAAGGGTTTGGGAACCACTAGCTGTTCCAGTTGGTCCTCTCTGTGTTTCACCGCCTGATACAACAAATCATTTTTAAGCGCAATGTCGGGAAAAGAGACCACCCAATTAGGGTCCACCGGTTCCCCATCCATCACCTTCACGTTTTCTCTGGCTCTAAGGAGAGTGTCATCCTGTAGTTGTTCTGTACAGAAGTCCTCTCTCCGGACCTCTAAGTCAGGGACTACATTCGGTTCACTCTCACGGTCAGGGACAGAGACATGGTCTGGGAAATTAGCAATCTGCTGGGAGCCAGCTTCTGGCTCCTCCGGCTCCTCAGCCATTACAAGAAAAGGAAGAGGGTCTCCTTCTTCCTCGGTCCTGCCACCAATCTCTCCTTCTGGTATGCAAAAAGGGTCTGGTGAGAACTCCCGTGCCTCCTCAGCAGAGGGAGCTCTTTCCTCCAGGCTCTCTGTGCCTTCCCACAACCTCCAAAAATGGGGAAAATCCCTCCCCACTAGGGCCTCATGAAGCAGGGATGGTACCACTCCCACTGAATGGGTCACTCTGCTGCAAGGGGTGTCAATCTCGACCAGCGCCGTCTGGTAGTCACGAGTGTCTGGGAATGCAAATGACCCCGACAGTGCTAGGGTGTATCCTGGCTGGATTTACACAGCTGCTTTTGACCAACATTATCACACTACCAGAGTCAAGCAGTGCAGTGACGGGTTTTCCATCAATAGCAATCACACACATTGCTTCTTCATGCAACCTGAGCATGATGCTACACATGCGACCTGTGAAAACAGAGACATGCGTATTTTCATATAAGCATTATAACAGTGCATGGGTTCATCATTCAGGGGACAATTGGCAGCAATATGTCCCAATGTATGACATCGGTAGCACTGTATGTGTTCTATACCCAGTCCTCTCAAGGGTCCCTAAGACCTTCCTGGGTTCTTTGGCCAGTCTCTAGGTCCAGAGCCCCCAGTATCTCTAACCATATCAGTTTTATCAAATTTCCCTCCCTGGAACAGTCTTAACGGGTCTGCCGGGCAATCTTTCACCTCTAGAGACATTGCAGTGGAGTTCAGATGGGCGCAACAAGTCCTCAGCAGCCGTGTATCTCTCAAAGAGGTCCACCAGTTGGCTTGCAGTTTTGGGGTACCCATGGCTGACCCATTTCCTCAAGGCAGCAGGGAACGCCCGCAGATATCAGTCCATGACCATGCGCTCCACGATCTGGGGACCTGGCTGTAGCCATTTCCTGGTAAGTTGAACTAGAGCGAACATCTGCAAACGGGGTGGCTTGTCGGTGCAGTAGGTCCACTGATGCATGCGTTGGGCCCAGACTGCCATGGTGACCCCCAAGCGTGCGAGTATCTCTGCCTTTAGAGTCTCATAGTCCTGGGCCTTATCTGTTTCCAGATTGAAGTAGGCTTTTTGGGGTTTGCCGGTCAAGAATAGTGCTAACAGTCCCACAAACTGTTCTTTTGGCCATCCTTCATGAAGAGCGATGCTTTCAAAGGTCGTGAGGTACGCCTCCACGTCATCCGCAGAGGTGATCTTCTGCATGTGTTACGAAGTGCGTACCAACCTTGGCTCCGCTGTCACAGGAGGTGGCCCTGTTTTTAACTCCAGCAGGGCTTCCGCAAACTGCCGGTTTGTCTCCTGTTGTGCTGCGATAGCCTGGAGAGTTGCCTCTTGCTGAGCCACCTGTTGTGCTGCGATAGCCTGGTGACTCTCCTCTCACTGAGCTGCAGCAGCCTCTGCAACCTGGGGGTTGGTTTCCCGCTGGGCTGCATTGGCTTTTAGCAGGGCCTTCAACATTTCCTCCACCTTTGAAAGTTGCAACGCTGAACTTCACCACGTGTGGGAGATTAGCTCGTTGGGATGACTTTTCAGGGGAAAGATTCAGCATGGATGTTAGTCTCTTTAAGCCTGGTAACTTGCCAGGTTTATTTTTACAGGTTTGTAAGATCAAAACAGAAACGGAAATCACAACCTTGCCACCTGGTGCTACACTAAACAAAGAGATTCTATTCTATAGTCTATTCTATACAGTGTGGGGCTGTCCCCGACACCCACAAAACCTAAGCACATTGCAAACCTTTTTTTTAGAGTACAATTTAACACACAGGGTTCTCTCAGTTTTTCTCCCTCTGAGATCCAGGATCAAGCTCAAGTGAGATCTCTTCCTGATCATTAAATGCAGGTGGAGAGGGGTTTGACTAGACCAGAAAGTCTGGGCTTAAACCAGCTCTGCCATGGTGGCTGGCAAAACCCGGGTCGGACTCCCGCTAGTTACCTCAAAATGATCACATGCGAGGTGACAAGTCTATTTTCGTGCCTCACATAACCTCACAATATATATTAATACACCGCCTAAAGTGTATTACTGTACACCACCGAATGCACTGTCTATATAGTCTACGCTGAATACAGTGTATATATATATATATATATATATATATACATACACACACAATAGCTCACAAAAGTGAGTACACCCCTCACATTTGTAACAATAACGAGTCATGTGACTTGTTATTGTTACAAGGTCTCAGGTGTGAATGGGGAGCAGGTGTGTTAGATTTGGTGTTATCACTCTCACTCTGTCATACTGGTAACTGGAAGTTCAACATAACAGCTTATGGCAAAGAACTCTCTGAGGATCTGAAAAAAAGAATTGATGCTCTACATAAAGATGGCCTAGGCTATAAGAAGATTGTCAAGACCCTGAAACTGAGCTGCAGCAGGGTGGCCAAGACCATACAGGGGCTTAACAGGACAGGTTCCACTCAGAACAGGCCTCGCCATGGTCGACAAAAAAAGTTGAGTGCATGTGCTCAGTGTCATATCCAGAGGTTGTCTTTGGGAAATATATGTATGAGTGCTGCCAGCATTGCTACAGAGGTAGAAGGGGTGGGGGTCAGCCTGTCAGTGCTCGGACCATACACCGCACACTGCATCAAATGGGTCCGCATGGCTATCTTTCCAGAAGGAAGCCTCTTCTAAAGATGTGCACAAGAAAGCCTGCAAACAGTTTGCTGAAGACATTCAGACTAAGGACATGGATTACTAGAACCATGTCCTGTGGTCTGATGAGACCAAGATAAACTTATTTGGTTCTGATGGTGTCAAGCGTGTGTGGCGGCAACCAGGTGAGCAGTATAAAGACAAGTGTGTCTTACCTACAGTCAAGCATGATGGTGGGAGTGTCATGGTCTGGGGCTGCATGAGTGCTGCCGGCACTGGGGTGCTACAGTTCATTGAGGGAACCATGAATGCCAACATGTACTGTGACATACTGAAGCAGAGCATGATCCCCTCCCTTCAGAGACTGGGCCACAGGGCAGTATTCCAACATGATAATGACCCCAAACACACTTCCAAGATGATCACTGCCTTGCTAAAGAAGCTGAAAGTAAAGGTAATGGACTGGCCAAGCATGTCTCCAGACCTAAACCCTATTGAGCATCTGTGGGGCATCCTCAAAAGGAAGGTGGAGGAGTGCAAGGTGTCTAACATCCCCCAGCTCCGTGATGTTGTCCTGGAAGAGGACTCCAGTGGCAACCTGTGAAGCTCTGGTGAACTCCATGCCCGAGAGGGTTAAGGCAGGGCTGGAAAATAATGGTGGCCATACAAAATATTGACACTTTGGGCTCAATTTGAACATTTTCACTTAGGGGTCTACTCAATTTTTTTACCAGCTGTTTAGACATTAATGGCTGTGTGTTGAGTTATTTCTAGGGGACAGCAAATTTACACTGTTATACAAGCTGTACATTAACTACTTAACATTGTAGCAACGTGTCATTTCTTCAGTGTTGTCACATGAAATGATATAATAAAATATTTACAAAAATGTGAGGGGTGTACTCACTTTTGTGAGATACTGTATATATATATATATATATATATATATACAGTAGGGAGTAGGGAGATTAGCTTGCGGGGATCACTTTTCAGGGAAAGGATCCAGCATGGATGTCAGTCTCTTTAAAGTCTTGCGGCTTGCCAGGTTTATTTTTTCAGGTTTGCAAGATCAAAACATAAACAGAAACAGAAAACAAAACCTTGCGTCTGGTGCTACACTAAACAAAGAGATTCCTTTCTATACAGTGTGGGGCTGTCCCGACACCCACAAGACATAAGCACATTGCAAACCTTGTTTTTAGAGTCCAATTTAGCACACAGAGCTCTCTCAGTTTTTCTCCCTCTGAGATCCAGGATCAAGCTCAGGTGAGATTTCTTCGTGATCATTAAATGCAGATGGAGAGGGGCTTGAGTAGACTCCCTTTAGTTTCCTCAAAATGATCAAAATGGCAGACTTCAAAATGGCCGCCATGGTCACCACCCATCTTGAAAAGTTTCCCCCCTCACATATACTAATGTGCCACAAACAGGAAGTTAATATCACCAACCATTCCCATTTTATTAAGGTGTCCATATAAATGGCCCACCCTGCATATATATATGTATATCTACATATTATATATACTAATACACTATATATACATATGTATGTGTACATGTGACAGTGATTATCTTTGACCTATAGAGAAATTATACCACCTGTCCTGAACACATTTAGTATGTATATATATATTTTTTCCTTTAGCGCCAGCCCATTTCTCTATCTACATTGTGCTAATGTATTAAGAAGCTGCTGGTTGTTAAAGCGGTTGTATCCCCTAATTTTTTATTTTTATCTACAGGTAAGCCTATAATAAGGGTTACCTGTAGGTAAATTAATATCTCCTAAACCTGTACGGTTCAGGAGATATTCACCATGCATGCAGCCGCTGACGTCATGGCAAAGGCCCAGCGTATAGCGCCGGACCTTGCCAGAAACCTTCCCGGAAACACGGGCTCCAGTGCCGATGCACGGGAGTGACGTCTCAGGGGATCCTTCTGGGTTCACGACTCTGGCGCTGTGAGTGGCCGGAGCCGCAAACCCCGAAGGATCCCCCGAGGGAAAATGACAGCTCCCACCGAGCGGCCCTGTCCAATCTTCGTTCTAAGGTAAGTATATCATAATGAGCTAGTATGTGGTGCATACTAGCTCAATATGCCTTTGCCTTACAGGTGTTTTTATTTATTTATTGTTTTTTTGGGGGGGGGGCAGCATTTCATTCTCGGACCCAGGCAACACAATGTCTTGGGCCAGCCCTGGTGTTAGGTACCATCTCTGAGAGTTTTTTCCCAAAGTGCTGAGCAACACATGGATTGGTATATAGTTTTAAGTGCTTTTTGCCATTGTTCCTTGACAATTTGTTTCTTTGTCCAACTCCCAGTGTAGGTGTGAGGTAGACTTGATGAAGTCTTTTTTTGGTGCAATACATTGTAGAATAATGAGATTCCTTTTTGTGTAGGAGATGGGTGGGTTAAATAGGACCATATGGTTGAAGGTAGGGAGTAAATTGCCTTGAATCTGGGTGAATTAGATGAGCAATGGATGACCCATAGATAGATGAAATGTTCTAAGTCTGGGAGCGCAAATTCCTTTTGTAACTGGGGGAAAGTTTTTAAGGTTGAGTTGGAGAATAGGTCTTGCTTTTCGACTGGGATAGCAGGAGGTCTGGTGTTAATTGAGTGAGTGCTCCTAATGGAATGGGAGGAGAGATTGTTTGTGAGGGCGGAAATAAAAATTCTGTGAGTATTTTCCAAGCATTGACTGAGGCTTTCCTAGTAGGGGAAAGATCGGATGGTACAGTGATGCCTAGAGCGATCCCTAAGAGCCAGGATTTCAGATCTGACCTCATAAGTAAAGAGGATTATATTTGTCCCCAATGCTTATTAGGGGGGAGACAACCAATTTGAAATAATTGGGATATCATTTCGAAGGAATAAACTTTCGCTGAGGGTGTAGTATATAGGGATGAAATAGTCCGTAGAATACTGCCCTTGAAACCGAATTTGAGAATGACTCTGTGGAGGTCCAGTGTATCCTATCGAACGCCTTCTCTGGGTCTAGAGATAGAAGTAAAGAGGGCGTTCCACTGGACTCTGCTAGATGGATGATATCTATAAGTCTCCTGGTAGCTTCGTGAGCTTGGCGTCCCTTGGTGAATCCTGATTGGTCATGGTGTATCAGGCTGGGTAGTATATTATTTTGTCGGGTGGCAATAGCTTTTGCATATAATTTTAGGTCAAGTTTTAGTAAAGAGATCGGCCTAAAGTTTTGGGGAGTATTCGGCTCCTTCCCTGGCTTTGGGAGGGTAATTATTAACACTTGTAACATTTCATGAGGGAATGTAGAAGAGGAGGCAGCATCATTAAAGAGGGTAGTCATATGATGGGTAAGTATGTGGGAGAAGCGTTTGTAATAGTCTCTCATCAGTCCGTCTGGGCCTGGGGCTTTTCCCGTTGGGAGAGATTTGATGGCAGATTGAATTTCTGAGATCGTAAATGGCTCGTTCAAGGCGTCTAGCTGTTTGTCGTGTAGGGTTGGTAGTATGGTTCAAAAAGGCATCAATATCAGCAGTAGAGGGTTAGGGAGTCAAGATGTCTAATTTTATGTTGTACAGGTTACTATATTATGCACTGAAGGAATCAGCAATATGTTGAGGATTTAGTCATTTTTCTTTAGAATGAGGATTAAGTAGTCTATTTTGGTTCTGGCATGTTAACCTTTTAGACGTCTAGCTAAAGCCTTCCCCGCTTTATTGGAAGTGGAATAGGCTGTAGCTTTCAATTTACGTTGTGTTTTTTCAAAAGAGTTCAGGAGAAGGGCTCTGAGCTCCTGTCTTAAGGACAGAAGTTTAGCTCAGTGTGTAGCTTGGGGATTAGCTTTATTAAGATTTTCTAGTTTTGTTATGTTATTCGTAAGGGTGTCTAGATGCTGCGTCCTCTCTTTTTTCATACGAGAATTCATTTGCATCAAAACACCTCTGATAAATGCTTTGTGTCCATTCCATACCATGCTGCAGTCGTGTACCGAGCCCATATTTTTGGTAAAAAAATTCAGAGAGAAGGGCATAATTTCTGAAGAATATGTTGGATGTTGCAATAGAAAATGATTAGCTTTCCAAAGATTGGTTTTAGATTGTGATGGAGAGTCTGCTATTGAGATGCTAATGGGTGCGTGGTCCTACCACAGCATGGCATGGATAGTCAATGAAGTAGCTTTTTGAAGAAGCCATTTATCATCAACAAAAAGATCTATTCTCAAATACGTTTTCTGGAGCGGAGAAAAGTATGTATAGTCTTTTTCAGTCCTGTGGTGGCATTGCCAAATATCAAATATCTCTTGGTCTAGTAGAAATTTTTTCAGAGGGGATTCACGTCTTTTGGAAGCCGTGAAGGAGTCTAGGTGGATATCTGGTAGTAAGTTGAAGTCACCACACAGTATTACGTGGCCTTTTTGGATAGGTTTAATTGTCTTCATGATATGTTTGAAGAAGCGCATTTGGTGGACATTAAGTGCATATAGGTTTATCAGTGTATAGGAGATGTTGTTAATAGTGCACAGTAGTACAATGTACCATCCGTTCGGATCCAGAATCACCTGGTGGGATTTGAATGTCACTGTGTCTTTGATGCCAATTAGGACTCTATTTTTTTTTCTATTTTTGGAGGAAAATGAGGCCTGGAAGATGTGGGGGAAGCGTTTGTTGGAGCATTTGGGCAGGGTGGATGATAGGAAATGAGTCTCTTGGATGAATAGGATATCACACTAGTTATCCTGGGCAGTTTTCTATAGAGAGTGGCGTTTGGTAGGATGGTTCAGCCCATTAGCATTTACAGATAGGATAGTTAGTGGCATAGTTGGTGTGGAGATATTTGTTGTTTTGTGTTCAGGCACTTACAGTTGGTTGAAGCTGGAGGTGGAAGCCCTTTTGTTGTTTTTGTTGTACTGTGGCTTCTTGTAATGGTGATGTGGCACTGACCTGGAGCCCGATGAGGAGCTTCACGTTGTTGCAGGAAAGCTGAGCTGTGTAGCAATTAACAAAGAAAAAGGCGGTACAAAACAAAAGAAAGTGGAAAAAACAAAAAATGCCAGCGTATTAGAACAAGTTGTCTGGTGAAAGTAGGTACTACGGAGACTATGATGGATCAAATAAGCTGGAATTAGCAGATCCGCAATGTGAGGAGAACAGTCAATTGTAGCAGTTAGTTAATCAACTTGAGAGAACTCTAAACCATGGACCGGGGAGAGAGAACTTTAAACGTGGAAAGTCCATCAACGGGCAAGAAGATTCAGGCCTCAATCATGATACTTTTGTTGATTGCGGCAGTTATATGGGGATTTGCCTTGCGGCAGCGGGTGACTGGATTCTTGGGGTTGTTCCAGAATGATGCCCCAGGTATAGAAAAGCTTCATTCCTCCTGTGAGGGGGGTGATAGTGTAGTAATGCAGTTTTTTGCAACTAGTAGAGTCGTGGGATAGCACCATTTGTATTGAATTTTATGGTTGTGTAGCGATTTGGTGACAGGACTTAGTTGTCTGTGCTGTTGTAAAGTGTATTTAGAAAGGTCTGGGTATAGCTGTATATCAGCAATGGTGCAGGGAGGATTCCAGCTGATCTGGCAGCCCCCAGGAGCATTTCTTTTGCGCAGAAAAATTTAACTCTCATAAGTACCTCTCTGGGTACCGAGGCAGCTAGGTGGGGTGGTTTGAATATCCTGTGTATGCGGTCAATGGAGATTTCAAGTGGAGTTGTGTTTGGGAAGAATAGCATGTATAAGTTCGCTCACATATTTTTGGAGATCAGCAGGCATTACTGATTCGGGTATGATGCATATTTTGACATTATTGCAGCGAGAATGATCTTCCAAGTCTGATAGTTTAGCTTTAATCCAGGATTGCTCATCTTTTACTTCATCATATACATCCACAAGATTGTTTACAATTGTGGTGCATTCCTTCATTTTGTCTTCTAAATATAAGACTCTATTTCCCAGGCTGTTGATATCAGAGGAGAATTTAGCAATGAGGGAGGACAGGTCTGATAGTAAATATGTCTGCAGTGAAAGGAGTATGTCCTTTAGTGTTGTGTCCTGTACAGGTTGTCCTGTAGTGCAAAAGGCAGCCATAGAGGACTGTAAGGCTTGGTTTGATTGGAGAGGGTTAAATGTATAGGCCGCCATGCTCTCTGTAGATGAGGATTCATCTAGCCTCATGCGTGCCTTAGCTGGGCTCCCTGAGTGCGGGGTTCCACGTGTTGAGTGACTGGGGTACAGGGGTAGCAGTAATGGCTCCTGATCTCCCTGTAGATCGTCAGGGAGATCTGTGTAGGATGATCTCTCCGCAGTGCCAATTTGGATAGCACTAGCCTTAGGAGATGTTCTGAGGAAGAAGGCCGAAGGCCGTGAGCTTTTGTGGCTGATTTGCCTCTTTCTTCTTGCGGCTGATTTGCCTCTTTCTTCTTGCGGGACATGGTGAAGGAGGGTGTCCGGAGTGAGAGAAGGCTGGATGGATTTGGATGGTCCGTGGATTCAGCTGATGTCGCTCTTGATCTCTCCCCAGTGCACGGAGCTCTGAAGCTAAGCGGCCATCATGCTCGCTGGCAGAGTACACCCCCCCACAGTATATATATATATATATATATATATATATTAGTACTGTACATCGCCAAATACACTGTATATATAGTTTACACTGAATGCAGAGTATATATATACACGATAGGTTTAACCGTGACGCCTCTCTAGTAGGATG
>BLSH010363367.1:310646-321428 GCA_018402905.1 Glandirana rugosa | reverse complement strand
AAACATTTAGACCGGACTCACACAGCCATTCATATACTTCTTTTTTTGAATAGGCCTCAATACAAAAAAAACCATGTTGGCTACCTCCTCCTACTCCTCTACCACCGCCACTTCCACCTACACTGCCACGGTCACGGCCTAGTCAACCTCTAGGCTCCTACTCCACATCCACCCCCCTTCCCGTTTTTTTACTTGATTTTAATTTATTTTCCCTATCCCCATTTATTTGTAGGGCACTTGCCCTAGTTTGAAGATGATTTTAGAACAGTTATATGGCTTCTACCATTAATTAATACTTTTCAGACACAGTTTGAAGATGATCCACATTCACCTCCATTTTTGCTTTTTGTATGTTTTTATTTTTTAAAAAATATTTACAGTTATTTCCCTGTCCCCATTTTTTTGTAGGGCACTTGCCCTACCCTTACCCCCATTTTACTTCCTTTTGCAGCCCTCTGGGGCTTTCCAGGACTTTGTTACAGCCATTTTTGTGCATAAACGTTCGGGTCCCCATTGATTTCAATGGGGTTCGTTGTCCGTGCGATCGTTCGGGTTCCGTCCGGACCCGGACCCGGACTTTGTCCCGAAGTTCGGACGGACCAGCAGAACCCGAACTTCCAGAGGTTCGCTCAACTCTACTTGTGACCTGTTCCTGCCTGATCCTGTTCCGGAGTCCTGTCCCTTGTCCCCTGTGACCTGCTGCTGTTTCTGGCTTCTGTTCCTTTTTCTTCTGTCCTTGCCGGTATTCCTGTGTGTTTCCTTATTTGTATATATTTAGTTAGTTAGGACTATTAATGGGGTTACTTGTGTTTATTACTGTCCACCTTGTTTGTGTATTGTCATTGGTGCTGGTATTGGATGCATGTCACTTTCATTAGTAAACATATCTTTTTTACTTATCCCTATGGTCCTGATTTCTTTTGGGGCAGGCCAGTGATCTGTTTTTCCTTGCGGGATGCTTGCATCCCCTGACATAATACTGAAGCCATACTTTCAGATCGGCTGCACCTGGGAAATTAGGTTTTGCCATTTGTTAATGGGTACAAGATGCAGTCTGAGGGAATATTGTTGCCAAATATTGAAAGAGCAAACTAGGGTACAATTGTTGGAATATATCCGTCTGGCTCATTCTCTGGTGGATCAAGGCAGCTTTTTGTTTGAGGAAATTCAGCCCCTCATTCAGATCTGTGCGGAGTTGGCATTGTCTAGCATCCCTACTGGTGTGATGATTATAATCTGCCCTTTAATCTATCTCGGGTGGTGTCTCTTGTCTGGCTATTAGAGGATGATAAAACCTATTTTTTGCAACATTACTCTGAGTATTCACAAAAGGCTGGCTATTAGAGGATGATAAAACCTATTTTTTGCAACATTACTCTGAGTATTCACAAAAGGCTCTGTTAGATTTTATCAATGCAGTACACTCTTTAGTTAAACAAGGAGATCGTAAATTGACAATTTTTTCAGCCTTTGCTCCAAGCTTGGTTGGATCTGTCCTCAGTATCTGTTGACATGCATCCATTCACTAGCCACCAGTTTTTTCAGAGATCCCTCTCTCCATTGACCATAGTAACTCCCCAGAAAACGTCCTCTGTAACTACTCCTCCCTTCCCATTTCCTCTCTGTACTGCTATTCCTCCTCCAGCCACTGCACCCACTACTTACAACCTGCATGTGCACACAGAATTGCAGTGGCTAAACCTTAAAAGAAAGTGAAGTTTTTTCTCCAACCGCACAATCATACCACTATCCAATCCTGCCACCTTGGTTCAGCCCATGGGGTTTGGACCTTCTGCTTCTGACCAGGCAGTCGCTATCCCACCTGACTGTTCTGGTTCTCTGTCCACCACCCAGTTTGGCCCTATGGACTCTTTGGCGGCTAATCAGTTTGACCTCACTGTTCCTGTTCCTGATGCCCTGCCTGGTGGTTCCATTTCTGATACCCAACCTTCTGTTCTGGTGCCTGCTGCCATGCCTGCTTTTCTGTTGCCCGCTGCCTGCTGTTCCAGTACCTGCTGCCATGCCTGCTGCCCAGCCTACTGTTCAAGTGTTCATTGTCCAGCCTGCTGTTACGGTGCCTGCTGCCATGCCTGCTGGCCAGCCTACTGTTCTGGTACCCACTGCCCAGCCTGCTGTTCCAGTGCCCGCTACCATGCCTGCTGTCCAGCCTGTTACGGTACCTGCTGCCATGCCTGCCACCCAGCCTGCTGTCTCAGTGCCTGCTGCCATGCTGGCTGCTGTGCCTGCTGCCCAGCCTACTGTTCCAGTGCCTGCTGCCATGCCTGCTATTCCGGTGCCTGCTGTTCCAGTACCTGGTGCCATGCCTGTTGCCCAGCCTCCTGTTCCGGTGCCTATGCCATGCCTGCTGCCCAGCCTGCCATTCCGGTGCCTGACACCCAGCTTGATGACCCAATGCCCAATGCCCAGCCTGATGAGCCAGTTCTTGATGCCCAGCCTGATGACCCAATGCCCAGCCTGATGAGCCAGTTCTTGATGCCCAGCCTGATGATCCAGTTCCTGATGCCCAGCCTGCTGATCTGTTAATTGTGGACCAACCTAATGACCCAGTGCCCGCTGATGACCCGGTGCCCGCTGCCCAGCCTGATGACCCAGTGTTGGCTGATCTGGTGTCTGATGACCCAATGCCCGCTGCCCAGCCTGATGACCCAGTGCTTGATGATCTGATGCCCGTTGATGACTCGGTGCCCGCTGCCCAGCCTGTTGACCCAATGCCCTCTACCCAGCCTGATGATCCGGTGCCCGCTGATGACCCGTGCCCGCTGCCCAGCCTGATGACCCGGTGCTCATTGCCAAGCCTGATGATCTGCTGCTTGCTGACCTGGTAATGGATGACCCAGTGCCCGCTGCCCAGCTTGATGACCCAGTGTCTGCTGATCTGGTGCCTGATGATGCGATGCCCGCTGCCCAGTCTGATTAACCGGTGCCCGATGACCCAGTGCCTGATGATCCAATGCCCGCTGATGACTCGGTGCCCGCTGCCCAGCCTGATGACCCGATGCCCTCTACCCAGCCTGATGACCCGGTGCCCGCTGATGACCCAGTGCCAGCTGCCCAGCCTGATGACCCGGTGCTCGCTGCCAAGCCTGATGATCTGGTGCCTGCTGATCTGGTGATAGATGACCCAGTGCCTGCTGCCCAGCCCAATGACCTGGTGCCTGATGGCCCGCTGCCCAGTCTGATGATTCAGTGCCCGATGACCCAGTGCCTGATGATCCAATGCCCACTGATGACTCGATGCCCTCAACACAGCCTGATGACCTGGTGCCCGCTGCCCAGCCTGATGATCCAGTGCTCGCTGATGGCCCGGTGCTCGCTGCCAAGCCTGATGATCCGGTGCCTGCTGTCCTGGTGATGGATGACCCAGTACCCACTAATCCAGTGCCTGATGACCCGGTGCCTGCTGATCCAGTGTCTGATGACACTGTGCCCACTGACCCAGTGCCTGATGACCCTGAACCACTGATCCAGTGCTTGCTGATCCAGTGCCGGATGACCCTGTACCCACTGATCCAGTGTCTGATGATCCTGTGCCTGCTGATCCAGTGCCTGCTGCTTCAGGATCTGATGACCTTGTGCCCGCTGATCCAGTGCCTGATGACCTGGTGCCTGCTGATCCAGTGCCTGATGACCCAGTACCCGCTGATCCAGTGCCCGCTGATCCTGTGCCTGATGACTTGGTGTCCGCTGATCCTGTGCCTGCTGATCCAGTGCCTGATGACTCATTGCCCGCTGATCCAGTGCCTGTTGACTCTGTGCCCACTGATCCAGTGCTTGATGACTCTGTGCCTGCTGATCCAGTGCCTGATGACCCGGTACCTGCTGATCCAGTGCCTGATGAACCGGTGCCTACTGGCCAGCCTGATGACCCAGTGCCCACTGATCCCGTACCTGATGACCCTGTGCCCACTGATCCAGTGCCTGCTGCTCCAGTACCTGATAACCCTGTACCTGCTGATCCAGTGTTTGAAGACCCGGGGCCTGTTGATGCGTCCCTGCCTGATACCCAGCTTGCCACAGATGTTCCCCTGCTTGATGCCCAGACTAACTTTGATGCCCCTGTGTGTGCACCTACATGGACTGTGAAGTCAAGGGCAGAATGGAGCGTCTGGAAGCCGCTCCTTAAGGGGGGGTACTGCCAGGACCTGTGCTACTGCTGAGCTCCCCTGCAGGTGGCACTGTTGCGTTCTGCACCTAAGGGTGTAATTCTAGTGTCTGCCTGCAGGTGTCTCCTAGCAGAGGGACACACAGATCATCAGGCTGCACCTGACATGTGCTGTGGGAAGTATAAAAGCCCGCCCTTCACTGGGGTTCAGGGCTTCAGTATTGCATCTGCTAGCCTTGTTCCTGTCTGATCCTGATCTGGAGTCCTGTCCCTTGTCCCCTGTGACCTGCTACCTGCTGCTGTTGCTGGCTCCTGTTCCTTTTTCTCCTGTCCTTGCCGCTTTTCCTGTGTGTTGCCTTATTTGTATATATTTAGTTAGTTAGTTAGTTAGGGCTATTACTGGGGGTTACTTGTGTATATTACTTTCCACCTTGTTTGTGTATTGTCATTGGTGCTGATATTGGATGCATGCCACTTTCATTAATAAACATATCTTTTTTACTTACCCCTATGTTCCTGATTTCTTTTGGTGCAGCCCAGTGATCTGTTTTACCTTGCTGGATGCTTGCATCCCCTGACAGAACCAGTACATAGTTAGGTTGCAGACAGCTGGATGTGTATGATTCATAATACACTACACAGATACTGGCGTGCAGGATCCTGAATACAGGTAAAAAGTGTAATCCTGGCTCAGCTAGAAGTTGGTGATGGCTAGTGGAAATATGGCTACCCTCCTGCCCTGACGGGGAGTAGAGAATCTCTTAAATGGAACATGCTTCAGCAAACCTTGGGCCCCCGTGTCAAACAACTTCAGGTGCACAATTAGATTGTCGAAGACATAGTCTGCAATAACAAGATAAGAATACAATGCTTTGTGAAGTAGGAGCTGTTTACCAATGAGGGTGGGGGGGGGGGATTTGTTGGGCCAGAAGGATGTTTTGAATCCACCATCCGTACATGCAGTGAATGGACAAGAAAAGTCTGCATGGGCTTTGGGGAAATTATGATGCAAAGTGGGTGGCCCCTGGATAGCCACGTTTATCTGTAGACCCACATGGAGTAATAACTACATGGGGCAACTAGGAGGCAGCTGCAGTGTTGAACGAGAGGAATCTACATATGCATGGCTAGCCTCAGACAAGAAGTGTGTGTGTGTAATTGGCAGCACTAGGGGCCAATCAGGTGCATTGCATATGTAGCAAACTGTAGTGTGCTAGAATAGGATGTACATCATTTCGTTTTTAGTGTAGGACAATTTAGCCTGGCTAAGAGCCAGGCTGGGTTGAATCTGGGTCAAGGTGAGGCAGGGTGAGGCTGGATGACTCATCAGGCAGCACCTCTGGTAGCTCCCCCTACTTGCTGGAACCTTGAAGAAGCTTCCAGAAGAATGGGAGGGAGGTTAGGAGGCGCTGCCTGGAGTATTGAGGAGAACCCCAGCCAATCCCCAGCAAGTGGGCTGGCAGTGGTGGGTACCTCTTAAATACTCCGAGCCATGCCAGCAGAGGGCTGTCGGGTGGAAAATGGAGAAGGAGTGCTGAGGAGGCTATCATGGCCCTTGACGGTGCCCCCTAGTTTGGGGGGGTACCCTTGGGCCTGGGAGCTCGGGTGCTGGAGGGATCCTCTAGAACACATTGAGGAGTCCTGTCCTGGATGCACGGGAGCAGGTATGAAGAGAGCGGGAAAAAGTCAGCATGTCCATGAGTTCTCCAGGAGAAATCAGCCAAGTGACTGGTGAGTGCGCAGTTGGGGAGGACTGTGGAGAAATAGCCAGGCGGGCTAGTGAAAGGGGCAGCTGCAGCCAGGTGGACCATCTGGAAGTCTGCAAGCAAGTTTAGTGCTGGAGGAAGAGTGAAGTGTATATAGTTGTACATAGGAAAGTTGTCTCTGAAGAACTGTTCTGAAGTCAAGTGGGCATCTCTTAATTTCCCTAATCCCTATCTAAGTTTTATCCCCTCAATAAAAAACAAAAACAAAGTGTTATACTGTTTATTGACTCTGAGCCTGTGAAAATTTGGTGTGCCTGGCTGTGCAGGGTGGGGGATCCCTATTCACCAGCGGCTTCTATGTGGGGTGCACTACACATAGACAGGTGCTCCAAAGAACATGCTGAAGAAAGGAGAGAGCAGTTTGTTAAGCTCATTGGTCTGCTGTGGCTCTTTTACTGTCCAGATCTGCAGTAGAAGTCAGGTTACCAGCCTGACTTCCCTTTCTGGCAGAGCTGAGTAAATCTCAGGATGGGCTGAAAAGAATTACAAATCTATTGGCAGATAAAACAACTCCTACATATGTATTTGAATTGTGTATTTAGCCCTTTTGGCTGGAATCCAACATTTAGGCGATATAGGTGAACGAGCAATGTGCTGTGTGAGGACCAAGCAGAGCAGGACACTACAAAGAACAGAGTGTCAGAGTATGGCTTTTTCACTATTAAGATAAACACATAGACAGAAGATATGTTTTGAATCTAGTTGTTACTAAAAAAATATATAAATAGTGAAGCAATTATACATTTCCTTTAAATCACATTTGCCAAATACATTGCAAATTCTCCAGGAACACATTTAAAAGTAGACAAATGCAATTAAATATGGCAAAAAAAAAAAAAAAAAATGACGTACTTTCTCCCACACTTCTATGTGCTAAGGAAAACCACTCTCCTATAAAAATTATAGACTGTTCCTACATTCTGAACAAACTGTTAATATACTGCAACTAAAATGACATCCTGCCCACAGACACAGAATCCCGCATTTATGTCAAGCCGATGATTTGTAGTGTGAAGACTGTCAATATCTGTCTGTTCTGGTGCATTGTAAGGAATACAGTTCGTCTTTCAGGACTCCGTGACACCTGTGATTCTCTAAATTCTGTGCAAACATCCTTATAATTGGCAGTTATGGGTATTTCTTCCCATACATATCTGTCAGGAAAAAATGAGTATCTTTAAAAATGTATGATGTCATGTAGTGGAACGTACATACTATTCAAAACACACTGGGTCTCTGACCTGGGATAGAATAAGACTACGTTGCCAGTACACCTCAATTTTCTGCAATAAGGTTGTCTCTATTGACAATTCTACCTACATTAATTGCTAATTTTAACATTGCAGTTCCTTCTCAGGAAAAATCCTGCCCTGATGGTAAGGGTTGTCTGAATGAAAATTCAAGCGTTCGAGCAAACATTTCATCAAATCGCAATGGTGATAAGCCACATCTCTGCCTTTGCCGAGGTACCTATTGTTTCAGATATGAATGCCCTACAGAAACTTAAATTAGTAAAGCCACTGCAGGAGGCTTCGGCATGGCCAGTAAAGCATTCTGGAACTCAATTAGAACACAAGAGCCTTGTTAATGCTTGTCGAACACATCAGGCACAGAGCATGCAATCAACCAAAAATTCAATGTGTTACTCTAGCCCCCTTGCTGAATCCTAACCTTGCCTCTCTACCAAGTGATTGCTTAGGTCAAGTATGAACATTTAAAAAAAATTAAGAGGGTCTACAGTAATGGTAGAACTTTGACACTGTCTTAAAGCAAAGAGTAAACGGTTGGTTGGCTGAACTCTGTAATTTGAAAAAAGAGTTTTATGGGTGGTCCCGCGCAGATGGCTGCGATATAATATATGGAACTGCTGCCCCTACTAATACAACCACCTGGATGGTGTATGAAACTGATAAAAGGAAATGGTAGGTATGGCGCTGTTCCTATGAGCACAATGCTCTCTTCTATGTGGTTTACAATATTTCCAATGCCCCCTTCACCAGTAAATACACCTTACTTACAATGAAATACAGTGGGTACAGATAGTATTCAGACCCCCTTAAATTTTTCACTCTTTGTTATATTGCAGCCATTTGCTAAAATCATTTAAGTTCATTTATTTTCCTCATTAATGTACACACAGCACCCCATATTGACAGAAAAACACAGAATTGATGACATTTTTGCAGATTTATTAAAAAAGAAAAACTGAAATATCACATGGTCCTAAGTATTCAGACCCTTTGCTGTGACACTCATATATTTAACTCAGGTGCTGTTCATTTCTTCTGATCATCCTTGAGATGGTTCTACACCTTCATTTGAGTCCAGCTGTGTTTGATTATACTGATTGGACTTGATTAGGAAAGCCACACACCTGTCTATATAAGACCTTACAGCTCACAGCGCATGTCAGAGTAAATGAGAATCATGAGGTCAAAGGAACTGCCTGAAGAGCTCAGAGACAGAATTGTGGCAAGGCGATCTGGCCAAGGTTACCAAAAAAATTTCTGCTGCACTTAAGATTCCTAAGAGCACAGTGGCCTCCATAATCCTTAAATGGAAGACGTTTGGGATGACCAAAATCCTTCCTAGAGCTGGCCGTCCAGCCAAACTGAGCTATCGGGGGAGAAGAGCCTTGGTGAGAGAGGTAAAGAAGAACCCAAAGATCACTGTGGCTCAGCTCCAGAGATGCAGTCGGGAGATGGGAGAAAGTTGTAGAAAGTCAACCATCACTGCAGCCCTCCACCAGTGGCCCGACAGAAGCCTCTCCTCAGTGCAAGACACATGAAAGCCTGAATGGAGTTTGCTAAAAAAAACACCTGAAGGACTCCAAGATGGTGAGAAATAAGATTCTCTGGTCTGATGAGACCAAGATAGAACTTTTTGCCCTTAATTCTAAGCGGTATGTGTGGAGAAAACCAGGCACTGCTCATCACCTGTCCAATACAGTCCCAACAGTGAAGCATGGTGGTGGCAGCATCATGCTGTGGGGGTGTTTTTCAGCTGCAGGGACAGGACGACTGGTTGCAATCGAGGGAAAAATGAATGCGGCCAAGTACAGGGATAACCTGGACGAAAACCTTCTCCAGAGTGCTCAGGACCTCAGACTGGGCTGAAGGTTTACCTTCCAACAAGACAATGACCCTAAGCACACAGCTAAAATAACGAAGGAGTGGTTTCACAACAACTCTGTGACTGTTCTTGAATGGCCCAGCCAGAGCCCTGACTTAAACCCAATTGAGCATCTCTGGAGAGACCTAAAAATGGCTGTCCACCAACGTTTACCATCCAACCTGACAGGACTGGAGAGGATCTGCAAGGAGGATTGGCAGAGGACCCCCAAATCCAGGTGTGAAAAACTTGTTGCATCTTTCCCAAAAAGACTCATGGTTGTATTAGATCAAAAGGGTGCTTCTACTAAATACTGAGCAAAGGGTCTGAATACTTAGGACCATGTGATATTTCAGTTTTTCTTTTTTAATAAATCTGAAAAAATGTCAACAATTCTGTGTTTTTCTGTCAATATGGGGTGCTGTGTGTACATTAACCCCTTCCTTACCGGCGTATAGTAATTATACGTCGGCAAGGTGCACTCCCCATCCTACGTTTTCGGCCGTGTCCCTCGGGACTCCGGCCTTCCTTGATCGGGGTAAAGAGCCAATAAAATTGGCTCTTTACCACGTGACTGGCTGTGTCCTATCACAGCCGGTCACTTCTGACCAAAAGAAACAACGGCGTGCCCGCTGCTTGTGCATGCCCCTGGGCGCACGCAGCGCGGCGATCTGGGTTCGGGCTTGTCCCTCGGACAAAGCCCAACCCCGATCACGGTAAAGAGCTAATCATATTGACTCTTTACCACGTGACCGGCTGTGTCCAATCACAGCCGGTCACAGAATGAGCAGAATCCACGGTAACAAGCTGTTACCGGGTTCTCCTCTTCCCACACCGATCGTGTGTGAGGAGGAGATAGCGGTAACAGCTCGTTATCCAAACCAAACTCCTAAGCCAACTAATCTCCCTCAGGGAGTAGTTAAAACAATGGGAGAAGATATCAGCGCCAGAACTAAAACCAGCCAAACACCTTATTTGAACTAATCTTAGGATTAAACCTCCAAAACTACAAGCAGCTGCTCGTTATCGCTTACTGTATGCACAAATCACACTGATTGCCCCCCCAATAAAGAGTGCCTGTCACCACCCCATCAAAGTTCATGTCACAGCCCATCAGAGTACCTGTCCCCTGCCCATCAGAGTACCCGAGTACCTGTCACCACCCCATCAAAGTACCTGTCACCTGCCCATCAGAGTACCTGTCACCTGCCCATCAGAGTACCTGAGTACCTGTCACCTGCCCATCAAAGTACCTGTCACAGCCCATCAGAGTACCTGTCACCTTCCCATCAGAGTACCCGAGTACCTGTCACCTGCCCATCAATGTACCCGAGTACCTGTCACCTGCCCATCAAAGTACCCGAGTACCTGTCACCTGCCCATCAAAGTACCCAAGTACCTGTCACCTGCCCATCAAAGTACCCGAGTACCTGTCACCAGCCCATCAGAGTACCCGAGTACCTGTCACCAACCAATCATAGTAACCGAGTACCTGTCACCTGCCCATCAAAGTACCCGAGTACCTGTCACCAACTCATCAAAGTACCCAAGTACCTGTCACCAGCCCATCAGAGTACCCGAGTACCTGTCATTAACCCATCTGAGTACCCGAGTACCTGTCAACAACCCATCTGAGTACCCGAGTACCTGTCACCAGCCCATCACAGTACCCGAGTACCTGTCATCAACCCATCAGACTACTGTCCATGAGCCCATGACACTACCCGACCACTGTCCATGAGCCCATGAGTCTACCCAACAACTGTCCATGAGCCCATGAGT
>BLSH010363367.1:277559-289989 GCA_018402905.1 Glandirana rugosa | reverse complement strand
CCGGGACCTACAGCACTATGATGAATTGACCCCGTATCCCAAATACCCCTTGGACCTATTAAAGTCAACCTATACAAACAATACCTCCAAATAGCCCGTTCTGGGCCCCCCCCCCCCATGGGACCTACAGCACCATGATGAATTGGCCCCTTGCGCCTAAATGGGATGCAACATCCGGGTTTCTTCCATCTGGCTATATTTCTTCCGGCTATCTATGACCATGTTTCATATATTATTTTTCCTCGTTTTTGTTTGCATTTGATGTCAAGATATATTTTTTTATCCTATGGACCATGGAGTTGTGAGACACTGACTTACCTGACGGTGTTCTGACACCATGGCGCCTTGAGTGATATCTCTTTCCTACAAGATGGCACACTATGTGTATATGTGTATGTATAAAGGTAACTTGTATAGCACTTTTATTTTGTATATATTTGACCATTATACATGTGATTTTGCTTTATCTTAATTTTTGATTGCAATTGTTACTGGTGGTGTTTTGTCGTTTGCCCGGATGTCTCCTGCATTCTTCCCGGGGGGCCACAGGTGCGTCGGTGCTTCCCTTCCGGCAGAGGTGCAGCGTCCCTGGAACGCAACGTTGTTCGCCTCACAGCGACATGTTCGTTCTTGCGCGGGCTTTGCTTGGGCTTTCAGCTCTTTGGCAATTGGCCGCGAGTTGTGCGCGCGCATCTTCCTATGCGCATGCGCATTATGGGCCGCTGGACTGGGCAGTGTCACGTACGCCCAGTAGGGTTTATAGGCAGGACGCCCCTGCCTAAATCGAGCATGGAGAAGGCCCTAGGTAGCAAGGACACAACACTGACCTACGGTAAGCGATCTGATCGTTTGGTGCAGTCCATATGGTGGCTGCACTATTAATGCTGTCCCTCATTTTTATAATGTTTATTTATCTCTTACCCTAGACTGGGAACGCCTGGGCCGCTATACATACTGCTTGGGCTTAGGTGCTCGTAGTCCTCTCAGTGCCATTCTTTGATACTTAGCTTGTACTATTCTGTGGTCGGCATCCTCCCTGGGGCCATACTGGGACGCAATATATGTAATTTCCAGGTATCTACAATATCACACTACTGACCCATAATTATTGGCTGGGTGACTCTCCTTCACTTTCCCCCATTCTGGACCCATGTCCAGAAATGCCCCACACACCCTGGCAGTGGCACCCCTCCCTCCCTTTCCCGTCCCCCTTCCCTCCCCTCCCTCTTTCCCTTCCCTCCATTTCTTCCCCTCTCTACCTCCTTTCCCTTTCTTTTTCTCCCCCCTCATTCCTGTCCCCCCCCTCTTCTATTTCTTTTTCTTCACTCTCTCCCTCCCTTTCTCTTCCTTCCACCCTCTTTTCTTTTCCCTTCCTTCATTTTTCCCTTCCCATGTTCTCCCCCTCCCTTGTGTCCCATTCTCCCCTTTCTTCCCCCTCTCCCCCCCTTTTCATACACCCCCCTTTTCCCCCCATTCCCCCAGTCCATTAACTTTTTATTTTCGCATCTTGGTATAGGACTCACTTCATACATACTCTCCATGCATAATACCTCACCGCTGCCGATGGGGGATGATTAGCGCACCTGTGCCCTACCTGTTGATGCTGAAGACGTGGGAAAGCGACTAGTCACCTTCAAAACATATATCCCCATGTCTCAAACAATGTAAAAACTGCATTTTGTATAGGCTGTACTATTGGTAATGGATACATTCATTCCAATGCTACGCTGAAAAATTGTTTACTAATTATATATTTCCAATTGTTGTAGATATATACCTCCTGATGAAGCGGTTTCCACGAAACATGTAGAGGTTATACAGTATCTACACTTCAATACCATCTGAAGCTAACTCTTTGGCTTTCTTTCCCTCACCCTCTCCACATGGGGTGTGGTATAGAATGGTGTTCATATCTTCATCGATTTTAAATGCATGTTTGTAACCATGTATCGTATATATTTCTTGTCTTTATCCAATAAAATTATGATGTATTTTTAATTTTTGTTGCCGTATCTGCCCAATATCTCACGGTGTCACAATAGTCCAATTTTATTTGTCCCTTGGGTATGGTTTGGGGATTCCCTACCCTTCCCCCCTCTTTTTGCATGTACGATTCCTACAATGCTCTTCACTTGGCACAGGGGGATGATGTAAGTCACTTGTGCCCAACACTAGAGGGACACAGCAGCCGTGTAAAATGAGAAGGTAGGTCTGCATTGCAGATACTTGTAGTCCACTGTCGGCTACAATTAATATCAATAAACTGTTTTAAATATTTATTATTTTTAGGCAAAAACATGGTGTGGATGTAATTCTGCCAGTCACAAGCTGTGCCACGCCCCTCCAGCCTGTGTCTTAGAATGATAGGGAGGCGATGCCTCTATAAATCTACATGTAATATCCTGCCCCCATTGTTTTTAACTGGTTAGTGGGCATGGAGGAGGAGGAAGGGAGTGGGCTGTCATTTAGCAATGTGTAAGTGCCCACATGTGTGACTCTATAATCAGAAAACTCATTGGAAACTGAGCATGTGCAGAAGCTGCCACCACTGATCTGCAGAAACTCAAACTGCATAGGGGACATGATCAAAAGGTGGAGATAGAGAACAGCAGGATTAACCAGTTTTTTTGCATTATACTAAAAATAAATCTCATAGTGAGCACAGTATGAATAGCATGTAATACAGCATTTATTGATAGTTTTTTTATGCTATGGGTTTAGTGACACTTTAAGAAATATAAAAGTGGAAAAACCCAATTTTTTTTTGTTTTTACAAATCAGCAACAGGGAAGCTCTGAACTTTAACAACGCCTTACATCCCTTTTCAACCTTGCCTAATGAATTGACCCCTGATTGTTCTGAAACATGTGCTGAACAAAAATCAATAAAGACAATTAACTTGCAGAGGATGTGAGGTGATTAGGGGCACAGAAGTGCCCAAAGTAGTTATTTAGAACCTTGTAGTGAAGAACAGGCCGAGGTAGCAACTAGAGGTCCCCAGAAATGTCAGGGGGTGCACCATAGGTAGTTTGGAAATGCCAGCCCTACCCCAGCCACTGTCAGGTATCTGGGGAAAGAGGTCTCTGTATAAATAGTCTGCCAGGAGGCCACCTGGAGTTGGTTGGTCATGATAAGCAGTGCAAGGAACAAGCATGCAATGATGTAATATCTGATGCTTTAGATTCTGGGGGCTTCCCCTTATTATTATTTATTATTATTATACAGGATTTATATAGCGCCAGCAGTTTGCACAGCGCTTTACAAAAATGAAGGCAGACAGTACAGTTACATCACAATTTGGTACAAGAGGAATCAGAGGGCCCTGCTCGTTAGAGCTTACAATCTAAGAGGGAGGGTCAATTGATACAAAAGGTAAAAGCTGCGGGGGATGAGCTCATGTAGAAAGAAGAGTATTAGGTAGAAGCAGGATAGGCTTCTTTAAAGAGAAAAGTTTTCAGGGATCGTCTAAAGATGGATAGATTAGGAGACAGTCGGACTGATTGGGGTAGGGAGTTCCAAAGGAAGGGAGAAGCTCTTGAGAAATCCTGGAGGCGAGCATGAGAGGAGGTGACAAGGGAGCTAGAGAGCAGGAGGTCTTGGGAGGACCGAAGAGGGCAGCTTGGTTGGTATTTTGAGACCAGGTTAGAGATGTAGCTGGGGGCAGAGTTGTGGATGGCTTTGTAAATTATTGTTAGTACTTTGAATTTTATACGTTGGGTGAGTGGTAGCCAGTGGAGAGATTGGCAGAGAGGGGCGGAGGACACTGAGCGGTTGGCAAGGTAGATAAGTCTTGCAGCAGCACTCATTATTGACTGAAGGGGGGATAGTGTATGCAAAGGTAATCCAATGAGGAGAGAGTTACAGTAGTCGAGGCGAGAGATAACCAGAGAGTGAACTAGAAGCTTAGTGGTCTCATTGGTTAAAAAGGGGCGTATTCTAGCGATGTTGCGTAGGCTGAGGCGGCATGATTTGGACAGGGATTGGATGTGGTCTTGAAAGGACAATTTAAAGTCTAGATGACACACAGTTTCCAGATGATTGTAGAACAGTGATATGGGTTCTCCCGGTTTTAGATAAAGTTTAACACACAGTTTCCAGGTGATTGTGGAACAGTGATATGGGTTCTCCCGGTTTTAGATAAAGTTTAACACACAGTTTCCAGGTGATTGTAGAACAGTGATATGGGTTCTCCCGGTTTTAGATAAAGTTTAACACACAGTTTCCAGATGATTGTAGAACAGTGATATGGGTTCTCCCGGTTTTAGATTAAGTTTAACACACAGTTTCCAGATGATTGTAGAACAGTGATATGAGTTCTCCCGGCTAATTCATACTTTTTTCACACAGTTTGAAGATGATTTTAGAACAGTGATATGGCTTCTACTGTTAAATAATACTTTTCACACACAGTTTGAAGATGGTCCACATCCACCTCCATTTTTTATTTTATTATGTTTTTAGTTTTTAAAAAATATTTAAAGTTATTTCCCTGACCCCATTTCTTTGTAGGGCACTTGTCGCACCCTTACCCCCATTTTTCTTCCTTTTGCAGTCCTCTAGGACTTTCCAGGACTTTTTTACAGCAATTTTCAGAACTTTTAGTAAAATTACCAGAACCCCGGGCCCGAACCCGGACTTTTTTTGAAAAGTCCGGGTCCGGGTCCCGGACACCCAAAAGTTTGGTACGGACACAAACTTTACAGTCCGGGTTCGCTCAACACTAATCACATCCCTTTGGCATGTGATGTATGACTCTGGTGAACAACTAAATGTATGGGCTGCTCCTCAGCTTTCATCTCTTTATACAAAAGTGCTTCTTCTTCTGGTAAGGTGTCTCAGAATAAAAATGCTGTAGCTACTGGGAGCTTTGACTAAAAGGGAAAGCAAGAAAGAAAGTTGCAGGAAATATGGAAATACTGACATCCCTTTAGCATAGAATGCAGAACTCTGGAAAACCCCTAAAGAAATGAGAGAATCAACTCAACTCTCATTTCTGCTGTTATCTTTTAAGGAATGTGCTATCAGTGCTGCAAAGAGAGCATAGTTTTGGGTCTTTCTGTCTAACAGGAGGACCATTAGGTACATTTAGAATGTTGTCTGCTTGCCAGGGAGTAGGATCTATTAGTGAGGTCTGCTTATTGTGCTCAAGTGCAGCTCAGCTTGTCTGAATGTTTCACACTGGTCCAATGGCATATTGGACAGTGGGAGGAAACCTGACAAGTGAGGGCACAGTCATTGTTACAGCCCTGGCTATTGGCAGGGGAGAGTGCCTCGTTGCATGCTGGGTGACTGTATAAATGTCAAGGGCACATGTACTGGGGGTCTTCAGCTGGAGAGAGGGGTCCCGGAGGGAGGGGGTGTCTGCCCCTCCTCTGTAGAAGTTGCCATGCAGCCTTGGGTAGTTGACCTAAGGACCTGAAATCAGAGAGAAGCTGAACCCAAAGGTCCTGCAGAACGGACTGGAAGGGAGACACCAACAAGGATCTGATTCTGCCTACTGTGAGTACAGATCTGTGTCATGGGCCTGTCCTGTGAGGGCCATCCCTTCAGCTAGAAGAGTCAGTGGATGGGTGTCAGTCAAGGGGATGCTAGATAGTGTCCTGAAGATAAAGTACTGTAGTTGCATCAAGTCTTCTGCTAGAGAGAGCAAGAAGGCTTAATTCTTCTATACAAGTGGCAGTATGGAATAAGCGGTGTTTCTGCTTCCAGAAATACCCTGGTGAGGCCAAGTGAGAGATGTCCTTATGTAGAGCTTACCCCCCGTAGGGCTGGCTGATTTTGAAGATATAATTTACTACTCTGACAGTACAACCCTTGCACGCTCGTATCTCCAGTTGTCTAGGGGTATATTGAAAGAAGTTGAACACCAATCACTTTTCTGATGCTTAAACAGGATAACGTTTATTCTTCACACAAGAACAAGGAGAAAGGGGTAGGGAGCTCAGGACACCCTTTCAGCGAAAATCAAAAATAGGAATAGGCAGGCAGACTCTCAGGCAAAAATACAGTGAGACAGCATAACAGGCCGCAGACTCTTCTGAACACTCTGACACGTGGCTGTCTCACTTAGCAACCCCACAAACGAACATTACACTTGCGGATCTGTAGAACTCCCTCTTAGTTCTCTAAACTTCAGTGGATCCCAATTTAGCAACAACAGAATGTACTCACAAACATGTAGAACTCTCTCACAGCTCTTTGGGCTTGTAGAACTCTCTCACAGCTCTTTGGGCTTGTATGGATCCTGACATAGAAATGAACAGAGTACACTCACGGGTCCATGGAACTCTCTCAGTCCCCTTACTGAAGCAGATCCTGGGCAGGCGCACCACAGCACTTTACATCTTCCGGACAGGCATGGGTCTCCTGGCAGCCGGGACCCCTGGACTCGAACCTAGCAGCCACGAGATTTCTGTAATGTAGGCCCCTCCCAGTGAACTGGGAGAGCGACTGGGGCCTACCCCAGCGGAGCTGGGCTGGGCACACTTTCACCCAGAGGAGCTGGGCTGGGCACACTTTCCCCCAGAGGAGCTGGGCTGGACTCTGACCCAGATCACATGACTTCCTCCCAATATATGGTCTCCTCCCACCTACCTACAATGCACTTGCACCCAGTGGATTGGCTAGGAAAAGAATGAGATCACTCCAGAATGTTCTGGAATATTATGACTTATCTCACTCATATCTTAGGCAGCAGTGCCACCTACTGACGTGGTGGAGATGTGCACTGGAGGAAGGAAGTCCAGTAATCAGGAACTACAAATTACAGCAAGACCAGTACTGTCTTGCAAATATATTTTGCCTGGCAGCCTAACAAATTTAGCACCCCGCTACACTCACCCCCCTCCAAAATAGACTCCATCCCCGGAGTCTGCGGTGGAAAAAGAAAAATGTTTGCAGGGTGTCTTGGCTAAATTTGGATAGGGATGGGAACAGGAAAGGAAAACTTTTAGTACAAATACAGGTAGCATTTCCACCGAAATAGAAAAATACAAAATATCAAAACATGTCATCATTACTTGCAGTTTATACCTATCTATCTACCTAATAGAAAAACTGTTATCAATCAAAATTATACACCATTGTCTCTCCTTATCCAAGGAGGACTTAAACCTGAGTAGGCGCTTCTGTACAACTTGAACTGAGGTTGGCCTCTCCTTAGCCAAGGAGGGCATGCAGATGCAGGAACATCTGTAAAAGAACAAAAGAAGAGAAACACACACAAAATATCCTATTACTAATAATTGTGCAATTCTTGAAAAGGTGGTCTCTCCTTAGCCAAGGAGGACTTGAAGGTCTCAGGAGCCCCTGAAAGACAAAAAGAAAAACATACATCCTACCAGAATTCTAATATTCTATGACTGTCTACACTATCACTTACTAACATACAAAATCTAACTACTTAACAGTATGAACAATGCATTATCCCCTGGTGGATAACACTTTGTTCCAAAATGCTATATACATTAAGTACTACAAATGCAGTTCCACTTACTCAATTATCTATACCTAATCTATACAAAAAGAGTACTTGAATTATTGCAGTCCATGTAGTTAAATAATCCGGTAGGTTTCCCCTAGGCACTAAGTACCTCCATACCTGACTATCTAGCTAGGCTTTACGCATTGTCCCCGTATCCTCAAAGGTCAATGGGCAACTTCTCCAAGCAAAGTATCCAAAAAGATTGGAAAAGATGGCATCCTGTCCCTGTAACTACAAAGTCCAGCAATGCGAACTATACACAGGCCAGAAGTGCAAAGACATGCTGAAGGCACCAACTAAACAATAGCATATCTCTGACGTGTCCCAATATGACTTATTCCCTTTTCGTAACATGTCAGCTGTAGGGCACTTTAGGCTGCTGCTGGTCCAAAAGTGGTGAGCCAAGGAGCTGTGTGTTTTCCTTTTTTTTTTCTTTGTTGCGACCCAGCAGAGCTTCAGAATGTCCAGCTACAGAGTACATTTTGTGAGGCACCTGAGGCAACTACTGGTAAGGAAGAGAGTGAAGAGACCCAATAGAAGCTCCAGAATGTCCGTCACAGGCTCAAAACTTGATGCAAGGCACTTTAGGCTACTAGTGGGGGAGAAGAGAGTGAAGAGGCCCACAGTAACTTCAGAATGTCCATTTGCAGTAACAATTTGTGGCAACATACTGGTGCAAGGTGCTTTAGGCAACTGCGGGCGAGGTTAATTCGAATCCGGACTACAATTCCCTGTATGCTTTAGAAGGAAACCCAGCAGTGCTTCAGTGTCCATTGCAGTAGCACTCCTTCTGGCAAATAGTAGAATAACATCACATAGTCACTTGAGATATCATAATTTCAAACAAGTAGCAGAGCTCCAGCTTAGGGTCGATCCAATTTCTCAAACATTGCAGATTTAACAGAAAACAGGGTTTCAGCAAACAACAGCATTTCCAAACAGGTCCAGCGATTTTCCACTGGCAGCAAAAAGAGCCACGGCCATCACTATGTGACAATGGCTACAACCGTGGCAAACTTGAATATCTTCACAAACTTGCATATTTCAGAAGATTTTTACACAGTTATCACTCACCCCGCACACTTTCCATCTCAACTTGGCTTACCAACTGCAGGTATCGACGTGGCAAGACACCGAACCGACTGTTCCCACGGCGATGGAAGGAACGGACGTACTTGGCCCGAATGGCAGTAACAAAGACTTTGTCGCATGTTGCAGCTTCACCTGTGGTAGCGGTAGATGCAGACACTCTGATTTCCTCAGGGGTGATGGAGGGTGCGGGCACTACTTGTTCTGGGCTAGTGGGTGTTGCAGAAGACGCCAGATGAGCGGTGGCATGGGAACTAACACTTCCACTGCATAGACGGGAGTGTTGACAGGTGCAGTAGTAGTGGAGACGGTGACTGGTGCAAAGTCCCCAGGAACCAGCGGTGGCCTGGAACTCTCGTCGGTAGCCGAAACTGACACTTCTGCTACATGGACAGTAGAAGCGGTGATGCTGGCAGGTGCAGTAACCTCCAACAAAGTGAAATCACTAGTAGAAACAGACCCACTAGAATCAGCAGCAGGAGTGGTGAACTCTGTTCCATCAACAGTGGCATATCCACGCGCCCAGTCTGCCCTCATCACCCTGGACGGCAGTGGTTGGCGAGAGGCTATCAGTAGCAATTCTCCGCAGCGGTGACATCGACTCCAAGGGCGCAGGAACACAGCAAAACCAAAAAATTTCTGGCAGACAATTCCCATGGCTGCAGTACTTTGGGAGACGTACAGAGCTATCTCCCCACGCGGTACCAGCCAAAGGCCCGTATCAGTAATAGTCTCTCCAGATGCAAAGAAACTGGCGACAACTCTCGGGTCGCACTCAGCCATGGCAGGGTGAATGAATTCAGACATTTTTCTTCACCCTCTGCAACAATCTCACAGCACGTGGGGCCCAAAATGGCGACACGCTCTTCCGCGCGCCCTCCTTTGCAGAGCGGTGACTCCTCCCCCTGCCACAGGTTGCTCAAAAAGAACTTCAGCGCCGCCCTTCGACACTCTTCTCCCATCCGAATTCTACAATAACTATAAAAGAGAAACAAATACCCTGGACTGTTTATTGAGTAATGAGCAAACGGGAGCAAGGGGGGATATTTGAAAAATCCCCAGCAACTGTCTGCAGGTAATCAGAAGGGGGCCTAAGAAGTCAACACACAGCAAGCCCTATGCCAACAGTGCTACATATGTAAATCAGCTGGGTGCCAGTAAAAGAGTTAATGGCTGTAGTTGGACGGACACTTCCTTCTCCTAACCTCAAGATGAGAACATCTTCTGGAGACAAAACTTGTGCTAGGTGAGGCTGCTGAGTGCTGCTGGTTAGGCCAGCATGTGGGCCTACTGAGGGTGCCTCTGTAATGGCGCTCAGGGGAGGATCCATGTCCATAGCACCTCAGTGAGTCTAAAGCTACCAATCTATGACAGGGCAGGAATGGGTTGAGGCATACATGTAATCCCCCACAATATTGCTGTGCATGGACTTGCTAGGACACAACGCAACACATGGCTACCAATACACAAAATTGTTTCTTCCTCTCAGGCTCCACCCTTGCTGTAAAGAGACTTCAAGAGGCTGATACAGAGCATTTAGTAATCACGGAGCTACATTATTATTATATCTCTGCCTACAGTTCAGTTTTAAGGCAAACTCTGTGAACCTCCTAATTTTAGCACAGCTGAAATGTTTGCTGAATACCTTCATCTGAATTAGAGAGATATTATAGTAAAGTGTGGGGCTGTTGTCTTAGTTGGGTAAACTGTATATCATCTATTTAGTATGCTGTTTGTGCAGTGCTGTATTTGTGTGTGATGCCATGTGGAATAATAGCTGCTATGCGATGCTATCTTCATTGCCGTAACGAGGGGTATCAGTCTGCTATGCAGTTTAGCAGATAATATGGATTTTATTTAGACACTCCGGCTGGTGCTTGATGTGATGAAAAGATATTATGTTGTCTTTATACCTGCAGCAATCACAACTGACTTATCTACAGCACTTAGCTGATCTGCATTCATTCCCCTCCATTTCAGACACAGCTTTGTTTCCATGTGATGGGGAGAAATAATGACTTTATCCTCAGTTGCTGCAAGGGGAGTCCACCCTGGTAATAGGAAAAATAACAAATGCTTTGTTTTCTTCTATGGCTGATTTTCCTACCCCGTCTGCTTGAAATAATTATTCAGTACTGACTGTAGCAGATGCAGGGTTCTTACAGGAATGACAAGTCTTAAAGGGATGTGCCATTCTATAGGAATAAAGGGGTAGACGGTATGATCTATCCAATCTGTACAAATTTGCATTAAGTTTCTTTAGGAGAGACGCTGGTGAGCCTGAGCCCACTCCACCTGTCCAGTGTACTTCTGTTACCTCACTCCTAGTAACAGCACGGGGTCCACCATGCACATAGTCCAGACGTTATGCGTGCACTCATTAACTCCTTCACTTCCATCCCCATGTGACCAGGCCATGGATCTAACCACTTGCCGACCGTCAACCGCAGGTTGACGGCGACAAGATGGCTCTCCTGGGAAAACCGCCGTCATCTGACGGCGGCTGCCAGATCGCACACTGTGAGCGCGTGCGTGCCGCCGGAGGCGCGCTCGCGCGCTCACTGTGTTCGGGGAGGGCCAGGGAGTGGGTGCGGCGGACTCAATCTCCACCAGCTACCCGCGATGCCCCCCCCCGGAGTGAAAGAACGGAGGTCCGTGTATGTAAACACGGACCTCCGTTCTGTTAGAGGGGGAAGGACTGTGATCACAGCCTTCCTTTACATGGAAGCTGTGATAACGTCCCTTCCCCTGTTAGGGCAGCCCCCACACAGTTAGAACACGCCCAGGGAACACAGTTAACCCTTAGAGCGCCCCCTGCAGGTTAACCCCTTCACTGCCAATGGCATTTACACAGTAATCAGTGCATTTTTATAGCACTGATCGCTGTATAAATGCCAATGGTCCCAAAAAAATGTCAAAATGTTCCGACATGCCCGTTGCAATATCGCAGTACCGCTAAAAATCGCAGATCGCCGCCATTACTAGTAAAAAAATAAATAAATAAATAAAAACAACAGAAATGAATTATCATCCGTAAACGCGGCAACTTTTGCGCAAACCAATCAATAAACGCCGATTGCGATTTTTTTTATCACAAATATGAGGAAGAATATAAATCGGCCAAAATGATGAAAAAAAATGTTTTTTTATATTTTTTTTTTAAATTGTATTTTATCAAAAAGTAAGAAATTTGGGTTATTTTGCAAAATTGTCGCTCTTCTTTTGTTTATAGCGGTGATCAGAAATGACGCAGCGGTGATCAAATACCACCAAAAGAAAGCTCTATTTGTGGGAAAAAAAGGACGCAAATTTCGTTTGGGTACAAAGTTGCACGGCCGCGCAATTGTCAGTTAAAGCGGCGCAGCGCCGAATCGCAAAAATGGCTCTGGTCAGGCAGGGGGCTGAAGTGGTTAATGAGGATTCAGTCCCAATTGCTATTGGAAATCAACCACTAGGGAGGGAGCCAGAACAACAAGCCCCTCTCTACTGAAGAACCAGTCAATTTTACACCAACTAAAGGTTATCGTTAACCCTGACTTAGGAGTAATTGGTGAAGTCGGGGGACGGACTGGTCTCGGTAAAAACGCTAAGCCGCGACGCGGCGAAATTGACTGTTAACGCGCCGGCACGTTGAAACATGGGTTTGCTTTAAACGCAGGAAAAAAAGGGTGTTTATCTCGAAAGAAAACCACCATAAACTAGTGGCGACGCAGTAAAGACTAGTGGCGATATTTGTTTTCTTCTCGCTGTTAAAACGTTTTATTGGGTTTAAAGAATGAAAAACTATTTTATGTTAAATTTTTTTTTTATATTTTTTTGTAAAAAAAAGTAGTAAAACCGGCTAAATATAAGGACAGA
>BLSH010363367.1:242033-272556 GCA_018402905.1 Glandirana rugosa | reverse complement strand
AAATAGATGGTGGGGGGGAGTATTTTGTGACCTGGCAGCGCTGTGGGCATTGCACATCACCCACAGCGCTGCAGCACCTCCTCTCTCCCCCCTCTCTCCTCTCACACTGCACCGATCGGTGCGGAGAGGAGAGACAAGCCGGCGCTTCCGCCGGCTTGTTTACATGTGATCACACCGTCATTTGATGGCGCGATCACGTGGTGAAAGGGCGCGCACAGCGGCCATTCACCACAATCCGTGATCAGTCGGATCCCCCGGACCCGACGGTCACGGATGTTCCCGTGTGCGCGCCCCAGGGGGCGCGCGGGAACCGCGATTCTGGGAGGACGTCAATAGACGTCCTCCCAGAATTAAGCAACCGCCCTGTAGACGTCAATTGTCTATGGGGCGGTTGTTAAGTGGTTAAACTAATGCTTGGTTACTTTTAGCAGCTACACTCCTCCTGTTTACTTCTTTGCCAAGTAGACCTTATTTTTCTAGCAGAGCTTCGTACCCCTTTGTGCTTTACAGACTTTAGTTCTTCAGCAGAACTAACATGCACCCCTTTAAATAACTTCAGACCAAGCTTAGAACAGTTGATGCAACTTTACTATAGAGATTCCAACATTACAGTCCAATATGAACAAAGTCCCATACCAAACACTTACTATAGCTGTGTGGCTGCCCAGGCATACCTATGCATGACAGTAGTCCATGCAGGCGTTCTCCGTGTCTTGGATGTTCTCCGGAACCTTGGTGCTTCCAACAGACTGCAAGGTGGCGCAGTCCCCCTGTATAGTGTGGGCCAAGAACATGAGTCAGGCTGGGAGCCGGCAAAAGGCTTGTGAAGTAACTGGAGATTACATGCTGTGGCTTGTCCTGTCTTCCTCCCATGCAGGCAGCCCTCTGTGTGCAGAGCCCTTCCCCCTTTTATTTACAGCACAGGGCAGAGCTCAAAAAGACTGAGAACTACAGAGACAAGGTTAACTCCTTCCCAGCCTGGGCAGCCTGTCTCACTTGCTAACAGAAAACATTCCTATGTAGGCAACCTGCCTACAAATGAACTCCAAATATTCTGAACACCCCCCCCCCCTCCCATTGACCCTGCTGCTCATAGCGGCCGTGATGCCTCATGCTGCCCGTGTAACAGTCCATACACCATGCACCGCAATACATAGCACCGGAGTGAGTATCCTTCATAATGCTAGCAATGGCAAGCACCCATTGGACAGCACAGTTATGTGACCATCCTGACCTGTGAGAAACATATCTGAGGCAACTAGATATCCTCAATCTAAAACCCAGCATCATTCAAACTATTTCTTATGAGCCCAGGTTGTCCTTGAACCTCCCCAGCCTAAAAGGAGTGAAAGAAGAAGCAGCACAGACATGAGCTCATCTTACAGTCACTCAGCTTTCTCTTCTTATTAGCATGCTTCTTGTCAGCACACACAACTGATTGGCTTCTTGTATTTCTGTAGGATAGGATGACAGGAGTGCCAGGCATAGTCCCCTAAATTGAACACTATGTGTTGCCATAGTTAGAGTTTAGAACCTTGTAATGAAGAATAGATAGTCTAAGTGCCTAGGTAGCCAGTAGAGATCACCACAGTAGTAGGGTTGCCACTTTTACTTCAAGCCAAACCCGAACATTTTAGAGGCACACAGTATTTTTTTCTTTTTTTAGTATGCATTATAGGATTGTAATAGACCTAGGACACCTGTGGGCGCTCCAAAGAGAATAGTAATGTGGCACACATAGTGCCCATTCACCCTCCTGCCAAGCCCTGTTCCGATCCACATTCCTGTCTGAATAATGTGTCCGGGTTTCAAGTGGACTGAAACCCGGACACATGTTTTAAAACCCGAACTGTCCAAGTGAATCCCGGACAGGTGGCAACCCTACACAGTAGTGAGGGGGTGCACCATAGATAGGAGGTGCCAGCTAGTGTGGGGCACCTTGGGAAAGAGGGCTCTGTATAAATAGTCTGCTAGGAGTTCACCTGGAATTGCTTGGTCATGGGAAATAGTGCAAGGGCTAAGGCATGCAAGGATGTAGTCGCTGAGGCTGTTATTTCTGGGAGCTTACCCATAGGGTGAAGGCAGCGAAGGAGAGGTGCAAAACCTATGGGACTATTCACATCTCTTTGGCGTGCGATGTAGAATTCTGGCAAACCCCTAAAGCATATATGTCAAACACAAGGCCTGCAGGCCAAATTTGGCCCTTCAGATCATTTCATGTGGCCCTTGCCCTCTCCTGCAACAGCGGCACCCCCCTTGTCTCCACCCCCACCTTGTCTCAGCAATCAGCAGCAGAGGAGAGAACAGAACTCCTCCACCTGATCCTGCACTTCACTATGCAGCTGCAGAGAGGCTTGTCTGTGCCACCCTTTCATCTCAGTAGTTAGCAGCAGAGAAAAGGACTGAACTCCTATGGATCCTGCACCTCTCTGTGCAGCTGCATCACTCCCTGGTCTCATCATTTAGCAGATTCTGGCAGCTGACTCCAGCCCTCCTCTGGACTCCTTCTGCAGACCCTGCACTTTCTACCCCCTACCGATGCCTCCAGCTTCTTCCAAGCAGCAGCATAAGGTAAGGGGGTGCACTGTGATTTAAGGGAGAGTGGGGGACACTTGACTTCTGATGGAGGGGGAGCTCTTCTTGACATCTGATGTAAGGGTGTAAGGGGAAAGGGGTGCTCTGGACATCTAGTCTTACAGATACAACTGGCCCTTTGAAGACAACCATAATGCTCATGCGGCTTGGGATGAAATTGGGTTTGACACCCATGCCCTTAAGGTATCGGCTGCTCCTCAACTCAGCTCTCATTTCTGCCATTATCTCTTTGCAACTTACGGAAAGTGCGTCTTCATCTGGTAAGGTGTCCCAGAAGAAAAATACACTTCACATTGGTCAGCGCAGGCACCATGACCATTGCAAGCATTATGATGGATACTCACTCTGGGGTTGCGTATTGCTGTGTACAGTCTATGGACACTAGAAGGGGACACTGGTAACACTACGTAGCCATGCCCCCGTAGGGGTTGCAGAAAGTGGTTCACCCGTCACCCTGCCCAGCCAGGGTGTGTCTCTCAGTCACTCAGAGACATAGAACAGCCCATTGCTTTGGTTTTTTTTTTTTTTGGGGGGGGGTGAACTTGGATAGGGATTTGGGAATTATGGGATGCCCAAGAACATTCAGTGCAAATTTGCTTAGGACCCCTATATACACTCCAGTATATACACTTCTCTCTTCTCTCCAGCACAAACACTTGCTGCTTTCTGTTCCTCCTCCAGCACAAACACTTGCTGCAGACTGTTACTCTTCCTCCAACACTTTTCTGCAGACTATCGCTCCGCTGGACTAACTAGCACCACATGGTTAGGCCTGACACACTAACTCAGCCAGGCCTCAGTGAATTGCCTTTTGCAGGCAGAGGCCTCGGGCCTCTTTTGTGTAGAAAAGTTCAGGTGCTAGCTGTCCTCTATTCAGCTACCGCTGCCACATAGCTCTCTTCAGGCCCTGCCAGTCAGCTTGGCTGTAATGACCTCTTTCCACTGCCCTTTTCACAGTCCTCTCCTCTGGTTCTGCACCCATCTCTCAAACTGCAATCTCCCAGTTCTCTCAGGCGTGCCTCCCCAGTCCTCCTGACTGTGCTCACTCACCAGCCCTCCTGGCTGAGACCAGTAGCCCTTCTGGAGACTCTTAGAGTGTTCTCTCTCCTGCTGTCCTCTCTTCTGCTCTCTCATGTGCCTCTCCTTCGATGATCTCTCACTCCTCCCGGATGCACCAAAGCCCCAGCCCAGGGTCACCCCCCCCCCAGACTGGGGAGCTCTCCGTGGGCCTGACAGCCTCCACACCCTCTCACTCCAGCATCTTCCACCCGACTACTCCTTCCCCAGCTGGGCTGACCTCAGGTATTTAAGGAGGCCTTCCCCCTGCCAATCCAAGTTGGGGATTGGTCAAGGCTCTTTAAGATACCCCAGGCAGCTCCACCTCTCTTCTCCAACCTTACTTCTAGCACCTTCTATAAGAAAAGGGGAGGTAACTGAGAAGTGACACCACCTGTGAGTCATCAGCTGCTACCCTGAGCCACTCCCAGCCCAGAATCAAAGCAAACAGGCATAGCAACCAGCTAGGCCTGCCTAAATTTACCTACACTGCCAGAGAAAAACCTCACTCTTGCATAGGGTTGCCACCTCATCCCTTTAAACCCGAACACATATGAATTACACAGGTTCTGAGTCTAATTTAATGCAGATGAGGCACCAAGTGAGTGTAATTACTACCTTAATCAGCCACAGAACCTGTGTAATTCATATGTGTTCAGGTTTAAAGGGATGAGGTGGCAACCCTACTCTTGCACCTCACTACCTAGAGGGCTCTACACTTAACTTGGTGTGTTAACTTCATTAATTTAGACAATTGCATGCTTTAAACAACATCTATTTTCATATATATTCCATCATTCCCCCTTTCTGACCTTCCATCTCAATACAAATGTGTCTTTTTTTGCCAGTGCTCAGCAGCCAGAAGCCAGTATGGCCCCCATCCACAGGCAGCAGAAGGGAACAGTGTGTCATCTGTGATGGATTTGTGTCCTTTCCATTTTCTTCTCTGCCCCCACACAGGTTTTCCTTCATCCACTGCCAATGTGCCAACACTTACAGTACAACAACCTTCGCAATCAAATTAAACCTTTTCTATTAGAAAGTACCACAGGGTATTTATTGCATTGTAATGGAATATAACAGGGAAGCTACTTAAATTAAAATGCATTAAAATTCAGCTGAGAATATTTTAAGGTGAACCACAAATAAGACGTGTTGAGTTAGCACAAGTCAGTTATGAAAGGCATTTATTTGAAATAATTAACTGTAGTGTTTCAGTGGACCCAAGTGGTACTCCAGCAGAAGAAAAAGTAGAAATTTCATCTCACCCTCTTAAGATTTGCCCTCTTCTACATTTGTCCCTGTTGGATAAATCCCCTCACCTCCTGGTCTGGTGACAAATGTAGGCGTTGGTTTTCCCATCACTTTCTGTCCAATTGGTAATTTTTACCAGGAAAAATAGAAAGGTTGAATCTTTTGAATCGGGACAAAGGCAGCTATAAAAACTTGACAGGAGTTCTAGCTCTTTTGTAATCTATCCAAAATTGCAATAAATTTAAAGGGTAAATTTAAACTTTAAAATGTAATTCCACTTTGGTTGAGAAAGAAAAAACATCCAATCTGGGTGATCAATGTACATTGCAGGGATTTTAACAAACTTTGTGGCAGATTCCTACTGTTTTTGTGCTCTGAAGATATAGTTGTTTATTTCAATATGTCCTTTGCAAAGGGGATGGTCCGGTTCATTGTAATCAGCTGATGCACTCTCAGTGTTCTGATAAGAAAAGCAGCAGTGGCAGCATCCCTTTAGAAGTATTTAACTCTTGGAAATAATTTCACCAAAACTGAAATTTCTATTGCGGAGGATGCCTGAAATTTGAGTTATCTTAGTACAGACTTCTGGAAAAATCAGTGAGCCAATCACACAAGCAGGAAATGACAATTCTGATGACGTTCCATACACAAGTGGTGTCAGGACCTGGCTCACCTGTTGGTGGCACTGTGGTTTCCTGGGTGGAGGGTTGTAATTCTAGTGTCCACACGCGAGTGTCTCCCAGCAGCCAGCAGATGGCAGTAATTAGTCGCCACCTGGTGCTGGCTGCTGAGAGGATATTTAGTTCCTCCACTACTAATGCATCTCACATCATTGTTTTGCTTTGCTAGCCAGTAACTGTTTTCCATTTATCCTGCTTCTGTTCTTGCTCTTGCCCTGCATCCTCTACCCTGTATCCTGCTGCCTTATATCTGCTCCCCTTGTTCCTGTTCCCAGTCCTAGTCCCCCCCTCCTCCCTTCTTGTTATCTGTGTTCTTCATTTTGTATATATTGTATTCAAGGGTTTGTAAAGGTTCGTTGTTTTTTGTTTTAAATAACAAACATGTCATACTTACCTGCTCTGTGCAATGGTTTTGCACAGAGCTGCCCCGATCCTCCTCTTCTCGGGTCCCCTGCCAGCACTCCTGGCCCCTCCCCCCACTCAGTACCCCCAGAGTAAGCTGCTTGCTCTAGGGCACTTGTGCGTGCTTGCTCCTGAGAAACCTCTGCCTCACCCCACAGAGCTCGGCTCGGCCTCACCCCCCCCTGCTCCCACCTCCCTGACTGTGATTGATGCCATGTCTCAGCCAATGAGGAGGCAGAGACCCAGGAGAGCTTCTGCTCTTGTGCACATCGCTGGATCGGGATCAGGCTCAGGTAAGTATAAAGGGGGAGAGGGGTGAGGGGAAAGCTGAACACTGAAGGGTTTTTATCATTATGCATAGCAGCGTGGAGGTAAAAGACCTTCTGCCTTTAGAACCACTTTAAGGTTGTTAGGTGTTTTATCAGTCTGGTCTCAGTTCCCTAAGTGTAGCCACACAGGTCTAGTCTGCTGCTGGTTCCTGACAAGCAGGGCTGCTGTTAGAAACCACAGGGCACCCATACAGGCATCCTGACACTGGGCCCCATACAGACATCGCTTCAGTTATGAATGAACACAGTGAGTGATCGGTACTGATCACTCATTGTGTTCATTCGGGAAAGGAAGGGGCTGGTAAATATGACATTTACCAGACCCTTACCCCACTCTCCATCTTGAAGGATCATATTGTGTGGGGCCTGGGCAGCAGGAGGAAATATATGGATGATCTGTGTGGCGGGGAGTGGCAATTAGTGGAACAAATTCCCTGTATGGTTCTCTTTGCAGTAGCTGAAAGCCAATAGGAGGGAGAGGAGAAGAAACCAGCTTTCAGCTACTGCAGAAAGAGCCATACAGGGGATTGGATCCAGCATTTGCCCCCCTCCCCTCCAATCGGCCTCCCTGCCCACATTCAATTCACTCTATTGCCAGGGCCCCCTGCTGGCCAGGGTCCTGTACAGGAGGACCAGTGGTACCCCCTCATGCATGGCCCTGCTGACAAATACAGCAGTGGTTCTCACCATCAGTCCTCAAGTACCCCCAAAGGGCCATGTTTTGGGAACTTCCCTTAGATAAAATAGTTCTTATCAATTCCATGTCATTGATATTGATTTAAAGCAGCTGTGCAAAGTAAAGGAAAACTGAAAACATGGCCCATTGGGGGTACTTGAGGACTGAGGTTGAGAACCACCGCTGTACAGAACTCCTCCTGGTTGTCATATTTCCTTGAATTTCATAGAAAATGACAGTGGCTGCAGACTGAACAGGAAATATACATTAATATTACGTGGTTTTTTTTTTCAACTGTATATCCTTTTTTTTTTTTGGCAAAATTTTTTCCCACGAAAGTAGAATCACTGTTTATGAGCAATTTGCATTGCCAGGACACTAAGAGCCCAGCACAACATTTGACAAAAGCTGATGCCAATTGTAGCCCAAGCGGGGGATCTGGGACCCCCTTCCCTTTGGCCTTGGACTGGATGCATCAGGGATGGTGATCCCAGGGGCAGGAATAACTACAGAGAGGAGCCCTATATGGAGGCTGATTCCATGTTAGGGAGGGAGGTGGGAAACTGAATGTATTCATGTATATTCATTGTGTCCAGACTTCAGCTTTAACTTTTCTAATGGCAAATGTGTATGATGATGATTCCAAGATTGCAGATTTACACTAGTGCAATGCGGGAACCCTGCAAATCCACTGTGGGTTCCCGCATCGCACCTCAGTCTCATGGCAGTTCACTCTGCTATATGCAAACTGTTGGGAGTGTCAATGCAAAATTAACGACACCCCCATTTCAGCTCGCATATCGCAATGCAAACTGACAGTTCGGACATGAATCGGATCGCATAGGTGTGAACACCCATGCCATCCGATTCTGGTGCCAAAGCAAAAAAGGGTCCTGTGCGAGTTTGGTCCGAATGTAATGCGGTTTACGCCATACTATTTGTATGGCTGAAATCGCATCACATGGAAATCGCATGTAATTTGCACTGCAGTGCGGTGCGCATCACATGCAATATCGCACAGCGCGCCAGTGTGAACCGGCACTAAACGTGATTTATTTTCAGCCTTTGTCTATTACTGCAAACTATTTTTATAGCTTCATTAAATAAACATTCATTCAAACAAACACAGGGTTTCTGCTGTAGGTATGGAATGCTCAATGCAAAGAAAGTCCAATCAATTTTCATAAAATCAATACAGGCCTAATTCCAAGTCCAGCAAAGAGAGGAAAATTCACCTGCTGGGATGGATTTAATAGGAGTCGCTCTGCTCCATTACACAAATTACATGTGAAAAAATTATACTGTGTGTAAACAATAGGATTGATGCTTATTTAATTCATGAGAAAATACATTACGGCAGAGTTAGACGGTTCAGCCTGCTAAGTCCAAGCAGGTTTCAGTGAAGGCATCTGCTGATATTTCATGCTTATCATTTTGTGAGCCATACTCGACCTGCGGTGGTCCACTTTACTTACAGTGCAGTGAAAAGTGTCTTCTTGCCTTTCATAATACCTAATGTAAGACATACAGGCAGTACAGCCAATTGCCAAACTACAGCATGTTGTGGTTTTGCAGCTTTTCATATTTGACACTGGTGTATTTGATTATTGATAAGTTTTCCTATGTGGTAAGTGTGCATTTGCATCACAGGCTAGAACAGGGGTCTCCAAACTTTCTAAAGAAAGGGCCAGTTACTGTCCTTCAGACTTTAGGGGGGCGAACTGCCCCCAGTGGGATAAACAGTGCCCAATCTTTGGTATTAGGAGGAGAAATAGTTGGTGTCAGTGAGAGGAATAGTTCCCTATGCTTGTTGTCAGTGGAAGGAATTATGCCCCATTGCTGGTGTCAGTGGAAGGTATAGTGTTCCCATTGTTGGTGCCAGTGGCAGGAATTATGCCCCATTGCTGGTGTCAGTGGAAGATATAGTTCCCCATTGTTGGTGCCAGTGGCAGAAAATATGCCCCATTGCTGGTGTCAGTGGAAGATATAGTGCACTGTTGGTGCCAGTGGGAGGAATTATGCCCCATTGCTGGTGTCAGGAATTATGCCCCATTGTTGGTGCCAGTGGCAGGAATTATGCCCCATTGCTGGTGTCAGTGGAAGATATAGTGCACTGTTGGTGCCAGTGGGAGGAATTATGGCCAATTGTTGGTGTCAGTAGCAGGAATTCTGCTCCATTGTTGGTGTCAGTGGCAGGAATTATGCCCCATTGTTGGTGCCAGTGGCAGGAATTATACCCCATTGCTGGTGTCAGTGGCAGGAATTATGCCTCAAGGGCCAGATAAAGGCAAGCAAAGGACTGCATCTCGCCCCAGGGCCACAGTTTGGAGACCACTGGGCTAGAATAAAGCACTACATACATACATGGTGATAGACATGTGATTTTGGCTCAAGGGGTTTATGATGGGTAAAGACACACACACACACACACACAGCAATTTTAAAGTGACACAAAATAATTTCCTTATTCTTCAAAAATAATCCAAACACATAGTTCTCAGGCCTAAGTCTATCTCGGGAGTGAGCAAGAGAGGGTGGCTACATTTCTATATACAGTGGCACCATTGAGAAGGAACGTAGCCACCCTCTAACAGGAAGTCAGATCACAGCAGCAAAGAAAATGAATTTGGATATTAAAAGGAGGCTGAAAGCAATAGAAAGTAAATTTCTAAATTAAGAATAAATACTCAAATAAAATGTATTGTTTAAAGTCAGAATTTAGTGTCACTTTAAAGCATTTTCAACCTTTAGATATAAAAATGATAAACTAGATCAAGGCAACCCACCACCAACAATTCCTCTAAAAGCAAAAGTGGAATGGTCAAATCTGTTTGCAGGAAGTAAGGTGACCTCACATCCTTCCTGGCAGGATCCTTTATAAGCTGGGGGTGGAGACTAGCCAAGGACAGTTGGCTGATGGAAAGGTCAATACCTGAGCTAACCATGGGATAAGGTCTTAATAACTTTCTCTGATACCCCAGGATGGGCACCCCTGCTACCGAGAACTGGAGGTACAGTGCCACATTAAGAAACCTTGTGTTATTTGAGAAGGAGAGTCTGCACTTGAAATATGGACTTCCTCAATAAGAATGAGTTGTACCAAGCCTATGGTTGCTTGAAGTGACTGAAGTGAATCCCTGGTGTTGTTGGTGATGTCAAGTGAGATAGCACCCCTGTTAGGCTAGTTGGCTGCTATACTGGTGTATTCCATAAAGAAACACACAATCGAATATAGGATCCTGGTGAAACAACTCAGTGCAAACCTGGTCAGGTTGGGGCTGGTGGTGGACAGAGGAAGAAGTCCCCACCTCTTGTTGGAAAGGACCTGACACTCACCATGCAGCATGGGGCAAGTGCCCTGGGCCTCAGGGGGATTAAAGGACTGTCTTAACTCTGTCCTACAAGATGCAGAGCCTTGCCCTAGAAGTGTCCCCAGCCAGACGAGAGGCGTTGCAAAGGGTGACCAAGAGTATGGTGAGTCTTGTGTACAGTACACAGTTTGTCTAGGACACACAATAGATAGATGCATGTAGTGGCAGAAGTGGAGTTCTACAAGGGATGTGAACTGTGAGCATGGCTGTGGTGTAAGGCCTGAGTCAGCCCTGTTATAGGAGGGTCCCGATGGAAAGCATGTGGGTGCCTTGGGCATGGTTGAACCCGTTGCTGTCAGAATGGGACAATAGCACTCTAAGTATCACTTTGTACAGACTTACCAGATTGTGGGACAGCAATCTAAGTGCCAACAGTTTGAGGTCAAGTAGAGCCAAACTTAAATGTGCATTGTTTAAATTGCTCTGCTGGAGTAAGTTTTGCATGCATTAAGAGCCTCTGCTATTGGAGGTTTATGATGGCTATTAACCATTTATGAAAACACCACACCAAGGAATGTTTTAACAACTATTTAAAGATAGGGCTTCATTAAAGTCTCTGGCGTTGGAGGTTTAGAACCCCCAATTATAGTCAGGAAACATTAGAGCCTGTGTGCAACATGATTTCCTACTGCTACTCACCCAATTTTGGGTTCATCAGACTCATTATTAAAACAAGGATGTCTTCATCCTTCCAATTATTTTTTTAATGTTAAATTGCCAAACAGAGCTGCTGTGTGTATGACAAGCATAAGGCAAGCGATGTTCGTGTAGCTCCATCTAAATCAGTGGTTCTCAACTTCTGTCCTCAGGACCCACCAACAGGCCAGATTTTAGGTATTTCCTTGAGGAGATGCAGACTAGAATACTACAATCACTGAGCAGCAAATTATATCACCTGTGATGTATTTCAGTTATCCTGCAAACCTGGCCTGTTAGTGGGTCCCGAGGACCGGAGTTGAGAACCACTGATCTAAAGGCTAATCCTCCCCTCTAATGAGGACCACATGACCAATGTTCTGGTACTCACACTCTAAGGGGGGCTGCAGCTCTGTCTTTTGTAGTAAAATGTATTTCAGTACCTTTTTATTTATTCATTAGCTTTCAGAATAGGTAGTTTTCATATTTCTGTAGCAATATCGCTAGTCCTCTATCAAAGTGTATCTCTAGGCAAAACTTTGTTTTTTTTTTGGATAGAAAAGGGTTAAACCCCTAGGGAGGGAACTGAAATTGTGTAAATCTCTCCAAAGTAATGGGAAATCCCTTATTGGCTGTCAACAGAACAATTCCTCCTATTGGAAGATTTATCCCTGGCTCCTTTTGCAACAACCATAACTTTTTGGACTTTCCATCAGTTTCTGTTTTTTGGTGGCAATGGTTGCCAGGACGTATAAAGTGGTGATGGTGAATCTTATGCTTTAAGAAATATAATCCCTTTGCTTGCATACTAACCTTCTTTGGCATTGGAATCTTCAGATGATACCAGCGCCAAGGTCTTGGCATTAAGAATTTGACACTTTGGCACTACTTCAACATTGGAGCTGGGCTTTAAAGCAGTAGTAAACCCATCCATTTAACAGTTTAAAAACCAGTTACATTTCCGGCACGTGCCGGAAATGTAACACTCCCATTGGTTGTGCTCTAAACCAAACTGTCAAACCATCCAATTGCTGGTGTCATAGCTGATCACATGTGCAGCATCATGGCAGTTGTAGATTAAACAGAGGCCACAATGGCAGCTTCCTTGCCTGAAAATGATAGGAGGGTTTACTACCACTTTAAGAGGATTGCTGCTCTAAACTTTTCTGTTGTAATGGCAGAGCTGTTCAAAATCAATGAATTATCCAGTCATGTTCAAGGCAAAATACTAAACTTGCATTTTTTTCCCCATATTGATGCCCATCTATGCTGGGAGGCAGTAAGAGTATGATCCTAATGAAGTCAATTCAGCTATGCAGTATGCGTAATCTGATTTCTACTGCTCCTTTAGTCTGGTTTACTGCATAGCTGTAAAATAAACCATATGAAGCTCTTAATCTTGCTTGGTAGTCACCAGCAGGTGGTAACTAATTAAATTTACACATGGAATATGCAATTTTCACTGAATGAAAAAGAAACACAGATGGTTTCAATGTTTCCTGTAGTGAACATTCTTCATAAGAAAATATCTAAAAACACTACAGCTTCTCTTTAAAAGTGATATATCTCAACAAGTGAATTAATTATAATACACAGCTGTAGTACGATTGCAAATATAGTCTGCTTGATGGCAGTAATCTAATTTTCACCCTATTTTGCTATTTGGTTCCTATGCATGCCCTCCGGCAGTCATATTGTAATGTGGTTCACTCAATTCACTTGAAGTACATATTATATAGTAAGTGCCTCAAGTGTTTTGATTATAAATAAAGAATATATACTATGACAGGTAGTAATATTGTGATTACACAGTAAAATACCTAAGGAAATCCTATCAAGTACCTTATTACACATATATTCTGTATTTTATTATAGTCTACATAGCAGGCTTTCAAACAGTAGTATGCGTATACCAGGGGGTATGGCTGATAGGTTCAAGGTATATTATTAAGGTCAATTTATACATTATACATTCATATACATTATGTAAATACTATTTCATATATACAAACAGATCTGAGAAATAGCTTTAATGATCCTATTAATAATGTAGGTATTTGGTAGCTACTGGCTTTTACATAGAGGTAAATTCCTCAACAGCTCAAAGGCTTTGCATGTTGGTTTGCATATAGTTTCTTGGTTTCTCTATTATGGTTACAAGCAAAAAAAAAAATATTTTCTTCTTTTTTTCAGGTTATTATTACATGTACTAAGCATATTTCATATTAATATTATCTAGTCTTTAAAGAGGAAGTAAAGTCAGTTTCTTCTTGCTTTTTTTATAAATAATCATTTATCACAGCATAATGCAGCTATCCGCCATGAAACCACTAATAAATTGTAGCTATAAATGCCTTATTTTTCAGGTATAAATGATGTCTTCTTCCGGGTATAGGCTGCTCCATTTTTAGTGTGGCTATCGATTGTCTTTTGCTGATGTCATTTCCACCCTTCCTTCTCTCCCCAGCCTAAATCCCGCGCATGTCTATTAGCATTAGCTTCACTGCCCCTTTTGTTCACGCCCACTCCCCCGGTGCGACGATACAAAAGGGAAGAACCAGGAACAGTGTTGCCAACCGTCCGTAAATTTACGGACAACCAGTAAAAACAGGGCATATTTTTGTCGTCCGTAAAAGCCCGTAGCTGCTGATTTGCGCCAGTAAAAATGTCAGCAACTAATTCGGGTCAGAACTGCGCATGCGCATGCAATTCCGGAAATCCCCGAGAACTTCCGATCCTGACCTGAGCCGCCCGAGTCCCGTGCACATGATGTCATTGGATTTTGCCCGCCAGCCTATAGAATGGCAGGAGCAGAGCGAGCAGACTGAGGAGCCTCGTGGACGTGGGACAGAGCCTGGTGCGCACCGCTGACACACTGACAGACCAGCAGACGCCGGAGATGGGACGGACATGTGAAGGACTGAGAGTTCTAACTTCTTCTCAGTCAGTTACCTCCGAGTCCCTGGTCCAGGGCAGGCTGAATCTGATGAGTGGGTGGCTCTGGCTCAGGTGAACCGTTCCAGGGGTGTGTGATGTATGTGCAGTGCACTGTGCAGCAGGCCCAGGAAATCTCCCAATCACAGCCCACTGACTGAGCCCAGGTCCAGGCTGAGTCTGATGGTAGGTGGCTCAGGTGAACCGGGGGTGTTTGTGTTTGATATGGGTATTGTCAGTGTTTCCATGTTGTGTTTAAATATCGATTGTCTTCGTTTTTAATAGGAGTTCTACTTTTTTTCAAGTTGCCAGTAAAAAATGTGCTCCGCCAGTAAATTTTCTATGTTTTGCCAGTAAAAAACGCTGCTGGAGGTTGGCAACACTGACCAGGAAGCACAACAGAACGGCACAAGCACACTCTCGCCATTCCTGTGTGCTGTGCCATTGACGCTGGAAAGGCAGTATTCCCGGCATGCTAAGCAGACAGAAACGGCACATACAGCATGCCGTTTCTTTAGGAAATAACTGCGCAGGCGCCACTGACGCCCTTTTTATTTTCAGGCAAGATATTGCAGAAACTGGAACTGTGAGTAACTAGAGACAAGCGCTGATTAGGATGATTTTATGTGCTGATTACAAGGCAGTAAAGTGAAGATAGAGGGTTTACAACCACTTTAACCCATTAAGCAAACAAAGCTCATTTTCACCTGGTTCCCTTTGTGTGCTTTGCTGTATAAAAATACTACATCTACCACTATAGTTATCCATGTGCTAATGGCTCAGAGAGTGAGAGTTGGAGTGAATTGGTAATGATTGTTTAGAGGAAATACTACAATACTCCTGCAAAAAATTAGCAGAAAAAACAATAAGTAAATAAATTGAATGAAAAGGGAATAGGTGGGTACTGCGCTTAGGATTTTTTTGCAGTAAGGTTTGCTACCAGACAGGTGTCCATGCGTTTTACCCCTGCAGGGGTGACGCCGTTTGGTAAGTGGGGTATTCATAGGGGAGCACGTTTGACCTGCACTCGTCCAGCACCTGAGAAAACGTTTTTAGGATTGGCCACTCATTATCTACGACAAGGAACATAATCTTTGTATATGTAGAGGTTGTGGAAAGGACTTTGCTGCAAAAAGGACTTCACAAACACTTTGAGCACTGTGCACGTTCTTATTGGTTATTACACCTTTGAATGTCAGACACTAATAATGGTTTACTATATTGCACCAGCACTTGTTGATGATAATTTTATGAATCAAGGAGATCCCTGTTTATATGATATTTTTACACTGAATGCAATCTATGAGAGATACACAGGTCACGCATTTGATGCAAAAAAATTTTTGGCTTACAAGTTTGGTATGAACACCCACACATACAAAACATAGAGGTACACGTCTCATTATTTTCATTTATTTTTATTTATTTTTATTTTATTACACATTTTTCTGTACCACTAGGGGGCACACGATTACACTACAGGTGGTCCCTGGGTTACAAAGAAAATAGGGTCTGTAGGTTTGTTCTTAAGTTAAATTTGTTTGTAAGTGGGAACAGGTACATTTTTTAAGTGTAGCTTCAGCCAAAAAAACGATTTTTAAGCTTTTTGGATAGCATAAGGAAGGGTTAACACCCCTGTAATGTTTGTTTTGCTTTCTATGTTTCTGTTCAGAAGATTTCACCTCACTTCCTGTCCCAATGATAATTGGATTTTGAAAATTTTGGGTTGTTGTGGAAACAAACCTTGGTGATAAAGCATCAGTGGAGACACCTATTTCCCATAATAACTCTTATAGGGGTGAATTTCCCTTCCTAGTTGGAGATTTCCTCTCACTTCCTGTTGTCCCCCTCTGTTTGTAAGTTGGATGTTTGTAACTAGGGGACCACCTGTATTAGAGAATATCACAATATATGCCGTCCCAAAAAGCAGCGCCTAGCCTAGCCGTATATATATATATATATATATATAGAAACGAACTAAGCGTAGAAAATGCTCGGGATCTTTAGGCAGCGTCTCATCAGTAATATGTCCAAATAGGCATCTTAAGGGGTTACAAGTATTAGGTAGTTGAGTAATCGAGCTAATGAAAGCAGTGACTTTAGACCAAAATGCTCTAATAGGTGGGCATTTCCATACCATATGATAAAACGCGCCATCTGCTGAAGAGCACCATGAGCAAACAGCAGAGGGCAGCCTATTGAAAAGGAAAAGAAGACTAGGAGTATAGTAAGACCTATATAGAAACTCGGTCTAGATAACCCTAGAAGAGATGACCGTAGGCAACTGTAGTGGTAGAATTCCCTGCCAAACCTCCTCTATGAGTTCAGTCTGAAAGCCATTTCAGTGAGATTAAGTCTATCAGTTTTTGAGTGAAGGAGGGGAGTAATGTGTAGAAATACGTTTAACATGAAAAGGGTCATTCAGGAGGCGTTCCAAAGGGGAGGGTTGCATAGAGATATTATGTAGGTCGAATTGAGCCACAGCTGTGTGTCATAACTGTAGATACCGGAAATAAGCTGTGGAGGGAAGATTAAAATCCCTACGAAAGTCAGAGAAGCGAAAGGTATCTGAGAAAAAAAGGTGAGGTGTCTGGGTTAAGAAGAGATCAGTTTCACTCCATGTCAAAACCAGAACACCCCCATCCGTTCTTTGAAAAAATTCTTGCAGACATGGATTGTTCCATAAGTGGGCATTAGAGGAGTGTACAAAGGCTGCGCCAGATAGGAGTAACTTAGTTTAAAAACTTGCTACGTCATGGATAATATACTGGGACTCTCACTGCCCATAGTGGATTGGTGATCAATCAGGTTTAGAAGGGATTCGTAGGAAGTGAGAATAGCTGTTAACTTCGGGGTAAAACCACCAATGGACACGAGTCAATTGAGAGGCTATAAAATAGGTTTGTAGATTGGGAACAGCAAGGCTCCCTTCCAAAATGGACAGCTGCAGGGTATCTATAGCAATCCTAACAGCTCTACCTCCCCATATAAAGGAAGTAAGGATAGAGTCAATCTCTTGAAATCAGCATTATGGAATATTCACTGGGAAATTACTTAATAATTAAAGGAAGAAAGGAAGTATGGCAGGAAAATCATTTTGAATATATTTACCCTACCTTATAGTGTCAAAAGCATATAGGTCCAAACTTTTAGGGTGCTTTTAAGTTTACTAATAAGAGGGCCCAAATTGTTCTTAAGGTAGAAGGGAATGGGTTGCTGTATTGTAATGCCCAAGTATCAGAATCTAGAAATAATTTTTAAAGGCCAAGAGGACAGAAGGGAGATTGTTGCATTCTGCTCTAGTGGGAAAAGAGATCATACACTGGCTACACTCTGTACAAAAAAAGTATAAAAAGAGAAACTTCATCTGTGTTCCTTGGCTTTGCTGAAGCTCATAAAGAATGCCTTTGCTCATTAATTCAAAGATCATAGGAATGATGTCTGGGCTCATGGTGTCCCCAGTTCAACTAGATAAATGCTGAAATGGCTACCTTCTATAATCATCTATAGTCAAATATTATCATAATTCCAGATTATGTAAACTCTATTATCTTTTACTTTACTTATCTTTTACTTGTGTATTGTTGCTTACTAACAGCATGTTGGAAAGGATTAAGTGCATCTGCATAAATCACAGAAAGCCATCCTTCATAAGAGGATAGAAGCAGTCAAGCCTCCCAAAAGTGAAATGAATCCCACCCTACGCGTCCTTAATGCAGCATATACTGTACTTTTTTCAGTTTCATAGAGTGCCTACAAATTAAAGATACAATCAGGTTTATTTACTAAAGGGAAATGGACTGGGCATTTTCCCTATACAAGTACATTTTTCTTTAACTTAGTGAAGTTGGTGAAAGTTCACTTTGCAAGAAATAATATTGTGCATTGAAAATAGAAAAAAATGTATTTTGCTTGCACATGATTGAATGATAGAAGCCAACAAAGCTTCAACTCATTTACTAAGCTAAGGGTATATTCCCTTGCAAAGTGAACAGCCTATTTGCATTTAGTAGATCAACCTCAATATCTTCCTCTGGTCAGCAACTGGTGCCACTGCTAGCCCTAAAATTAAATATCAGTGGTTTTTGGCTAAGTACTTGTCACGTGAGCTTTGAAGGAGCTGGGGTTTGTCCTAAAATAGGCAACTTGCCATTTTTTTGTTGTTCAGAACGTATATATTCCAACTGTCATTAACCACTTCACCCCCCAGCACCGTAAATAGGCGGCAGTCACTTTGAGTGGCTGTACCGGGATATAGCCTGCAGCTGCCGTTTTTTAGAGCGGACGGTCGGCTATCCGGGGATAACGACCAATCCGGCTCGGGAGCCGCTCGATGGTTATCCCCAGGGGCGGGAGAGGACATCCCCCCTTCCGCCGCTCTTCTCCGGCCTCCCGTCCCACCGGGAGACCGGAGCTACGATCCGGCGCGTCCGCAGGCTCAGAGGAGACCTGAAGGAAGCCGGAATCGGCTCCGACCGGGTCTTCTTCAGCAAATTCTGGAAAGCGACGTCATTACGCCACTTCCGGTTTACTCGGCGGCTAACGGCGACAGTTTTAAAAAAATGAAAGTATTCAGAATCGCCGTTTTTGGCGATCTTTTAGACCCCCATTTCTCCATAAAGAGTACCTGTCACCATATATTACTATCACAAGGGATGTTTACATTCCTTGCGATAGCAATAAAAGTGATCAGAATTTTTTTTTAAAAAGAACAGTGTTAAAAATAAATAAATAAATAAAATAATAAAAAAAAAAAAAATTAAAGCATCACCGTCCCCGCAAGCTCGTGCTGCAAAGAAGACGCATTTGTAAGTCGCGCCCGCATATGAAAATGGTGATCAAACCACACATGTGAGGTATCACCGCGATTGCCAGAGTGTGAGCAATAATTCTAGCAAAAGACCTCCTCTGCACCTCTAACCTGGTTACTGTTAAAAATTTTTAAAGCCTCGCCTATTAAGTACCGGACTTTGTCGCCATTCCGCGAGTGCGTGCAATTTTTAACCGTAACATGTATGGTATCTATTTGCTCGGCGTAACATCCTCTCTCACTATATACGAAAAAAATGGGCTAACTTTACTGTTGTCTTATTTTTTAACTCAAAAAAGTGACATTTTTCCGAAAAAATTGCGCTTGAAAGACCGCTGCGCAAATACCGCGTGACAAAAAGTATTTCAACGATCGCTTTTTTATTCTCTAGGGTGTTTGAAAAAAAATATATAATGTTTGGGGGTTCTACGTAATTTTCTAGCAAAAAAAAACTGTTTTTAACTTGTAACCAACAAATGTAAAAAAGGGGTCCGGTTTGTAAGTTGTTAAAGAGGTTCTAAAGGTTGAAGTTATTTTTACCTTCATGCATTCTATGCATGAAGGTAAAAAACCTTCAGTACGCAGTTCTCCCCTCAGCCCTCTCTAATACTTACCTGATCGCAATCCAGTGATCACGAGAGCCGCTGCTCTCCCGGGTCTCTGCCTCTTCATTGGCTGAGAGACAGCAGTGGGAGCCACTGGTTTACTTTTACAAGCAGCAGGAGGGGACGTCAAACCCCTCCCGCCGGCTTCCACAACTTTACCGGGATCTCCCGTCCCCCCGGGAGTCCCGAGCGACCAGCCGGCACTTCTGCTGACTGATCGTAGAGCCGAACAAAGACCAGTTCAGATTTTGTTCGGTTTTGGACTGTGAGAACCCAGAAGCGATGACCAGATATTACTTCCGGTTTACCAGGATACAAACGGCGCCATTTTCAAAAACCAAAAGCATTTGAGCACACCAGACTTGGTGTGCTCAAATGCTTTTAAGGGCAGAGGAGGGATTTGGGTCTTATAGACTCCAGATCTCTCCATAAAGAGTACCTGTCACATACCTATTGCTGTCACAAGGGATGTTTACATTCCTTGTGACAGCAATAAACGTGATTAAAAAAAAACAAATAAATATAATTTTTATTGAGATTTTTTCTTTTATTATTTTAAATTAAAGTGCCCCCTACCCCGTGCTTGTGTGCAAAGGCGAACGCGCACATTGGCCCCGCATGCAAACATGTGTGACATCATGAAGTCAGATCTTGGCAGGTAATTCTAGCACCAGATCTCCTATGTAAATCTAAAATGGTAACCTGTAAGGCTGGGTTCACACTAGTGAAAATTGGATGTGGGTTTCCCCGCATCCAATTCGCATGACAGGAGAATTTGCCTGGCTCTCAATGGAACCGGTTTACACATCACCATGGAGGCCACGGATCAGATTGCTCAAGGGTCCTGTGCGTCTTTGACTCCATTTCGGGTTCAAATTCAGGCCAAAATTCATACCCGGAGAACAGGGACGCACCTAACCCCTGCTGTGAGCCACATCTGCACTAAGTGTGAACCCAGCCTAAAAGCTTTTAAAATGTCGCCTATAGATAGTAAAATTGATGTTGTTTGTCGCCATTGCGCGGGCGTGCACAATTTTAAAACGTGACATGTTTGGTACCTATTTACTTGGCATAACATCATCTTTTATACTTTACCGAAAATTGGGTTATGTATTTTTTTTTTGCATTAATATTTAAAAAAAAGTGTATTTTTAATAAAACCCACCATTTTATTTTCAAGGGCTTCTGCTTTAAAAGAAATATATGATGGTTGGGGTTCCTACCTAATTTTCTTGCAGAAAATACAGATTTTTACATAAAAACAAAAGTGTCAGAAATAGGTCTGGAGTTCAAGTGGTTAAGTTATTGTTGAGAAAAGAGTTAGTCTGATTACTTGCATTCTTAGTCAGCAATTAAAAATAACACAGTTGATAGTGATACTAAAGTCTAATTTTTTTTTTTTTTTTTTGTTAAAAAGAACAAGCATGTTATACTTAACTGCTCTGTTCAGTGGTTTTGCTCAGAGCAGCCCGGATCTTCCTCTTCTTGGATCCCTCTTCTTGGGTCCCTCCTGAACCATACCAGGCCACATGCCCTCAACATGGGAAGGGTTCTTTGGGGTCCCCCCAAAGCACCTTGTCCCCATGTTGATGAGGACAAGGGCCTCTTCCCAACAACCCTGGCTAGTGATTGTCGGGGTCTGCGGGAGAGGGGCTTATCGGAATCTGGAAGCATGATCCTAACAAGGGGGCCCCCAGATCCGCCCCCCCATGTAAAGGGGTATCGGGTACTTCGTACCCCTACCCTTTCACCAAAAAAAGCAGTGACATGTGAAAAGGAAACAAGAGCTGGTTTTTGACAAGTCTTTTATTGTAAAATAGCTCTGAGCCGTCTTCTTCTTTAAGCCATCTTCTGGTGTTGTCTCTCCTGCCATTTTCTGTCACCGTCTTCTCCTGTCGCTTTCACTCCTGCCATCTTTTGTTTCCCTCTTCTCCTGTTGCATCACTCCCACCGCCATCATCTCCTGCCGCCGTGTTCTTCCTCACTGCCACCTTCCTCCATTGTGTTGTCACCCACTGTCTGGCGTCTCTTGCATAGCCATGAGGCGTGGCCATCTGATGACATCACCCAGAGAGCCCATCCCCTTTTTTTTATTAGTGGGTAGGCGAGGAAGAACACAGCAGAGCGAGAAGAAGACAGCAGGAGTGACGGCGACAGGAGAAAATGGTGGCGGGAGTGATGGCGACAGAAGATGGCTGGAGAGACATCATCAGGAGAACAACAGAAGATGGGGGGAGAGACAACACCAGGAGAAGATGGCTCAGAGCTATTTTACAATAAATGACTTGTCAATAACCGGCTCTTTTATTTTTTTAACATTTCACAGTTTTTTTTGGTGAATGGGTAGGGGTACAATGTACCCGATACCCATTCACATAGGAGGGGCCAGGATCTGGGGCCCCCTTGTTAAAGGGGCTTCCAGATTCTGATAAGCCCCCCGCCCGCAGACCCTGACAACCACTGGCCAGGGTTGTCGGGAAGAGGCCCTTGTCCCCATCAACATAGGGACAAGGTGCTTTGGGGGGGACCCCCTATCCTGACCTCTAGGCCGCATGCTCGGATTAGGGTCTGGTATGGATTTTGGGGGGCCTTATGCCAATTTTTTTTTTAATTTTAAGGTGGAGTTCCCCTTAAAATCTATGCCAGGCCCAAAAGGCCTGGTATAGATTTTGGGGGGGACCACATGCCAAATTTTGTTTAAAAAATGTTTTTTGGGGTATTTTTTCTTAATTTGGTGCTTAGAGAGGTTTTACATTTAGTTGAAATATTTCATGGCTTACCTAGTCCACAACATAGTTAGTAGAGCCCTGAAATTCAGCTTTGAGCAGTGATTTTTTTTTTATTCTGGGGGGGGGGGGGTTCTTCCCCCTCCCCCTCCATTACACTTTCTACTCCAGAAATTGCATGTGTGCACAACAAAATACTTTTGTATGCAACTAGATTTAATACAGATTTGAAGGGGTATGAATTGTTTGCACTTGGTAAATATGTAGTTCAGGTCTGCAAAAATCAAACAAAGCAAAAAGCCATCAACTTTTTATTTCAACATTAGTATAAAAAATTGGCACAGTAATGTACTTGGGCAAAAAAAACAAACAAAAAAAACATGGAAATGATGCTACAGCATTTGACAATATAGTTAGAAGGGCCTGCTCAAAAGAGCTTACAATCTACAAATATAGGACAATAAAAATTAGACAAATTAAACAAATCACATTAGAAAAGTGGGGATACAAATCAAGTTAATAACAAGCATGACTAACCTTTTTTGTGATCAGAAGTCCTCGCCCCCAAACCCCCAAAAAGTTACATGTCAGAATTATCAGGCTTGATGATGATTATAGAACAATAATCTTTCCCTTAAAGCAACAGCTGGAACCTTTCCCTGTACAACTTGATGATAATTTTAGAACAATAATCTTTCCCTTAAAGCAACAGACTCTACCTAGTCCAGTCAGATCGCTCTGTGCAGCAGGATGAGGTGTGCAATCTGTCCCTCAAAGCACCAGTACTAGTATCTCTCCCTCCCTCAAAGCAGCAGTACTAGTATCTCTCCCTCCCTCAAAGCAGCAGTACAGGTATCTCTCCCTAGTCCACAATCAGATCGTTCAGTAATGCAGCATGAGATGTTCTGCAATCTGTCTCTCACAGAGCCAGCAGCATCCTCTCCCTAAACTATCCTGAGAGCATATGACATGCAGCACGTTGACTCCAGCCCCACATAGAGGCTGGGTCACATGGTGCACTGGCCAATCACAGCCATGCCATTAGTAGGCATGGCTGTGATGGCTTCTAGGGAAAACCAGTGAAACACTTGTTCATTGGCTGCCCTTGGAAGCTTTTCAACACATGGAATAAAATACCAGAACCCCGGACCCGAACCCGGACTTTTTTTGAAAAGTTCAGATCCCGGACACCCAAAAGTTCGGTACTCTAATCATAAGCAAAAACAGACAAAATGAATACAAAAGCCTAAAAGTAAGCGCACAAACTACATTGACATACACAGCAGGAATGAATTAGCCAGAACCTTCCTTTTCATCTAAACCATTACATAGCAGTTGTAAGTCTAACATGGGAGATTTAGAAGAAATCATAAAACCACAAGCTTAGTGGAGAGTGGGTCAGGAATTATGCACCCCCAAAACCCACAAAAAAGCATATCGATTTGTAACCCAATATACACACTGCAAAGAAAAATTCAGGCCTGTTCTTAGGCCACACACCCACCATGCTGGCTTTTAAATAACCTAGCTAAGCTTGCTAGCATGACCTCCACCTACCCAGGAAAGGACACACTCACCAGGCCTCAAGAGCTCACACCTGTTCATTAGGAATGCACACTCTAAAAAAAAAGAAAAAATGCGTCAGAATATATATCTGTGCAGGGTAGCTCAAAATAACAAATGGCCAAGGCTCAGTGATCTCAAAAATCTCCAAATCAAACTTGTACGATGTTTCTGCATGTGGAGAGTCCAAAACAGGAAATTACAACTTTATGAGGGGTGCTTCACACAAATTGGTGACAAAGCGCAATCAACATTCATAATCAGCATACAACAATAAAATATGTGGGCAGGATCACGCCAGACGTATACCTCCATATCTGGCCCAAAACACCCCAGTTCTTGATTTGGTGCAAACCCACACTTGCTTGATTTAAAATGTTATTTCTTGGGGTTCTATTATATGAAACTCATCAAAAATGTAATCACTGGTGAAAAAGAAACGTTAACAGCACAAGACACAAACCTCTAGCCAGGTAGCAGGATTGGAATTCAAACTCAGAACCTCACTGCTGCTAGGCAGAAGTGCTAGCCTGTGAGCCACATATTTTTAGGCTGCACCTCTGTAGTGTAAAACTGTCCTAAGTCCCAGGGGTGCAAGAAGTTAATTAATGGGCGGCACAGTGGTGTAGTGGATAGCACTTTCGCCTGGCAGCAAAAGGGTCGCTGGTTCGAATCCTAACCTCGACACTACCTGCGTATAGTTTGCTTGTTCTCCCTGTGCCTGCATGGGTTTCCTCCCACACTCCAAAGACATGCTGGTAGGTTAATTGGCTCCTGTCTAAATTGGCCTTATGAATGTGAGTTAGAGACCTTAGTTTGTAAGCTCCTTGAGGGTAGGGACTGATGTGAATGTACAATATATATGTAAAGCGCTGCGTAAATTGACAGGGCTATATAAGTTCCTGAAATAAATAAATAAATAAATAAAATAAAATGCAGATGTACTGTGGAAGGCCAGAGAGCCAGTGAACAACCGGTTTCTGGCATATGCCATCTGTTTAGAAGGCTGGTTATGGCTTATTACTGTCAGCATGCTGAGAGCTAAACAACTATCATTTTGTGGGTTTAGGCTTGGTAAGAGGCTGCAATTAGTGGTGGTGGGGAAATGTTAAGGCTTATTAGAGTTCTTGCCCATGGAAAACATATGACACGATTTGCAATGGTGGTGGAACCCTCCTACACATAAATACTACATATAGACATACTTTAGGTAAGGCCCTGAGTCAGGGAGAACAGACAACTTCTCTACATGAAGTGGCATGTTTGGGATTCAAAACCAGAACCTCAGTGCTGCTAGGCAAAAGCGGTAGCCTGTGAGCCACTGAGCTGCCAGATGCAGAGCCCTCCTACTCATAAATATACATATACTGTATTTCTTTGGACATATAGGTGGTGGAATTACATTAGTCAGGAGTTATTCTTTTTGATTTATTCTGTGATATTTGGTGGCTCTTGGTGTGCGAGTGTAGAATAGTGATGTTACCCTTTTTATTTTTGGGAATGACATTTGTATTTTTGATGTTGGTTGGTACACATATCACATTTTTTGGGCTCAAATTATGATCATTTGGAAATAATAAAAAACACTCAAAATTGTGACTCATTTTAAATTTGCATCAGCAATGGTATTGTTTGTGGTTTGTAAAGACACCTGTGTGAGTTTGGGTAAAGATTTTTGTGAGATGGACTGCAAGAAATGAAAAGTGACAGAGAAAAAAATATTTGACCATAACATCAAAACATTACACATTCTAGCATTCTTAAAAACAAAATAGATGAAGAAGAAACAACATTGTTGCAAGGACAATTTCTTTGACAGAAAGATACATTTCATCTCAACATGAAAAGGATTTATTTGAGGAAGTTACAATTGTACCATTAGACTCAATGGCTGAAGCTTGCACTGAGCTACATAACTCTCATTTGCACTCCCAAAAATGCTCTTTAACTCAGCGCTAATTTTGGTATTTACTATAACTACCTGTAAAAAGCCATGGGAGTTAAAATGAGAGTACTTTGCATGTCTGAGCATGCTCATTTGTGCTGACACCTAGTTGTAAAGAGATGGGGAATTTGTCTCTTCTCAGACTTTTAAAGATATTTCAGTGTAGAGATTACTTTTTCACACACTTTAAAAGCAGATTATCTTTAAAAAAAATATACCGCATATTTTAGTACAGTTTAGGCGATCATATTATGCTCTAAACATTATTTCCATGTGCAATTCTCCAGGTCCTAACTAGAGTAAGGGTTTGGGTGCTATCTGTTGTATGGGAGCTATAGTAAATTCCATTTTGGGAGTTATATTGCCCCAGTGCTATTGTGAATTCCATTTTAGTGCTAATTACCGCAATTGTGGCATTTTAGCGATAATTACCGTAATGTCTTCTTCCTGAATAAAGTTCATATTTCCTGTCTGCAGTTAAAGTGTTACTAAATCCACAACAGTTATATCAGTCTGTATACGCAGTAAAGCATTCTTATTATACTCACTGTGGAATCTAAGAAGTTAATCATTGTGTAAAAAGACTGTTTGATCTTGTTTTCTCTGATCCTCCCTTTCTTCTACTGTCCTCAATCCATCTCCTGATAATACAGAGCCTTTGGAGTCACTCTGCACATGCTCAGTTTGGTGTGTATTTCTAGAGAGTTTTTTTTTATTCGCAGGGTGCATGTGAACAGCACAGGACCAATCAGCACTATCCAGACAGAAGATCAGGAGTCTCATAGGACAGTCAGAGTAGAAAGAAAACTACAAGCTTTAACCAGACACTGATAGACATCACAAGACTGCTAGATACTGCTGATGAGAAAAGGTATTTTGCAGTTTATATTTACTAAAATAATTGCATTTCCATGTTCTGTGTACTGTGGGAGATGAAGGTTCCTGGGTTTAGTAACACTTTTAGCAGATAAACCACATGTGGACTGTGCACTGTCTGTCAGTACTGTAGGGCTATATACAGAATTTCTAACAGGTTATGGGCCCAGGCATAGCCTAGACACCCACCCAGATAAAAGCTGAGAACCCAATCATAGTCAGCTACAGCAGGTAAACGCAAGATACAGCAAAAGAAAGAAGACTGCAACAGAATAACAGAAAATGGCCAGTAATACAGCTGCAACAAAGCTTTCATTTGCAAATCTGACAAACTAGAACTACCAGTATTTAAGATGAAAATACTGCCATTAAGAGAAGGTACATGGAAATGTATAAACAAAGACATGCCAGAACACCCTTCAGATGAGTGGATAGCAAAAGACCAAAAAGCTCAGAGCACAATCTCTCTTATCATAGAAGATGATCAAATCATTCATACATATATGTAAGTGGGAAACTAATAAAGAAATGGGGGAAGGATTACAAAAGGTGCATGAAAGCTAATCTCAGAAATAAACTGATTTGATTAGAAATCTATACCAAACCAAGCTGATGAAAGGCCAGGATATACAGAATTTCTAACACATTCAGGTCAATTCACAAAGCTTTACCATATGTGATAAGGGTATCATATGACTCGCTTGCATACATTATCACATGCGGTAAATAAAGTCCAATTCATAAAAAAATATTAATAACAGCGTGGGCATCAGCGCTTGGGCGCCGCCTCCCTGCTGGCAATGGAAAAAAAAAAGTCTGCCCGACCCCCTACAGGTGGCGCCAGTATATTAATTTTTATTTTTTAAGGCTCCTTGCTGTCTGCTGACAGCAAATAGTGAGCCTATTGGTCAGTCCTGAAGTGTAAGGTATGTGCGCTAAAGAAGCGCACATCCTTACACTAATAAGCTGCCTGAGCCCAGTGAATGCCAGTGATTGGTGCGGTGGGCAGGGGAGGGACTGTGGCGGATGTGCTAGCTGCTGGGCGTGTGATGAGTTGCTCGCGCAGGCGCAGCACATCTCTGCCGGGTTCCCGTCCATCCTCCAACGACGAGTGTACCTGTGTGAGGCTGTGAACGGACCGGCAGTGCCAGGCCGACTCTGGCCCCCCAACTCTCTCTCGTGCACTGCCCGACACTCAGTGACTGCCTCAGTCTGCCAGCCAGGTGCCTGTCCAGCAGCCACAGCCAGACCACCACCTCCGGCACCAACAGTGAGTGACTGGGGTCCCACCATCCCACACTCCTTCTGAGACCACTCCTGACTGAGTCCTCCAGTCCCATCAGGCCAAGACAAGTCCTGACTCGTCTCCCGTCATCACCAGCCTGGAGTGGAGCCACGGCCAGCCAGGAGCCGACCACAAGCCAGTGAGTATACTCCTTTATGGTGGTTTTGTATACTGCTATCTGGGGCTCTGTATACTGCTATCTGGTGGCTCTGTATACTGCTATCTGGTGGCTCTGTATACTCCTATCTGGTGGCTCTGTATACTCCTTTATGGTGGTTTTGTATACTGCTATCTGGGGCTCTGTATACTGCTATCTGGTGGCTCTGTATACTGCTATCTGGTGGCTCTGTATACTGCTATCTGGTGGCTCTGTATACTCCTATCTGGGGCTCAGTATACTGCTATATGGTGGCTCTGTATGCTCCTATCTGGGGCTCTGGATACTCCTATATGGTGGCTCTGTATACTCATATATGGTGGCTCTGTATACTCCTATCTGAGGCTCTGTATACTGCTATATGGTGGCTCTGTATACTCCTATATGGTGGCTCTGTATACTCATATCTGGGGCTCTGTATACTGCTATATGGTGGCTTTGTATACTCCCATATGGTGGCTCTGTATACTCCTATCTGGTGGCTCTGTATACTGCTATATGGTGGCTCTGTATACTCCTATATGGTGTCTCTGTATACTCCTATATGGTGGCTCTGTATACTCATATATGGTGACTCTGTATACTCCTATCTGGGGCTCTGTATACCTTTATCTGGGGCTCTGTATACTCCTATATGGTGACTCTGTTTACCCTATCTGGTGGCTCTGTATACTGCTATCTGGTGGCTCTGTGTACTGCTATCTGGGTCTCTGTATACTCCTATCTGGTGGCTCTGTATACAGCTATCTGGTGGCTCTGTATACTCCTGTCTGGTGGCTCTGTATACTCCTATCTCGTGACTCTGTATACCCCTATCTGGTGACTCTGTATACCCCTATCTGGTGACTCTTTGTACTCCTATCTGGTGCCTCTGTATACACCTATCTAGTGATGCTGTATACCCTCTCTGTGATGCTGTTCTGCATACTCCTGACACAATGGGTGGAATCTATAAGGAGTGAGGCTTATTAGAAGTGGGAGGGGTCAAAAAGGAAGGGCGGGGTCTGGCACACCCATCCTAAAATTTCACCAGCCGCCACTGGTGGGCATCAAGGGGGACCCCCATATTGTTTTTTGACAAATAGATGGTTGCTAAGGAGCAGGCTGGGAAGCCGGCCGCCACGTCTTAACAACTGTTGACTCATCAGCTGTTCTAAGTAATTTTCTAGGAAAAAATACTAATTTAAACTTTTAACCACTTCAATACCGGGCACTTTCCCCCTTCCTGCCCAGACCAATTTTTGGCTTTCAGTGCTGTCACATTTTGAATGACAACTGCGCGGTCGTGCGACGCTGTACCCAAAAAAAAATTGTATCATTTTTTTCCCACAAATAGAGCTTTCTTTTGGTGGTATTTGATCAACTCTGGGTTATTTATTTTTTGCGCTACAAATAAAAAAAGACCGAAAATTTTGAAAAAAAGTGTTTCTGTCACAAAACTTTGTAAATAAGTACATATTTTCCATCACTGACAGGCACTGATGAGGCTACACTGACTGGCACTGATGAGGCAGTACTGATTGGCACCAATGAGGGGGCACTGATGAGGTGGAACTAACGGCACTGATGATGAGGCACTGATGGGCACTGATAGGTGGCACTGATAAGCAGCGCTGACAGGCACTAATAGGTGGCACTGATATGCTGCACTGATGGGCACTGATAGGTGGCACTGATAGGTGGCACTGGGCTCTGATAGGTGACACTGATAGGTGGAACTGATAGGTGGCACTGGTGGGCACTGATAGGCGGCAATGACAGTTTATACTGTAAGGTGGGCATTCCCTGGTAGTCCTGGATGGCATCTGAAATGGGCATTGAGTGCCCTCCATGTTGGGCATTGTGCCCCTTACCTGGTGTTCTAGGGTGGGCTCCCTGGTGGTCAGGGTGGGCTCCCTGGTGGTCCTGGGTGGGCTCTCCCTGGTGGTCCCTGAGTAGGCTCCCTGGTGGTCCTGGATGGCGATCCTCGGGGGGCTCCACTGATGAACAACCAGTGCAGCCCCCCCATCAGGATAACCGCAGATCGGCTTTCCTCTACTCGCGTCTGCAGACACAAGTAGAGGAAAAGCCGATACACGGCTCTTCCTGTTCACTCTGTGATCAGCCATGATTGGTCATGGCTGAACACGTGGTAAAGAGCTTCCGGCGGCGGGTCTTTACCGAGATCAGCAATGCAGTGTGTCAGATTGACACACCGCACCACCAATCGCCGTCATGCACGCTCCCCGCAGGAGAACGATTGTGGGTTTTCCGGCCGGACATCATATTACGTCCGGTCAGGATAATGGCCGGCCTTTTGGGTGTTAGCAAGAGGACGCCCCTCGCACGTACTGCCGCTAACCACCACGCCACACAGTTAGACTGTGTGACGTAACGACTAGAGCCATTTCTGGGCGGCGGCCTTCGAGAAATGGTGCACAAGTCGGTACTGGTTAGTACCGACTAGTGTCTCACTTGTCCTTCTCGGCACATAGCCGAAAAGGAGATGAACACAGACGTCTGCGCTCATCTCCTTTCGGCTAGACGCCAATAGGACTACCCCCCCGACGTGACCAACAAGTAGTCACCTCGGGGGGCTCCTAGCGGTAGGTCCTGGTGGTCCCTCGGATGAGTCCCTGGTGGT
>BLSH010363367.1:227632-237982 GCA_018402905.1 Glandirana rugosa | reverse complement strand
GGTGACAGGTACTCGGGTATTCTGATGGGCAGGTGACAGGTACTCAGGTACTCTGATGGTCTGGTGACAGGTACTCGGGTACTCTGATGGTCTGGTGACAGGTACTTAGGTACTCTGATGGTCTGGTGACAGGTACTCGGGTACTCTGATGGGCTGGTGACAGGTACTCGGGTACTCTGATGGACAGGTGACAGGTACTCGGGTACTCTGATGGAAAGGTGACAGGTACCCGGGTACTCTGATGGACAGGTGACAGGTACTCGGGTACTTTGATGGACAGGTGACAGGTACTCTGATCGGCTGTGACAGGTACTCTGATGGGGTGGTGACAGGTCCTCTTTATTGGGGGGGAGGGTGATCAGTGTGCTTGGTGTACAGTAAGCGGATACAAGCTGTTACCGCAATCTCCCTGTCACACACGATCGGTGTGTGACAGGGAGAACCGCGGTAACAGCTCGTTACCGCAGTTTGTTTACATCACATGACCGGCTGTGATTGACACAGCCGTCACGTGGTAAAGAGCCAGATCTATTGGCTCTTTACATGGATCGGAGCTGGGCTTTGTCCGAGGGACAAGCCTCAGCTCAGATCGCCGCGCTGCGCGCCCCAGGGGGCGCGCACGAGCGGCGTGCATGTGAGGCTCGTTTGTGACCGGCTGTGATTGGACACAGCCGATCACGGGGTAAAGAACCAATTTTATTGGCTCTTTACCCCGATCTGGGGGGACACAACCCCCCGGCAGACGAGCGATCCGCGATCGCCGATGTGCGGGCCCCTGGGGGCCCGCAGTAGCGGCGAGAAGCGGAGGACGTCATATGACGTCCTCCCGGATCGACGACCAGTCCCTGCCGACGTCATTTTACTATGCGTCGGTAGGGAACTGGTTAAGCAACAGCAGGACCCTCTCCCTATAGAACTAGGAGATGATTTTAGAACAATAATCTGTCCCTCTAAGCAACAGCTGGAAGAACCTTTCCCTATAGAACTTGGAGATGATTTTAGAACAATATTCTGTCCCTTAAAGCAACAGCTGGAACCTCTCCCTATAGAACTTGGAGATGATTTTAGAACAATATTCTGTCCCTTAAAGCAACAGCTGGAACCTTTCCCTATAGAACTTGGAAATGATTTTGGAACAAAAATCTGTCCCTTAAAGCAACAGCTGGAACCTTTCCCTATAGAACTTGGAGATGATTTTAGAACAATAATCTGTCCCTTAAAGCAACAGCTGGAACCTTTCCCTATAGAACTTGGAAATGATTTTAGAACAATAATCTGTCTCTCTAAGCAGTAGACTCTACCTAGTCCAGTCAGATCGTTCTGTGCAGCAGGATGAGGTGTGCAATCTGTCCCTCAAAGCAGCAGTACTAATATCTCTCCCTAGTCCACAATCAGATCGTTCAGTAATGCAGGATGAGATGTTATATAATATCGGCAATCTGTCCCTCACAGAGCCAGCAGCATCCTCTCCCTAAACTATCCTGAGAGCATATGACATGCAGCACGGTGACTCCAGCCCCTATAGAGGCTGAGTCACATGATGCACTGGCCAATCACAGCCATGCCATTAGTAGGCATGGTTGTGATGGCTTCTAAGGGCAAACCAGTGAAATACTTGTTGATTGGCTGCCCTTGGCAGCTATTCAACATGTGGAATCAAATACCAGAACCCCGAACTCGAACCCAAACTTTTTTTAAAATGTCCGGGTTCAGGTCTGGGTCCCGAACACCCTAAAGTTCGGTACGGACCCAAACTTTACAGTTTGGGTTCGCTCAATTCTAAACAGGATCAGATCAGGATTGTATCAGTATCAGGTCAGTTTTTGATCAGGATCAGGTCAGGATTGCACCCTGTTCACAACTGAATGACGTGCAATTTATAAGCATTCTTATAGAAGTCAATGGACCTGAATTTTTCACCTGAGCCGGACCTCACTGGACAGGACTCTTTTTCAATTCACACTGAATCCACACTCCGGATACACTGGACATATGTGAACACGCACTCAGTGTGCAGTTGTGTTATTTGGGGCTTTTGTGGCTATGCTATACAGCACTGTGGGGTGTGTCTTGCTCTGCTCAGCTCGGTTCGTAACTTGGATGTTCGTAACTCGGGGACTGCCTGTGTATATATATATATATAATTCACAACTGAGTGGGCTTAGGGCGCAGTGCTCTGCACCCCGAGCCCACCCATTTGTGAAGCCCATTAGAGCCTCTGGCTCTAATCATGTGCTTCAAAAAAAAATCAATGCGTCCGGTGCCCTGCATGTAGATTAGGGGGGGTGCAAGCATGGATTGGGGGGGGCACCCCTGCACCTCTAATGGACAGGCCGCCACTGGCTAAATCCTTACAACGCTTACAGCTAACCTAATGGGATTTTATCCTAAACTATTTTTTTTTTAAGCTTTGAAGAACTATTTATCGATGTTTGTTCACTGTGACTGTTATACATAGGCTTTATATTGGCTTTCAAGTACAGGATGGATGAATAAATGATATGGATATTGGATTTGTCACATTGATGAATAGCACGCTGCTTAGGGATATGACAACACAGGATTAACAGTATACATGCTAATAAGAAAAAGAAATGTAGGCATGCAGTACAGACACATCAGAGCTGACTGTATGTACTCTTACACCAAGTAACTGTATTCAGAGAGCACATATATAAACTGTATTAAAGGCTGAACTCCAGGGATGATCACATGCATGCTTATATTGATCCAGCTTGGACCAATGCAAGTATGCATATCTTATACCTGGGAAGCTGACAATTACTGTAGTAGTCAGCACTACTACAGTGATTACTTTGATCTTCGGGGTCCTGTGCTGAGCAGCTGTCCCACTGCACACTGAACACAGGGGGTTACCTGCTTGGCACTGCCACCATTCACTGAAATTCAGTGAGCACAAGCCATTCTTTGATTGGACAAGGTAGATATCACAATATTAATCCCACTCCTTTCTACCTCCTCCAATCAGATAATGGCTTGTATTTATTGAAAAATAATGATGATTCTAGCATGGGGGCCTAAGAAGTCACTCAATGAAATCGGAGGAGAAAAGGTTCAACCTTAAGCTGCTTAGGGGTTCTTTACAGTAAGGTAAGGATGTGGAACTCCCTTCCACAATAAGGGGTGTCATTGACAAGTGTTGAAAACTCTGAGATGGGCATCTTAACAAACGCAACATACAGGGATATGGGAACTGGTATTAATATAAACACACACACCCTCACAGGTTGAACTGGATAAACATGTGCTTTTATTCAACCTCACCACCAACTATATAACTATGTAATAAAATAAAAGGAGTTCTGTGATTGGCAGCAATGTGGAGTGGGTGACGGGTACCAGCTTTGCAGAGTTGGTGATGGGTACCAGCATTGTCGAGTGGGTGACGGGTACCAGCATTGCTGAGAGGATGATGGGTACCAGCAGTGCCAACCTGGTGATGGGTACCAGCAGTGCCGAGTGGGTGATGGGCACCAGGAGTGGTAAGTTGGTGATGGGTACCAGCAGTGCCAACTGGGTGATGAGTACCAGCAGTGCCGAGTGGGTGTCAGCAGTGCTGAATGGGTGACATGGCAACTACTACAGTGGATTTAGGCTTCCACAATGACCCTCAGATATGCATATTTACATTGGTCCAAGCTGGATCAATGTAAGTATGCAGTACAAAGTTTCCCAATGTTGGGTTTAACCACTTCACCTCTGGAAGGTTTTCCCACTTTAGGACCAGAGCACTTTTTGCGATTTGGCACTGCGTCGCTTTAACTGACAACTGCGCAGTCGTGCGACGTTGCACCCAAACAAAATTTGCGTCCTTTTTTCCCACAAACAGAGCTTTCTTTTGGTGGTATTTGATCGCCTCTGCGTCATTTCTGATTGCCGCTATAAACAAAAGAAGAGCGACCATTTTGCAAAAGAAACCAAAATTTCTTACTTTTTGCTAAAATTCAAATCCAAAAAAAAAAATATAAAAAAAAACATTTTTTTTCACCGGTTTTGGCCGATTTATATTCTTCCTCATATTTGTGATAAAAAAAAAATCACAAATGGCGTTCATTGATTGGTTTGCGCAAAAGTGGCCGCGTTTACGGATGATGAGAATTCATTTCTGGGTTTTTTATTATTTTTTTATTTTTTACTAGTAATGGCGGCGATCTGCGATTTTTAGCGGTACTGCGATATTGCAGCGGACATGTCGGATATTTTGGACACTTTTTTGGGACCAATGACATTTATTCAGCGATCAGAAATTTAAATGTCCACTAATTACTGTATAAATGTCATTGGCAGCGAAGGGGTTAACCTGGGGGGAGAGCTAGGGGTTAACTGTGTTCCCTGGGTGTGTTCTAACTGTGGGGGGGTTGGGCTACCATGGGCATGAGAGATCTAACTGATCCCAGTGACAGGGATTAGTAAATCACCCATGCCTGCACTGTCAGAATGGGGAACCGCCGGTGCCAATGACATCCAGGTAAACCGGAAGTGATGTCAGTTCATCGCTTCTGGGTTGCCGCCATGGAGATCGGATCAAAGCCGATGTCAGTGGGACATTCCCTCCCGCTGCTTGTAACAGCAATAGAGTGGCTAGTTAGCTGCTCCAATGACTCTTACAAGCGAGCTGATCGCCGGCTCTAAAAAACAGTACCAGGATGATGCCTGTAGATGCAGGCATCACCCTGGTACAACCGCTTGAAATCAATGACGTACCGGTACATCCCTTGGCGGCACATGGCTAATACTGCTTTAAAGTATAACTAAACCTGAAACCAAAAATGTAATAGATCCCTAGCTACCCCCGACTCACACATATTGTCTAATATGGACAAGACACCCAAACCTTAATTACTCTAAAAACTAGTCTGACGAGGTATTACACCCATTAATTTTTCCTGTGATAAACACCCTTCTTGTCCCTTGCTGGCCACGGTCATGCAATCCACTGTATCTACAGAGGGAACCATGATTGTCACCTAGGGTTGTTTACCTCCATTATTTAGGGGATGATGGGATTAGTCATATACGGAAAACAATTCAGTTCACAGAAAGTGACAAGGACACTGCATTTCCAGAAAGATCAATAGGTATTTTCTGAACTTGCTGAAAATGTTCTTAGCCTGAAAAATGAAAACGAATACAACCACCATATATAAAGACTGGGAAGCTGCAATATATTACATTTTTGTTCTTGGGTTCAGTTATACTTTACAGCTCAACTCCGGGAAACATTAAAGGAGAAATACAGCCAAATCTGATTCGGCTTGTTCTGCACTCCTGTGACCCGTTTTCAGCAGACAGTGGGCTGAAGTCCGCTGTCGGCTGACATCACAGAGCTGGTCCAGGCTTGGGCAAGATCAAGACAATAAAGTCAGAGTCCACCCACATGCCTGGGCCGGCACCCGGTTCAGCCTCTCAGTGAGCTACTGAGAGCCTGAGCTGGCCGAACCCAACCCCTCCACAGCCCAGTGCTCCAGGGGGGGGGGGGGGGGGGGTGGCAGAGCAGACAGCGGTGACTGACAGTCCACAGCTCTCTGCTCAGGGGGCTCCGAGAACCTGGTTCTCAGTGTTAGAGCCAGCGGGGGACAGATGCAGCATTGGAGCAATGCTGCATCCGCATAGGTAAGTATGATTCAGAAAAAAAGCCAATACTTCTCTTTTAAAATTATCCCTTGCATTGGGGCTATGCCTAGACTGCAATGGTTAATCACTTGTTTAGGTCTGACACAGAAAAGAAGGTTTAGTTACCCAATCCTCTGCTTCTTAGTGCTGCTAGAACAGCCCCTGCAGCTACCAACAGTCTAAGGTCCAGACATCAACAAGGCCAATGCAGGGTTATGGACCCTGATGTGAGGATACTGAGGGACAGTCCTCTGCTACAGCATGGGGGAGCAGAAGATCACTAAGTAAAAGTATTTCTACTCTCCCCTAGACACAACGAGCAGTTGACCCTTGCAGTGTGAATATGGGCCCCAATGCAAAGGATAATTTTAGTTTCCCAGGGTTGGGCTTTAAGTTGGATTTCCAAATGACAGGTAAATAAATTGCTGAAAAACATACATGACCTCTTTTACTTATAGCACCCTCTAATGTGTGCTGCTAACAGTGGCAGTGAAGGAAAATGTACCTGACTCATGTTATAGCCTGCGAGTCTTAATTCGGGTCAGGGTTCACTAGAGTTCAGGGCTGGTTGACTCAACCTGGCAGCTCTCTGGAAGGTTGGAGAATCTTCTAGAATTAGAGGGGGGGTTAGGAGGAGCTGCCATGAATATTTATGGGGCCTCACCAGAAGTGGGCTGGCAGGGGGCAGAGACAACCCCATAAATAGACATGGGCCATTCCAGCGGGGATTCGGGTGGAAGATGGAGATGGAGTGGCTGAGGAGAGGCTGTCAGTGGCCCTTAAGGGAACCCCCTGCCGGGGAGAGGTGACACCTCGGGCTGGAGGCTCTGGATAGCTGGCCTAGAAGGATCCCACCACAGAAGGCAGTTGGAGGAGAACCTTCTGGAAAGGCAGCGGGATAGAGCAAAAAACAGACTGTAGAGTAGAGATCAGCACTGAGCAGGGGCAACACAAGGGGAGTGACTGTCAGCTGTAACAGTGCTTTCTGAAGACAGCAGTGGGCTTAGTCTTCATCCTTGCCCTTGGGAATCTCCATGGAAGTGTGCCAGTCGGGCAGGACTGGGGCAGAAAGTCAGTGAGGAGGACTGGGAGGAAGATCAGCCAGGCATGGCTGGTGGCAACCAGGCATGCTAGTCATTTTCTGCAAGCAAGTGGAGCTGGGATCAGTGGCTACAAGGGAAGCAGAAGGAGGAATGTCATGCTGTTTGCTCTCTGCACTACTTTGTCAAGGGACTAAGAGTTCCTGCCTGTAATGGGCCTTTGCTGAGCTGATACAAAACTGTCAGTTTACCCCAAGAGTGAGCATCAGGTGCTTTCCTGAGAAAACCAAGTTTGTGCAGGAGGAAGGAAAAGTGGACTTTTTGTAAATAGGGAGGAATTGTCCCTATGTTTATAGTTCTAGACATTTTTCAAGTTGGGCCTCCCATAATTCCCTACCCCATCCAAGTTATCAACCCCTAATAAAAAATCAAAAACAAGCCAAGGACTGATTTCTGTGTTGGAGTGAATGAAGGAAATGCTTTGTGACTGGTTGTGCAGCATTGGGGACTCGGGACACTAGCAACTCCTACAGTGTAGTGCTACATACCAAAATGTAATTCTGTTAAGCCAGTCTTGTGATACACACAATACATAGAATAAATGGACATGCACATTCACATACACTATATTACCAAAAGTATTGGGACGCCTGCCTTTACACGCACATGAACTTTAATGGCATCCCAGTCAAGGTTTAGGAGTGTGTCTATTTTTTGACAATTCTTCTAGAAGATCATTTGTGAGGTCAGGCACTGATGTTGGACAAGAAGGCCTGGTTCGCAGTCTCCACTCTAATTCATCCCAAAGGTGTTTTATCGGGTTGAGGCCAGTCAAGTTGCTCCACCCCAAACTCACTCATCCATGTCTTTATGTGCACTGGTCCAAATCATTTGGTGGAGGGGGGGTTATTGTGTGGGGTTGTTTTTCAGGGGTTGGGCTTGGCCCCTTAGTTCCAGTGAAGGGAATTCTTAAGGCGTCAGCATACCAAGACATTTTGGACAATTTCATGCTCCCAACTTTGTGGGACCAGTTTGGGGATGTCCCCTTCCTATTCCAACATGACTGCACACCAGTGCACAAAGCAAGGTCCATAAAGACATGGATGAGCGAGTTTGTGGTGGAGGAACTTAACTGACTCGCACAGAGTCCTGACCTCAACCCCATAGAACACCTTTGGGATGAATTAGAGTGAAGACTGCAAGCCAGGCCTTCTGATCCAACATCAGTGCCTGACCTCACAAACGCGCTTCTGGAAGAATGGTCAAACATTCCCATAGACACTCCTAAACCTTGTGGACAGCCTTCCCAGAAGAGTTGAAGCTGTTGTAGCTGCAAAGGGTGGGCCAACTCAATATTGAACCCTATGGACTAAGACTGGGGTGCCATTAAAGTTCATGTGCGTGTAAAGGCAGGTGTCCCAATACTTTTGGTAATATAGTGTATATACATACACACACAAACTGTACATAAATAGTGTTTTTTTTCTTTAAATAAGATGTAGATCAGTTTTTAGTTTAACTAAAGCAACAAACATTAAACATGTATCTTCTTGGTGTAAACCATTAATCATAAAGTAATCAGAATCAGCGAGTGTGTAATTTGTGCATATTTATCAGCTTATTTACATGGCATTAACAATTCATTTAGCAGCTTGCATTTTTAAGCAGTACCTTATGGAAACCTGTCAAGAAAGAAATATGAAAGCTGCATTACTGACCTCTCCTTCTAAGAATACCGATCGCCTGGTTGTCATGCTGGTGCTTTGTCTTCATTACTTTAAGCCAATAACCAGGAACAAAGAGACAGACTAGGGAGATCATAAAGAGCGTCTACAATGCTCTTTAAAACTGTGTTGTGCCTCCACGCGAAATATATGCCAGTGTAAGCAATAGCAGTTAGCTAGTCTACCACTAGGCGGCTCTGTTCCAAAATTGTGTGTGGTAACAGTGAATAATGTAATTGGCTGTTAGGCCCCTTTTAGGCAAAGCCTTTCTGTAGTGCCTATATATATAAATATAAAAGGACGGGAGGAGCCTAGTGCAGTTGGAGCTTGGGAGCCAGATACCCCACCAGCATGCAAATGTAGTCAGCCATGCAGAACCCCTGGACAGGGCTGGAGGACAGGGTGAGGTAGTGCTGCACACAGACTTGATGGCTGTTGTCTTCCTGTCTCTGATTGGTAGAGGCTAGAGCGGGTTGCAAAAGGCCCTTCAGGCCAGGCCAAGTGTTCTCTGCTGTGTGTTCTATTCACCTGGAGGACCTGGTAGAAGTGTAAAAATTATAGAGGTGCAGCTGTTGTGATTCTGTCTCTGGAATGATGTGCAGGGAGTTATGAGCTGGATACATAGAGCCTATGGCAAGCCAAAGCCTTCTGAGTGAGTGCTAATGGCCCTGGGAAGGACAGAGCCCATGCAAAGGGAAGATGGCTTATAGTGAAATAGTGTGTGCTGCTATCACATAATGACTGCTACGGTTCGTCCACTAAATGCAATTGACAAAGTACCGTCAAATGACCCTGGATTGTATGTCTGTGTGATGTGACTGGTTACTACCATCTTCTGAAGAAACATCAGTAAAGTGCAGAAACTGTACTATTTGTGTGGACATCCCTTTCTTTTGAATGCAAAGGCTGATGGCAAGGGATGTCGTGGGTGGCCAATGGCATGGAGTTGGGCACAATATGGCGGTGGTAGAGAGCTACAAGCAGGTGGGTTGTTGTTCTATAAAGAATAAGCGGGGTGCTGACTTGTACCTTTTGGCGCCAACACACAGCTTGTCAGAAAGGCATGATAGGTAGCAACACTGAGATCATAGACTGTCCATACAATGGACACTCCCGTCATCAGTACATATTCAGTCCCAGTAGCACAGCATCATTGGTTGCTGAGAAGCAATTGGCTCTGCAGCTGACAGCATCATAGCAACCAATAATGCATCCCCAACCTCAATCAGATGCCGGCCACAGACTCCTGTCAATACCCAGATATAGCTATTGCCATATTTGTGTAATGACGTCAGCAAGTATCCTCAGCCCTTTGTTTACATTAAGCTGTGAGCTGGGGAATCTCCTAACCAACAACAGAATGGGGTTGGGGATGACATATCACTTGCTAAAAAGCTGGCCTCCAGCACCCTAGTAACCACCATTAGCCCTTTGAGAGAAGCTGTGACATTTATGACAGCTTCCCAGCACATACAGGCCCCACTCTGAAGTCTGGCGTCTCTTTGCTCACCAGCTTATAGTTGGTCTTAATGCCAGTTTTTTAATACTGTATATACTTGTGTATAAGTCGACCCGTGTATAAGCCGACCCCCCTACTTTTGCCCAAAAAACATGGGAAAACTTATTGACCCGCGTATAAGCCTAGGGTCTGAAATGCATCAGCCAGAACACAGGGACTGGGAGCCAGAACACAGGGACAGGGAGCCAGAACACAGGGTCAGGGAGCCAGAACACAGGGACAGGGTGCCAGAACACAGGGACAGGGAGCCAGAACACAGGGTCAGGGAGCCAGAACACAGGGTCAGGGAGCCAGAACACAGGGACAGGGTGCCAGAACACAGGGACAGGGAGCCAGAACACAGGGTCAGGGAGCCAGAACACAGGGAAGACCGATTTTAAGGACACAAGACCGTGGAACAGGGACACAAGACCGAGGGACAGGGACACAAAAC
>BLSH010363367.1:181223-197314 GCA_018402905.1 Glandirana rugosa | reverse complement strand
TTTGAAGACACCTATGTACATTAGAGTCTGTTCTAAAACACTGGGATTAGGGAACATGCACATGCCTATGTGGTCCTGGGTCTTTCCCAGCATCTCCCAACAAAGCCTGTTTTCCTTTGAGATACATATGCCGGCAATAAGAGTCCCCCCTCCTCTTTCATGGGCCAGAATGCACATTCATTCGATGCATGTTTGTACAATGATCTTTCATAAGAATCTCTGACGGCCGCCCTCTATTGTCAGTAAGCAGCTTATAATTCAGAGTATCTACAGTAGTGTGGATGATGAAGTCTTTTTTTTTTTTTTTCTTGCTTCTTTGAAATGCCTTTAGCAGGATGCTAATAGCAGGTTGACCTCGCTGTGACTGTATAAGCTTTCAGCAGTGGTTTCTTAAGCAGCTTCTTTGCAGGTTATTATCCCTTGCTGATAACATGACTGAAGATGCTCAACTAGATTACACCCTGGGAGATCAGTCACAGACAGAATGGGAGTGTTAGCCATTGATGACTCGGCTCTTTCAACATTTCAATACCTTGTGTGCCACACCTGCTCACACACTCATTGAGGTTCTGAGCACCTCTTGGATAGGAGAAGAGCTCCCTACACAAGGGTGGATTTCCAGCTCTGAAGGCACACCACCATTGGCGCCCAAACGTTTCCTCCCCTGCTAGGACCACCTGTTCTACAGTAATGGTGTTAAAGTGGGGGTAAAGTCCCATGCATGACTTTTATCTATAGGTAAGCCTATAATAAGGCTTACCTATAGGCACAGTAAATAACTCCTAAACGTGCACCATTTAGAAGATATTTGTGATGCAGCTAGTGACATCACCAGCGGTCAGAAGGAACGGCTTACCATGCCATTCCTTCAGAGTCTTGTGTCGTGATCGGTGGCTCCCACATGCATGAGTGGGAGTGACATCATTGTGGCTCCGGCCACTCAGTCAGCCGGAGTCCACGAACCCGGAAGGAAGATGCAAGCGCCATCAGTGGTGACGTTGTGTCGTTGGGTGCCTTCATTCTAAGGTAAGTTTTTACATAATGGGCTAGTATGCAATGCATGCTAGCACATTGTGGCTTTTTCTTGCAGGATTAAAAAAAAAAAACAAATAAAAAACAGCGGTTTACTACCGCTTTAACTTGGGTGAAGGTGGGCACATATATGGCAATATTTGGAAGCAATCAAACTTTGTATTCCATCTTTTGTCCAAATCGTAAAGCAATCAAAGATATAAAATGGTGGCTTTGATCAACCGAAAGGAGATTGGATCGAAATTTAGCTGAAACCAGTGTAAAAATTGGATCACTTTCAAACTTATTGATTTCATTTATTTATTTATTTTTCATTTTTTTCAATTCAACCTTTCAATGTTTTTTTGTTTTTCTGCATTTGAAGATATGGCGACATAACTCACATAGTGTGGCTCCACATCCAAATTAATACAATGGAGAAAATGGAGAATAGCTGGACTTTAAAGATAGCCACTGATATCCCAAGTTGAATGAAATGCTTAACAGGATACAGGTATAAAAATTCACATTTTATTGGGACAAATATAAAATTATTGTAAAAACTGTACATGTAGTGTATACTGGTAGACACACTATATCTCCCGTATATGCAAAGGAATAGCACAAACAGTTTATATAGGTTAACCTATGCAAAATGGCCCTCAGAACAAACATAGATTAAATGTATCTGTATGGTGGTCCTACATATATGGGGGCCACATGCAGGGTCACTGTAACAACACCAATGGATCGCTACGTGTTTCGCCAACAGCTTCTTCAGGAGATCCTATTGGCACTGGGAGATATATCATAATTAGCATCTAATTACACATATTTCTAAATATGTATGATGTCTTAAATAAACATACATTTAATGCTGAGCACTGCATAAATCTAGCGTTTGTATCTGAGTTCATATAGTACATACCATATGTTTACAGTTTTTACAATCATTTCATATTTGTCCCAATAAAATGTGGATTTTTACACCTATATGCTGTTGAGCATTTCTTTCAACTCGGGATATCAGTGGCTACCTTTTGTAAGTACAGTTATTTTTTTCCATTTTTTCTGCATTTATTATTTATTAAGAATTTTACCAATTTTACAGCAAAACGGGTATACAAAAATATTCAAAAGAAAAGGGAATTAAAATAACAAAAGAGTAGAAAACAAATCATAGGTAGCTAACTCAACTAAATAACTTCACATGGGGTCCAGTATTAATTAATAAAAATGCACACCTTTTTTACCACATATCTTGGAGACATTCCAATAAAATGTTTTTCAAGAAGAATAATGAGCTTTGAAAAAATATATAAGCATACATACTGACCTCCATGCCCAGCACTGGCTCTAAGACCAAGAAATGAGCAATCACGATGCTGTCAGTTACTGTTCTCCACCATGCCCCTCCAGTGCTCACTGGAGCACGGGGCAGGGGAAAGGGCGGGCATGGCTGGCTACAGCTCTCAGTCTTGCGCTGAAAGGAGGAGCCAGCTGTAAATAAGGCAGAAGGGTGGATCCCAACAATATTGTCTGGATATGAAAGGATCCTGGCGATATTGTCAAGAGGCAAGTGCAACTTTATTTCAGCAGCTAATAGTGAGCAATAGCCAGCTATCAGCTTACTCTGGGTCACAGTAAGTAAGTAAATGCACTCCCAAAACACATTGGCCATACTTCTCTTTTAAAGTGTATCTAAATCAAAAAAAACTAAAGTTTTAATATTATACCAATCAATCCGTTGTTTCAAATTGATACTTCCTGTGCTTACTGGAAAATATGTGCAAATAACAAAATGTGTGCAAATGACAAAATTGTGTGCTCAAATGGCATAGAGATGCTGGTTTGTACACAACATTAAATGTATAATGTATGGGTTGCCGCTCTCTAAAGGTGTCTGTGCTTTAAATATGTGACTAGTATGAGAGCGCTACCCCATGTGACATATGTATATATATATATATATGAACTTCTATCAAATATTGTGCAAATATCAAATAAAGTGCCAGTGCAACAATAAAGTCCGTATGAAGTTCATAAACTTCATAAACAGTTCATGGGTTTTCTTAAGACTTCAAAATCTTCTTTGTGTATAATCATTTCATGTGCAAAAATGCCAATGCTGTTAAAATACAATTTGTGCAATCCATGCTCCTCTCCTGTGTGCCCTTGCACTCACCAGATATCATGGACTTCCATGACAGAAGTTTTAAACGCGTGTGCTGATGGCTGGGCTTTGTTGTCCCACAGGCTGTGTCTCCAGTGGAAGCTTTAGATGTCCTCAGAGTATGTTAGGGTAGTAGGTAACAGATGGCAGAGAAAAGGTATATAGAGTAACTCCATTTTAGTTTTATTAAAAACAAGTAACATCCACTAGGACGCTTTATATATATATTTTTTTAATTACTTATTTTACTTTTTAATTTTTATTTTTACACTGTTCTTTTAAAAAAAAAAAAAAAAAATTGATCACTTTTATTCCTATTACAAGAAATGTAAACATTCCTTGTAATAGAAAAAAGTATGACAGGACCTCTTAAATATGAGATCCGGGGTCAAAAAGACCTCACATCTCATATTTACACGTAAATGCAAAAAAAAAAAAAAATTTGAAAAAAAATGAAAACACAAAAAAAAATGGGCCCTTTAAGACCATTGGGCGGAAGTGACTTGACGTAGCTTCCGCCCAGCCATGTTATGGAACTGGGTGAAAGGCTTCAGCTGCCCACTTGGCTCCCGGACACTGGGGGGGATGGACATGATCATCTCCGCCGCTGTCGCCAGGTCCGGTAAGCAGCGGAGATGACCGGAAAGCGGTGGGAGGGGGGGGGCACCTCTCCCGCCGCTGATAAAAGTGATCTTGTGGCGAATCGGCCGCTAAGACCACTTTTATCAGACGCGGAATCGCCACCTCAAAAAATAGATACCGGGGTTATGGTAGCTATCTGCTACCATAACAACGGTATTCCACTTCAAACTGCCGCCGTATAATGACGTCTTGAAGTGGTTAATGTCTAAACCTCTGGCAACAAAAGTGAGTACACCCCTAAGTGAAAATGTCCAAATTGGGCCCAAAGTGTCAATATTTTGTGTGGCCACCATTATTTTCCAGCACTGCCTTAACCCTTCTGGGCATGGAGTTCACCAGAGCTTCACAGGTTGCCACTGGATTCCTCTTCCACTCCTCCATGACGACATCACAGAGCTGGTGGATGTTAGAGACCTTGTGCTCCTCCCCCTTCCATTTGAGGATGCCCCACAGATGTTCAATAGGGTTTAGGTCTGGAGACATGCTTGGTCAGTCCATGACTAGGGTAATTCAGAGATAACCATACTACAACCACAACCTCCCTCTAACTCCACCCCCACCCTCTTTTCCCCATTAAAACACATGACACAATGTGGAGTTAAATGGCCGTCCGGCCTTTTATTAACAATATGCCTTATGATAAATAACCATTTAACAAAGTTAACATAAACTCAAATAGATGTCCCCAGCCGTAGTACGCCGACTCAGGGACATTAACACTTGACCCACAGACCTTACAGGTCTACCAGTACCTGGTCCCTCCTATGGCACCACCAAACCAGAGGACACCATACCAACGATGGTTCCCCACTTGTATCCCACCAACAGAATTTAACCCCATCCCAGGGGTCCCACCAGCCTTCACACCTACCCTAAACTCACATCCCATATCTCAGGGAGGGAGGGCGGGACGTTCCTCTGATGCTTCCAACTCCGACTGTTGAGGTAACACCCCCCACCACGCTATCTACACTCCCATGTTCCTCCCCTCACCTCATCACCTCCACCAATCACGTAAGTACCACCACCCATACCTATACTTGATGATTTAACTCTCCACTCTCAGTTCCCCTTCCACCCTGTCATGCCAGCCCTACGCTTCATTCCTCCCTCATAGCTCCGGGCTTTCCTTGACTAGGGTAATTCAGAGGTAACCATACTACAACCACAACCTCCCTCTAACTCCATCCCCACCCTCTTTTCCCCATTAAAACACATGACACAATGTGTAGTTAAATGGCCGTCCGGCCTTTTATTAACAATATACCTTATGATAAATAACCATTTAACAAAGTTAACATAAACTCAAATAGATGTCCCCAGCCGTAGTATGCCGACTCAGGGACATTAACACTTTACCCACAGACTTTACAGGTCTACCAGTACCTGGTCCCTCCTATGGGACCACCAAACCAGAGGACACCATACCAACGATGGTTCCCCACTTGTATCCCACCAACAGAATTTAACCCCATCCCAGGGGTCCCACCAGCCACCGTCCCACAAGTGTAAAGCCTTACACTTGTGGGCCCCGCCAAACCTTAACGGCGCGCTGTACTCCCTCCTCCAAAGCTAAAGCCCAGAGATCTGTACCAATCGCATTGAGATGCACCCCATCCCCTCGCAAGTAACGCCAGGTCTCCTGTTCCAACTCAAAATGCCGCACCACGAGGCCCCCATTCCTGACAAAGAAACTCCCCACTGCTCTATTCACTTTGATGCGGACGTTGTTTAAACCTTCCACAGACTGCGCCGCCCGCCAAGATGTGCGGGCAACTATGTCTGACCAAACTATTACCATGGACGGGAACGACACCCGGAGCCTCAAATAGTCATACTTGATGTCCCGAATGAGCTCCCGCATGGTACGCACTCCCAAGTCATTACTCCCGACGTGCAGTACCAGCACGTCTGGGGGTTGGTCCAGCCTGGCAAAACAGTGTACTTCGGGCAGCACCCTGCTCCAAAGCATGCCGGGCCTACCTATCCACCTGACAATTCCAACCTCCCTGGGCAAACCCAACTGCCTACCGTTTGGATGTACATCCGCCCGTTTGGCCCCCCAGAACACATACGAATGCCCCTAAATCCATATGAGGCATCCTGGGCAACCTGAAATAAAAACAAGGAAACAGTGCAGCAGACACTCACAAACAACACACTTACAACATTAACAAAATAGCAAGGGACATACACCAAGCAGAGATCAGAGCAGATGAGGACGTACATATAGCCTATACCTGTCCGACTCCCACCTGCCAATACGTTTTATAATTCCCGCATCCAGCCCCCACGAGACGCCTCGGTGGCCGCACAAATGCGAAACGAATGAGAAGTGTAGTCTCTTGGATTGAAACCAGCCGCCCGAAGGCATTTTCGAAAGACTGCCACAAATTGAAATTTGGACAGAAAAGAACCATCCCTGTGCACCAGCAATGGCCCATCTCCTTGCTGCCTTACCTGTATGAAATCCTCCACCGCCATGACCGGGCACAAGCCCGGGCAATTACCCCGAAGTAATTCAAAACTCTTGCCCCTGCCCTCTTGGCCTGTCTTGGACCGACGAATCAAAAACCGAACCAAATCTTCCCTGCAATACATGTCTTCTGCCCTTTAACCACCCTCAACAAACCTGGAGGGACTCACCACTTCGCTTATTCTCAGCGACCCAAAAAAGGCAATGAAAAAGGCTGCCAGGAATAAAAGAACCTCATAACTAGACGCACAAAGGGAAGGTAACTGACCCAAAATGGAACTGAAAAGGACACTGGCTTTCGCTTATCCTTAACCTGGCGGCCTTTACGATAACCTTTGAGCGCTGGCCGCTCAAAACTCAAACTCAAAAAGTTTTTGTAAAATCAGTAACCCCCCTAGCTTAAAAAAGAAGGCAAGACCCGCCAACTTTCGTCGTACCGCCGAAACTGAAGTGCCTTCCAAAAAGTTGCGACAAACCATGTATAAGACCATAGAACTCAAATCCACATCTCTGCTCGAGCCTCTTACCTCTGCCAGCAACGAAAACCATTCGTGCCATACCTTTGAATACGCCGCCCATGTGTTACCCGCCAACGAGTTGCGAATCAATCCAGCGGCGACTCCAGCGCAATCCCCCACAGCCTCCGAGGACAAGGAACACCATGTTGCTCCGCTGCCGGAGCCAAGGCCCGAAACACTGAAAACGAGAGAGAGAATCTGCTAGTCTGTTGTATGATCCTGGGATATGTACAGCATAAACAAATGCATTCAAGCGCAAGCAAAGCGACACCAGGTAGCGCAAAAGCCTAACTACAGGCGGAGAAGATGCCGATACTCTGTTGATCGCCATGACTACCCTCATGTTATCGCAAAGGAATCTCACCTTCCTGTTCGCAAAGGCCGAGCCCCAGATTTCCACCGCCAGCACTATCGGAAAGAGTTCCAATAGCACCAAGTTCTTTAAGAAATTGGCCGTCCGCCATTCCTCAGGCCACGTTCCAGCACTCCACTGCCCCTGGAAGTAGGTTCCGTACCCCGCCGAACATCCTTGAATAGCTCCAGTTCCACGTTACTGACTGGCCCCTCCATTCACAAAGACCGCCCATTGTAATGCTCCAAAAAATGCTCCCAAATCAAAAGATCAGCCCTATGCTCAGCCGTCAATCGTACATAGTGTCACGGGCAAAGAACTCCTGCCATGGCTGCCGCCAATCTGCGACAAAATATCCTGCCCATCGGAATGATCCGACACGCAAAATTACATTTTCCCAAAAGGGATTGTAGTTCCCGAAGCTGCATCTTCGCTCCGGCCACCTCTGCCTTTAACGCGTTCAACTTATCCACGGGCAAACGACACTCCATGGCCACGGAGTCGATCGTGATACCCAGAAAAATAAATTCCGTGGACGGGCCTTCCGTCTTTTCTGGAGCCAACGGCACCCCAAAACGCCCCGCCATGTACTGCAATGACCCCAGAAGTACCGCACAAACCTTGGAATCCGGTGGCCCAATGCACAGGAAATCATCCAGGTAGTGGATGATGGAACTCAAACCCAATACGTCCCTGACCACCCATTCTAGAAAGGAACTGAACTTTTCAAACAAGGCGCAGGAAACGGAACAACCCATCGGCAAACAGCGGTCGACATAGAACGACCCCTGCCACCTACAACCCAACAAGTGCAAGCTGGTAGGATGAACCGGCAGCAGCCGAAAAGCCACCTCTATATCAGACTTTGCCATAAGGGAGCCCCTCCCATATTTACGCACCCACGAAGTGGCAGCATCGAACGAAGTTTAAGTGACCGCACAATCCTGTATGTCAATGCCAACGTTTACCGAGCCGCCCTTGGGGTATGAAAGGTGGTGAATAAGGCGAAACTTACCTGCCTCCTTTTTTGGGAACCACCCCCAAAGGGGAAATCACTAGCCCCGCCACAGGTGGAGACGGGAAAAGACCGCTCATGCGCCCCAGACTCACCTCCTGCCGCAACTTGTCCGTAACCACCTCCGGATGAAGTCGAGCCGAACGCAAGTTATAGGGAACAGACGGTACCTCCCGTAGCGAGCATGGAATGTGAAAACCTTTGTGAAACCCCTTATCCAGCAACCGTGCGGTGGCCCTATCCGGATATCTATTTAAGAACGGTTGCATCTTTAACACCATTACTGGTGTCCTCCCTTTTTCCAGCGGTATCGCCAGCACGTCCTTTTCCCGACTTGACGCATTGTGAAAGGGGGTGATTCCCCCCGCATCCCGAACACTCGTGCCGGAATCGGCAGGAAGGGCCAAATTTGCAGGAGCCCTCGTTAAATTGCCAACAATAACCTTTTTTCTTGCTGGCCGGGGATCCTATCTACACACTATCACGCTATCTACACTCCCATGTTCCTCCCCTCACCTCATCACCTCCACCAATCACGTAAGTAACACCACCCATACCTATACTTAATGATTTAACTCTCCACTCTCTGTTCCCCTTCCACCCTGTCATGCCAGCCCTACGCCTCATTCCTCCCTCATAGCTCCGGGCTTTCCTTCACCTTTACCCTCAGCTTCTTTAGCAAGGCAGTGGTTGTCTTGGAGGTGTATTTGGGGTCGTTATCATGTTGGAATACTGCTTTGAGGCCCAGTCTCTGAAGTCTCAGATCATGCTCTGCTTCAGTATGTCACAGTACATGTTGGCATTCATGGTTCCCTCAATGAACTGTAGCTCCCCAGTGCTGGCAGCACTCATGGAGCCCCAGACCATGACACTCCCACCACCATGCTTAATTGTAGGCAAGATACACTTGTCTTTGTGCTCCTCACCTGGTTGCCGCCACACACGCTTGACACCATCTGAACCAAATAAGTTTATCTTGGTTTCATAAGACCACAGGATATGGTTCCTGTAATCCTTGTAATGTCCTTAGTCTGCTTGTCTTCAGCAAACTGTTTGCGGGCTTTCTTGTGCATCATCTTTAGAAGAGGCTTCCTTCTCGGAGGACAACCATGTAGACCAATTTGATGCACTGTGCGGCGTATGGTCTGAGCACTGACAGGCAGCACTCATATGTCTATTTGCCAATCCTCTGGATATGACGCTGAGCACATCCACTCAACTTCTTTGGTCGACCATGGCAAGGCCTGTTCTGAGTGGAACCTGTCCTGGTAAACAGCTCAATGGTCTTGACCACCATGCTGCAGCTCAGTTTCAGGGTCTTGGCAATCTTCTTATACCCTAGGTCATCTTTATGCAGAGCATCAATTCTTTTTTTCAGTTCCTCAGAGAGTTCTTTACCATGAGGTGCCATGTTGAACTTCCAGTGACCAGTATGAGAGTGAGAGCGATAACACCAAATTTAACACACCTGCTCCCCATTCACACCTGAGACCTTGTAACACTAACGAGTCACATGACATTACATTGTAGCAAAGTGTGATTTCTTCAGCGTTGTCATATGAAAAGATAGAATACAATATTTACAAAAATGTGAGGGATGTACTCAGTTTTGTGAGATACTGTATATGTCACGTGGGGTAGCGTCACATAAAGTTTTAATATATTGCAGTCCTTAAAGCGGTAGTAAACCCACTGACCAAAAAAAAAAATAAAATAAAATCCTGCAAGACAATAGCATAATGTGCTAGTATGCATCACATACTAACATATTATGAAATACTTACCTTAGAACGAGGCCCCCGATGCCCGAGTCGGTCAGCGCTAAGGACGCTGACATGATGGTCCTCTTCTCTTTTCCGGGTACGCGGCTCCAGCGCTGTGAGTAGCCGGAGCCCCATGACGTCACTCCCGCGCATGCGCGTGGGAGCTCTTCGCTCCGGCAGCCAGCTCTGAGTTGCCGGCCGCCTCGGCCGGATCGTCAGAGCGCATGCGCCGCTAATGTCAGCGGCTGCATGCAGGGCGAATATCTCCTAAACCATGCAGGTTTAGGAGATATTTATTTTACCTACAGGTAAGCCTTATTATAGGCTTACCTGTAGGTAAAAACAGCTTTTAGGGTTTACTACCGCTTTAAATATGGTGGCTGCATTAATTATTTTCCTCTATTTTCACGTGATGATCGAGTCAGTAAGTCTATTATTTTTCAACTTTCTTTAACAGATCAAGCTGTAGAGCAAATATGACAGTTAGAGGGGTAAGACAAACCATTTAGCATGGACACTGGTGCTTACAGTGGTCAGCTTTTATTTATTCAATTAAAACCTTTATTCGAAAAAGAAAAAAAAACTGTTGCTGTAACTGCTTAACCACTGGGTGACCGTCCAAAGAACATTTAGGGTGGCAGCTCCAGGCTGAGGGATGTACTGGTAAGTCACTCAGCACATGCACATGGGTGTACCCCCTGGGGTGCGCAGCGGCGCTATCCTGTGACCGTGTATCTGGTGGACACAGAGGACCATGGTGCTTGGTACCTGGCCGCTGTGAATGGCTATCATGTGATTGCTATGACCAATCATAGCGATCACATAACTACATGTAAGCAAAACTGTCATGAATTGCTTCCATTCATGACAGCTTGCTCACTATTGTGATGCTGTGATTGGCATAAAACTATCACATCGTACCTGCGCTAGTCACAGCACCCTGTATTGTACCTGCATTGCTGTAGCCAATCACAGCATCACAATGGTAAGCAAGCTGTCATGAATGAAAGCCATTCATGATATTTAAAACTATTGCTTATAACAATGTTTTTTTTTTAAAAAAATCCCTGATCATCCCCAGAGTAGTACAGTGTCATTACGGTGACACTATACTACTCTGATGACTGTATGTAAAAAAGCCAATATCCCTGCTTACTGCCACACCAGTCATATGATTGTAGCCGACAGTGGACTGCAAGTATCTGCATTGCAGACGTACCTCTGCATTTTACACTGCTGCTGTGTCCCTCTAATGTTGGGCATGAGTAACTTACATCATCCCCTTGTGCCAAGTGAAGAGCATTGTAAGAATTGTAGTATTTTGAACAGACATTCTGGGGCTATAGAATTATTCCTGGACCACATTTCCCATCAGGCCACCTGCTACCCAAGAAAGAATTCTGGGAAAGACTGTAAAAGGGCCAGCAGCCCAGCCCACGCTCTCTTCTTCCTGAGGCTCCATTAGATGAACATCTCCCTGCTGCTGTACGAGAGGACTGCAGCCTACCACACAGCAGAAGCGGTGACTCCAGCCTGGCCCAGGCGGGTCCACCGCTGCTTTCTACTCCAGGGATATCACCGCCACATCACTGCATCAGCCAGATCAGATGACATACAGTTCCTGCAACCAGTCAGTCATCTCCGATCGTTCATCGAGGGGATGACTATTCCGAAATCACTCTTCAGGAGGATCCTATGCTGTTCTTCAGTTGGTGAGAAGGCTTCTGCCCAGTAAATACACAGCCTCCCCTATTACATTGCATTGGACACTGTATATAGACATCTTACTCCTGGGATTACTTTATTACATTGCATACGGTCACTGTATACAGACATCTTACCCCTTGGAATTACTTTAAAGATTACTGCTAGTCAGATTGAGTTGTTCTTCTCTGCCTACATGCCACTTATTATATTTAGGATACAGTTTGCTTGAGCTCCAACTGCCGGTGAAGACAATTGCAGGCCTTACACTCTAGACATTGCTGTTTACTGCTATTTAAAGGAACCTACCCCTGATACTTATTAAACCTGGTCTCCCATTAGGACTTAAGGTGAAATAGGCTGGCCCAGGATTCCCAATTAGTGGTGTCATAAAATACAGTAATTACTAGTCAACTTCAGTACCATTTCTGCATTTGATTGCTGTCTGTTCTTATGTAAACTGTTATTCTGTAACTGAGATTTCAAGCTGTAATTCAATTGCTTTCAAGGATCTCCTCACCTGAGCCTTGGCTGGGCTGGGCTGGGCTCAGCTGACCTAAATCTGTTATTCAACTCTCTTTCTGAACCAGTAAAATCGGAGAGTCACTTATTTGCAGTGCATTGGTGTGTCATTCAACGGTGTAAACAAAATGTCTGAACCCAGAGTGTCAGGTGGGCTGGAAGGTTCGCAGGGTCATGGAGGCGCAGATGAAAAGGTAACTCTAAGCAACCCCCAAGGTGGCAGTGCTACATGATGATACTGTACTGCACTGGTGACAGTATGTAAAAAAAGTGGAAAAAAAAACTAAATTTTATTTAATTTCTTAATTTTCAAAAAAATGGCTGATGTCAGATGTCCAATAACTTGGACTGCCTACTGTCTACTAAAAATTGGGTTATTTGGGAGAAACTTGTACTTTCTTGGCATTTTAAGGCCTCAAGAAATGAGGTCACCCGTCAATCGTTTCTGATGTAAACAAGGCAGATCACCATTCTCTCAGAGGGGAAGATTGAAATCTTGTGTTTCTGCTAAGGGAGTAAGCACTCCCAGGGAACACATTTAACCCTTTGATTGCCCCTGATGTTAACCCCTTCCCAGCCAGTGTCATTAGTACAGTGACAGTGCATTTTTTTAGTACTGATCACTGTATTGGTGTCACTGGTCCTCAAAAAGTTTCACTTATTGTCAGATTTGTCTTCTGCAATGTCGCAGTCCCACTAAAAATTGCTGATCGCTACCACTACTAGTAAAAAAAGTGTAAAAAAATAAAAATTTCATAAATATATCCCATAGTTTGTAGACGCTATAAATTTTGCGCAAACCAATCAATATACAGGCGGCCCCCCTAGTTACAAACATCCGACTTACAGACAAACCGAGGGAGACAACAGGAAGTGAGAGGAAATCTCCCCCTAGGAAGGGAAATTCACTCCTGTAAGAGTTGTTATGGGAAAAAGGTGTCTCCACTGATGCTTTATCACCAAGGTTTGTTTCCACAACAACTCAAAATTTCCAAAATCCAATTTTCATTGGGACAGGAAGTGAGGTGAAATCTACTGAACAGAAACATAGACAGCAAAACAAACCTTACAGGGGTGTTAACCCTTCCCTACGCTATCCAAAATGCTTAAAAATATTTTTTAAGGAGAAATCTACAGACCCTACCTTGTTTGTAGCCCGGAGACTGCCTGTACGCTTATCAGAATTTTTTTTTACCAAAAATATTTAACAGAATATACATTGGCCTAAATTGATGAAGAAATTTTATTTTTTACATTTTTTTATTGGATATGTTTTATAGCAGAAAGTAAAAAATATTGCTTTTTTTTCAAAATTGTTAGTTTTTTTTTTGTTTCTTGTGCAAAAAATAATAACTGCAGAAGTGATCAAATACCACAAAAAGAAAGCTCTATTTGTAGAGAAAAAAATGACATATGTTTTATGTGGGTACAGTGTCGCACGTCCGCGCAATTGTCAGTTAAAATTACGCATTACCGTATTGCAAAAAAATGGCCTGGTGATTAACCACTTCAGCCCCAGAAGGATTTCCCACATTAGCACCAGAGCACTTTTTGCGATTTGGCACTGCGTCGCTTTAACTGACAATTAGGCGGTCGTGCGACGTTGTACCCAAACTAAATTTGCATCTTTTTTTTACCACAAATAGAGCTTTCTTTTGGTGGTATTTGATCCCCTCTATGGCACTTCTGATCACCTCTATAAACAAAAAAAGAGCGACAATTTTGCAAAAAAAAACTATATTTGTCACTTTTTGCTAAAATACATATCCAAAAAATATAAAAAAAAAAAACAAATGTATTCATCAGTTTTGGCCAATATGTATTCTTCTACTTGTTTGTGGTAAAAAAAAAATCGCAATCGGTGTTTATGAATTGGTTTGCGCAAAAGTTGCCGCATTTACAAACTATGAGAATTAATTTATGACGTTTTTACTTTTTAAATTTTTTTTTACTGCTAATGGCGGCGATCTGCGATTTTTATCGGGACTGCGATATTGCGATGGACATGTCGGATATTTTTGACACTTTTTTGGGACCATTGACATTTATACAGCAATCAGAGCTAAAAATAGCCACTGATTGCTATATAAATGTCACTGGCAGGGAAGGGGTTATCCTGTAGGGGCAATCAAGGGGTTAACTGTGTTCGCTAGGCGTGCTCTAACTGTGTGGGGGCTGGGCTGGCAGGGGCATGACAGATCTAACTGATCCCGGTGACAGGGATCAGTAGATCAGTGTTATGTCCCCTGTCAGAGCGGGGAACTGCGTGTTTACATTGGCGGTTCCCCGCATTGTCGTGAGTTGACAACCACTTTAAGGGCCAGTTCACACCATAGAAACGCAGTCCAGATGCGTTCCAGGTGCTTTTTTGCATGCACATTTGTGACACGTTCTTGATGCAGTACAGTGCTTTTTCCCCCCTCTTTTTTCTTAACCTTAAGGGCCAGTTCTGGTGCGCTTTTATGCTTTTCGGTGCATTTCTGGTACGTTCCGGTGCGTTTCTGGCACGTTCCGGTGCGTTTTTACACTTTCCGGTGCATTTCTGGTACGTTCCGGTGCATTTTTGATACATTTTATTGCGTTCCAGTACAGTTCAGTGCAGAAAATATGCAGCATGTTCTACTTTTTTTTTCTGGAACTGGGACATACTGGAACTGACTGCACTGGTGTGAACTATGCTATTGAAAACCATATAACCTATGTTTCATGCGTTTTTGATACATAAAAAACACACTGGACCGCATGTGGTGTGAACTGACCCTTATTGCCCAGGTTCAAATTCCAAATTCTGGTGGTCGATGAAACCTGTAAGATTGCGATCCAGGAGGCTTCGGCAAGGATTGTGGAGGTGACTGCAAACATTTCTTCATCTGACCGTATCAGCCATACGTGATCATCATTCTCTAAATTCTGCAGGCACCTTATAGTTTCCGTCCATGTGGAACATAATTATTATTCTTATACAGGAATTATATTGTTGAAATATAAATTAATACAAGAGGAGTGCTCTGCTCTTGAGAGCTTACAATCTAAAAGAATAAACCAGCATTGCCTATTACTGCTCATTCCACAGTACGTTAATAATGAGCAATTCTTCCCATAGGGCTGAAATGTAAATGATCTCTCAGCTCCTCATATTATCCATTTCAGCGGATTGTGCAATGGGACGCGCTTCCTGCCGCTCAGTGACGCTTGTTTATTTAGTGCCGGGGAATGAGCGCTCACAATAGTCTATCAGCTGCTTTAAGTAAACAGCGGCTTTGTCAGCTTATTTGTTATGATGGATGGTAAACAGTAAAGTGAGACCTCTTTATAGCCTCTCATTGGCATAAACAGCCACTTACCCAAATCCCTGCTACCAAGTAATGACAGAGCTCTGTACCGCTATTAGGCACGGTGGAGATATAATATATTGTGTGCAGGTGTATTATTGACACACAAACACTTTGTCTGATTTTATACATGTATTTCTTCTGCAGAAACTTCTATATACTGTATAACATCTTTAATATTGTATTTTGAAGAGGAACTTCATCCTACCTAAGTAAAATGAAATACTTATCCCTGGACAATAAATAAAAAATCATCTTACTAGTGCATGGGGTCCAGCGTTGTCTTCCTGGCATTAATAGTGAGGTTTTTTTTAGCAGAAATGCAGGGGAAATCAGTCCCGGCACCTCCGGCACTGAGGGTACATAATGGCCGGGGTGCTGGGGTGTTCTGAATGATCTATTGTTGCAGGATGCTGGGGGATCTATTGTTGTGGGGGGGAGTTATTGTTGATGGAGAGGTTTATTGTTACTGAGGGTGTCTTATGTTGCTGGGGGGGGTCAATAGTTGCTAGCAGGGATCTACTGTTGAGGGGTTGTTATCTGGAGAGGGAGTTGTCATCTAGGGACGATCGTTGATAACTGG
>BLSH010363367.1:123700-140858 GCA_018402905.1 Glandirana rugosa | reverse complement strand
TCCCTCACTCTCTCTATCTTTTTCTATATATATATATATATATACTGTATATATGTAAATGAATAAATAATGTTTTGCAATGCATTGTGGTAATTTGGGAGTGAAAAATTAGCTGAGGGGAGCGCTTGGAAAAAAACACTTTTGAAGCTGAAGCTTGAAAACGCGCATGAAAGCATGACAAAAAGACAGCAAAACACAGTTTTTTCAGTTCTGGCATTCTTAGGATATGTAGCATGCTTGAGGTCTAATAGTAGTAAGTAATGAGCATTTACTGGTTGCAATAGTGAAGTAATAGTAGTGATAGTAGCATTGTAGTATTTCAAATAGTAGAAGTTTTTGCGCGTTTTTGGTCCATTTAAAAAAAAAAAGAGATCACACAGATCCTGTCTTTCTGCTATGCAGGAAGATGGATCTGTGTGTTTCCCTAGTCACATAGTCCCCTATACAATTAGAAAACACGAACAGTGAACACATTTAACCCCTTGATCGGCCCTGATGTTAACCCCTTCCCTGCCAGTGTCATTAGTACAATAACAGTGCATATTTTTAGCACTGATTACTGTAATAATGTCACTGGTTCCCAAAAGAGTGTTAAAAATGTCAGTTAGGTTTCCGATCTGTCCACCGCAATGTCGTAGTCCCGCTAAAAATCGCAGATCACCGCCATTACTAGTTAAAAAAAAATAACAAAAATGCCATAAATCTATTCCCTATTTTGTAGACGCTATAACTTTTGCACAAACCAACAATATACGCTTATAGCGATTTTTTTTACCAAAAATATGTAGAAGAATACATATCGGCCTACACTGAGGAAGAAATTTGTTTTTCTTATATTTTTTGGGGGGTATTTATCAAAGCAAAAAGTAAAAAATATTGCTTTTTTTTTTCAAAATTGTCGCCCTTTTTTTGTTTATATCGCACAAAATAAAAACAGAGATGATCAAATACCACCTAAAGAAAGTTCTATTTGTGGGGAAAAAAAGGACATAAATTTTGTTTGAGTACAACGTCGCACGACCACGCAATTGTCAGTTAAAGTGGTTGTCAACCCTTGACAACCACTTTAACTTACAGGTAAGCCTATAAAAAGGCCTTGCCTGTAGGTTCCCTGAATATCTCCTAAACTTGCACGGTTTAGGAGATATACAGTGTACTGTGATGTGCATCGGGCACATGCGCAGTGAAGAAATGGCCTCCGTGCCATTTATTCACTGAGATAGTGCCGCGAATGGCGGCTCCTGGGCGCATGCACGGGAGTAACATCATGCGACTCCGGCCAGTCACAGAGCCGGAGTTCCTTGGCCCCGGAGGGAAGAGGGGCAGAAGATGGGCGCGGCCTGGAGCGGGGACATCACGGGCTTCCAATGCAGGTAAGTGCCACATAATGGGCTAATATGCAATGTATTTAAAAGCATGTATGTAAAAGCCCATTATGGTTTACTTCCTCTTTAAAGTGATGCAGTGCCGTATGGCAAAAAATGGCCTGGTCATTAAGGGGCCAAATCCTTCCAGTCCTTAAGTGGTTCATTTTTGGTAGAAGTAGTGGTAATACTATAGTAGTTACCAAAGATGTGCTATACAGTAGGTAGGATTAGCAGTACTGTAGTGGTAGTCATAACATGACATCATTGCTGAGTGAACAAACCTCTGTAGTCAGTGTGCAGAGGGGAAGCCGCTGGCACAGAATCTGAGAAGGACCCAGATGATCATGGTTATCACTGTAGTAGTGCCCTATAAAACATTAATGTGCAGCTTCCCTAGCCATCCATCCATAAGATACTGTATACGCTTATTAACAACATAGGTATGCAATCAAATAATTCCCGGAGTTCAGCTCATTTAAAAAAATAGACTTCGAAAAATCAGATTTTTGCAAAACATGTTCCTTTGTGATACTACTGGGCAATAGTAGGCAATAGGCTCCATGCCCAGTTAGGATTTTTTGGGCCATCATTGTAATAGCTCCACTGGCAGTTTCTCCTATACATATTCATGGCTCAATTTGAATAATGGAGAGACCCAGCCTAGGTAGACTAGAGCAGTCAGGCGTGTCTTGGACTTCTAATTGTCTACTGTCTCTGCATAGTCTACCTTTGGGTGATTTCTCTGCAGTTGTGCTAATGATTTTGCGGCCCTGTAATTAACGCTCTCCCTTTGAGGCTGCTGTTAAGTGATACTTTTTAATGAGTGAGAACTGCTATCACAAAAGGGAGGAATAAAAGGAGGCAATTTAGGAGTGGACACATTGAATAAATAGCTCAATATTTAGAATTTAACCAACTAATTTGGGGTTTTGTTATCATGATGACGGCACACTGCTTCAAATGGATGTAAATATTGTCCCCAAACAGTGCAGGCAAGCCGGCTAGAGGAGTCTTTTTCATATTGTAATCCAAAGAGGTCCAGGTTTAGATATAATGAAGACTTCTGAGAAATGTCACATAACAACCTTTTGTTTCTTGAATATAGCAAAGGTTGATAACGTTGAATGTTGTCATTACATGATGTTGTATTTGTCCTGTTAATCTATATACATATACCGGATGTTTTCAAAGTGCAGGAATACAGGAGATCATACAATTCATGGGGAAAAAAATGACCTTTAGTTCTTGTATTTGAAACTGTGAGAATCTGATCTTCATGGTGGGGCCAGACAAGTAGCAAAATCACAGTGAGAGTTGGTGAATTGGACTTATATTGGAGCATTGTGGTAGGAAAGTAGCCTACAATTCCCAACACTGACCATCTTGAGATGTAGATAATGTCAATAATAATGTTAGTAGTGAAACAGTTACTACTATTGCATGCAGCCTTTTTCGGTGTATAGCTAAAGTGGGGCCAAAAGCCATTTTGAGATGATCTCATCAGCCTTTCACATCCTAGCAATGTTTGCAGTTTTGTTATCATGATGACGGCACACTCCTTCAAATGGATAGAAATATTGTGTATAAACAGAGGCTAAAGGAGTCTTTTTCATATTATAATCTGAAAGGTCCAATGTGTTTAGATACAATGAAGACTTCTGAGAAATGTCACCTAATAACCTTTACTGTCTTGAAAATAGCAAAGGTTGATAACATCGAGTGTCGTCATTACATGATCTTGTATTGGTGCTGTTAATATCCATAAACATATACCGGATGCAAAGGAAGAGAACTGAAGGAGGGGGACTTTAAATGAAATGCACGATGGGTCACACTATGAATATAATTTTATATATATATTAACAAATGAACTAAACCATAGCTTCACATATTTCTTTCTTTTTGGGGAATTAATTCATATTCAGTGAAAGTCATCAAAAATGAGAATAAATACCTACGTGTTCTAAAGTTCTAAAACATCCCTGACATTAAAAAGGAGTATAATATAATAAATTGGAAACTTTATTTCACATATCAATACATAATTCATAAATGATTGCTAAATCTTTAAAACACATGATCAACAGTAGGTTTTCACATAGAACAATTCATGATTCAGAAACAAGCTTCACTGTAAATTAATGAATGAATGACACATGATTGGTTGAAAAAGAACACGACAGCTGTTAGCTCAACGCGTTTCATGACTTATTGTCACTCGTCAGAAGCAAGCGTGTAAAAAGTTTCTGACAATGTGAATTCATAAATAAAATGATCTAGTAGGTAACAGTATAACTAACACAGGGGAACACTCTGTGTGTTACTTACAGGGAATCTAGGAAGAGGACATGGTGTAGCGGAAAAATGGGCCCCTCCAATTGTTTTGGGGCATGTGGAGCTATGGTTTAGCTCATTTGTTTATATATATATATATATAATTCTATTCATAGTGTGACCCATCATGCATTTCATTTAAAGTCCCGTCCCTTCAGTTCTCTTCCTTTGCATACAATAGGGATGGAGGTATATGACATTCATTCCGATCTTCCCTCTTTTGACAATCACATATACCAGATGTTTTCAAAGTATAGGAACACAGGAGATCATACAATTCATGGGAAAAATGATCTTTAGTTCTGACATTCTGTAAGGGGCTGATCTTCATGGTAAGACCAGGCAAGTAGGAAAATCACAAAGATATTTGAGAAAATTGACTTATATTGGAGCACTGTGGTATGAATGTAGCCTACTATTCCCAGGACTGACCATCTTGAGATGTAGATAATATTATTACTAATCTTAGCATTGGCACAGTTATTACTATTGCATGCAGCCTGTTTCTGCCTTTAGCTAAAGAAGGGCCAAACAGCAATGTGAGATGATCTGATAAGACTTTCACATCCTAGCAATGTTTGATGTCTATGGCTAACCAATGATGTGAAATTATGTTTACTCACTCATTTGGGATTTTCTTATGATGATGACGGCACACTCCTTCAAATGGATAGAAATATTGTGTGTAAACAGTGCAGGCAAGCCGGCTAGAGGAGTCTTTTTCATATTATAATCCGAAAGGTCCAATATGTTTGGAGACAATGAAGACTTCTGAGAAATACCACCTAATAACCTTTTCTTTCTTGAAAATGGCTAACGTTGATAACATTGAGTGTCATCATTACATGACCTTGTATTTGTGATGTAAATATCTATACATGTATACCGGATGTTTTCAGAGTACAGGAATACAGGAGATCGTGCAGTTCATGGGAAAGATTACCTTTAATTGTGGTTTTCCAAACCGTGAGGAGCTGGTCTTCATGGTAGGACCAGACAAGTAGGAAAATCAGAGATATTTGGGAAAATTGACTTATATTGAAGCATTGTGATATGGATGTAGCCTACTATTCATGGCACTGACCATCTTGAGATGTAGATAATGTAATGACTAATGTTAGCAGTGGCACAGCTATTACTATTGCCTGCAGCCTGTTTCTATGTATAGCTAAAGCAGGGCCAAAAGGCATTGTAAGATGATCTGATCAGACTTTCACATCCTAGCAATGTTTGATGTCTATGGCTAGCCAACGATGCAAAATGATGTCAACCGACTAATTTGGGGTTTTATTATCATGATGATGGCACACTCCTTCAAATGGATAGAAATATTGTGTATAAACAGTGCAGACAAGCCAGCTAGAGAAGTCTTTTTAATATTATAATCCGAAAGGTCCAATGTGTTTAGATACAATAAAGACTTCTGAGAAATACCACCTAATAACCTTTTCTTTCTTGAATATGACAAAGGTTGATAACATTGAGTGCCATCATTATATAACCTTATATTTGTGCTGTCAATATCTATACACATATACCAGATGTTTTCAAGGCTCAGGAACACAGGAGATCATACAATCCATGAGAAAAGAATACCCTTTAGTTCTGGTATTCCAAATTTGTGGAGCAAACCTTCAAAAGTGAGTATTGGCAAATTGGGCCTGTATATTGGAGCATTGTAGCATGAATGTAACCTTATGTTCCCAACACTGGCCTTCTTGAGATGTAAATACTAATGTTAATAGTGACACATCTGTTACTATTGCATGCAGCCTGTTTCTGTGTATATCTGAAGCAGGGCCAAAGGCTATTGTGAGATAATCTGGTCAGGATTTTGCATCCCAGCAATGTCTGATGTCTATGACTAGCCAATGATGTGAACTTATGTTCATTGCAATAGGTTTTCTGAAAGGGCCACATCCATTCCAAAATTATATTTTAGTTATAGGTGGAGATTGTAAGAACTTATCACTCTCTAACTTCTTATATGTATTTAATACTTCTCAAATAAGATCTCCTTACCATGATTCCCAAATATATTCCTGTCCACTCTGAACTTGTTGGTCCCCATTTTCACGTTCTAGCTCCTCCTGTTGCCTTTTAAAATATATGGTGGGAGCTCCCCCTAATATCCACACCAAGTTCACAGACCTGGGAACTCCAGCACAGAAATACAGTAGAATTTAAACAATGTGTCGCATTTTAAACCAGAAATAGAGATTTCCCCAGCATCCCTGGAAACTGCAAATTACGGCAACCCCCAAGTGGGACTTTGTAGGGAAAACTCAAAAGTATATATAAAAATACAAATTTTATTAAATTGATTAAAATGACTAAAACAGGGGAAAGGGTTCACATAGTAAAATATGTGTACATTCACAATAAAGCAATGTCAAAATACAAGATGACAGAAATATACAGTTGGATATAACCACAATGCTCTGTGAGGACAAAAGTGTACCCAACGCGTTTCAAGTGAATGATACAAAAATCTTCATCAGGGGAGAGTAACTATACAAATAATGATATCTAGATTGAAAAGAAATATCATTAAAAACACAAATCATAAATACATTAGAAACAAGATATTTAACCATAACAGTATGTCTGTATCTTGAATACTAACCATCTTGTTAAAAGAAAAAAACACATTGCATGTGAACGCTTCATCAATTTAAAAGAATTCCACCTGCCTGCGATTCATCGAGGTCTACAGAGAGGGAAGAGGTGACCGGCACCCATCTGCTTTAACCACCCCACCTGACCTAAAAGAGGGTCATATCCAGAATATCAGCCAAATTGCTAGAATTGTACAGCACTACTCCTACACATAATCAAGTCTGTATTTGGGGCCATCTACCATTGAGGTGCACCATTGATTGTAGATAACACAGGTAGGGAAGTTTTTTTCCCCCTTTTTTCTCCTCTTTGTTTTTTATATATATCCCCTTTTTTATATATATTTCCCTATACATGTTTCCATATGGAACATAATACCACTCATCTACAGATATATGAGGTGGTTTAGATATCCAGTATTCACCATAATTGGACATATGAGTTTTGGGTTGACTGACCATTCAATAAAGAAACCCATTCTCAAGATTGGTTGACCAGGAGAGTATGTAGATGGTTCAGTGTGTCCACAGTCGTGTGATGGTCTCTCAATCCAAACATTGCTGGCAAGCTTGGACATCACTCTCTTATATCACCTGTTTCTTGGTGTGTCATTAGTGTCATTGAGATTCCAATAGCTTTCACCTAGCTATTCCTAGGTACTTCTTGTTCCTTAAGATCTTATGGGAAATTATGATCTGGTAGTGGTTGTATATGAAGGGCACTAGTTTAAGCCTCCTACACACGGGACGACGATCGTACGTACGATGGTCGCAAATCGTATGTTGCATAATGTAACTTGCATACTGACTGCACTACACGATCGTACGAGCACAGAAAGAACGTTCAGGTGCATGTAATTAGCATCCAGCCTTTCCTGACTTCTGAGCATGCGTGTTTTGCACAATACAACTTTGTTGTACCAACTGCTCTGTACACACGATACAACGGTCGTATGACCGCTTGTTGGTACTACCAAAGTTTTCTAGTTTGCTCATGCAACTCCCTTGTACGACCATTGTATGTTCGGCTGTTCTAATCGCGCATACGAACGATCGATATCGCATACAACAGTCGTTAGTACGACCTGTTGTATACGATCGTCGTCCCATGTGTACAAGGCATTACTTTCTTGCCTTTTGTTATTTCTGTTCATCCAGTTAGGATTTACACAGCTTTGTCACACCATACTGCCCTGACTGGCAGGGAATGATATATGATTTTTCTCTTCTACAGCTCAGTAACACAATTCTCCTTCACACCCTCAGCCTGTGACAGGACAGTGAAGGAAGATTCTCTTTGAATTTCTCTGTCACTCTGTTTTCATCTCCTATCAGCATGCTCCTTGCACTGCAGTACAAGTGAATTGCTCCTTTCGCTGCTGCTCCTTTTCCCAGCTCTGCTGAGCTGTGCTGTTTGAGGGATTGCATTAGATGAATACTGATTTATTAACTACTTGAGCTCCAGAAGGTTTTTACCCCCTTCATGACCACGCTATTTTTTGCTATTTAGCACTGCGCTATTTAACTGGTGATTGTGCGGTCATGCAACCCTGTACATAAATGAGGTTGATGTAATTTTTTTCACACAAATAGATCTTTCTTTGGTGGTATTCGATCATCACTGGGTTTTTATTTTGTATTATATAACCATAAAAATACAGAAAATTTTGAATAAACAAACAAACAATATTTTTTAATTTTTACTATTAAACATATTCAATAAAAAAATGTATTAACAAATTTAGGCCAAAATGTATTCTGCTACGTGTCTTTGGTAAAAAAAAATCCCAATAAGTGTATATTGATTGGTTTGTGTGAAAATTATAGCATCTACCAACAATGGTATATATATATATTGGAATTTGTATTTATTTTTTTATAGTTTTTTATAGCTTCGTTCTCTCTGTACAGATCCATGTGTAGTTTGTTAACAGAGGGCTCTGGGCCATGGATCATTGTCCAGAACCTGCTGACAAATTGCAGACAGGCGGCTCCTATAGGCACGTACCTGTATGGTGATGGCCTCTTCCAGGTACTGATTAGACATAGTGTGAGTCGGCAGGGGGGCACATGCGCGCCCTGTACCTGGAAGAGGCCAGGGGCGTACAGGTATGCCGCCAGGGAAGGGCAGGCAGCCTTAGGCCTTGGGGGCAAGTCCAGTCAAGTGGCCCATTGAACCACTGAATCAGCTCACCATCCATGCCCACCTAGTTTTATAACGGATATTGAGGTTATGAAGCAAGACAAATATGATACAATGTGGTAACATAATTTAATGTTAATAGCAACAAAGGAGCTTTAACAAAAATAATGCATCAATGCAGCCCCACCACACACCAATGCAGCCTCACCAGTGCCCATCAATGCAGGCTCACCACCCACCAATGCAGCCTCACCAGTGCCCCCCCCTTTGCCTGGCCCCTACTTCCTTCCTCCACAAGAAGAAAAAAGTGTGAGCGACAGTGGCTGTCAGCCATTTTAAATGTAAGCTAGGGTGGCCTGGGGGGCAATTGCCACCCTGCCCACCGGCCCAGCCCTCCCCTGTATGCCGCTGTGCCTGTAGGAGCTGCCCGTCCACAGTACAATGTGGTTATTAAATACAGTACTGAAATAATTTGTGTCTTTTATAAACCTGAGAGGAAAGAGAGACAGAGAAAGACTGACAGACATTAAGAGAGCGAGAAAAGAGAGAGGTTTAATCAAGATATCCAAACCACAAAAGCAAACTCTCAAAAGCCGACTTACAGCCAGGAAGAAAGAAATTCCCAGTACAGAGCTTTTTGTATATTCTCCCAGGATAGCAGACCAGTGGAGGTTCTTGTGTGTCCATGAAGACTCTCATTTAACCAGGTCATGGTATATCTAATAGTAGTTAGTCACAATCAACAGGATGTGTTCTGTAATGTTGAAGACATTTCATAGCATATCCAATCCACACAGGCAGCACAGTCACCTTAATTGAATCACCATGGAATGTGTCAAGGCAGATGTTGATTCTAGAAGAACAGGAACTTACCCTGTTCTACAGTAGTTACCTGAAGCCATCTTTGGTGTCAGGAAGGCTGTATAGTTGATAATATTTCAATTTGCATGGTTGAAAGTGTGAATTGTTTCCAAATTACCAGGGTAGAGAAGTTAAAATTGAATTATGTGTAACTGACAGATGGTGTTGAGGACCCCAAACCCTGCTCAGTAATGGTTTTTCCACTTTCACATAGATGGCCTCTTTCAAGTTTCTTGTGAACCAGTTATCCTCTCTCTCCAAATTGTGCACCTCACCTTCCTTGAAGGAATGACCCTTTCCCTAAAGCCTCGTACACACGGTGCAATGGTCGTACGACCAAACGGCCCAAATCGTATGTTGGCTGATGTATTTGGCATACTGACGTGCACTAAGCGATCGTACAACCAAGCCGAGCGTAGTGACGTGTTACGAGCGTATAAAGAGGAAGTTCAGGTGAATGTGATTTGTGAATGAGGAACTTAAGTTTACACGAACAAACACTTCCGGCGTTCCTGACTTCTGAGCATGCGTGTTTTGCACAGCACAACTTGTTGGACCAACTCCTTTGTACACACGATACAACGGTCGTACGACCGCTTGTTGTACAACCAAAGTTTTCTAGTTTGCTAATCCAACTTCTGTTGTACGTTGGCTGTTCTAATCGCACATACTGACGGTCGGATGATCGTACACCGAGCGGTCATACGACCGATTTCATACGACCGTCACACTGCTTTAAGGCGTAGGAATACTTTTGTCTTCATGTGTCTCAGATTTAATACCCACATCTAAGCCCAAGAGGTAATTTGGATAGACCATCCTTACATCCTTGCTGGCAGAAGCTGTTGCTGGTCATAGCATAAAGCAGATCCTGTGCCTTACCCATTCAGGGAAAAGAAAGAGGTATGCTTAGGTCCACAGCAGAAAATACTCACTTTTTTTTTTGCACCCTCACCACTTTGCTTGTCTGATAGCAGCATGGTAAAGTAAGTCTTATTTAAAGAAGATCTAAATGTAAAAAAAAATCATTTTGGATAGAGCAAGAGAGGGTTATAATCCCTATCCATTTTTATTTTGCCATCTGTATCCCACTGGGGAGCTTTACCTAGACTTCATGTCCCATAGCCAACACAGGAAGCGAGAGGAACTCACCCCAAAACAAGGAGATGCTGGTTTGTCACCAGAACTAATGTACTCATTGGAAGATTTCCCCTCTATTCCTGCTCTGGTGACAACACAAAATTGGTGATTCTCTTTTACTTTTACTCTCAGTGATAACTGTAAATAAAACAAATAGGGTTAAGTCTGATGAGATTATCGGACGAATGATCTTTCTTTTTTTTTTGCATGCTAATCTCCATATGGAAAATTAACCTCCCTGGTGGTAATCCTGAGTGTGGCTCGGGGTGGAATTTCAGTACCATTAGCGGTAACCCCGAGCCACACTGGGGATCGCATCGCTGGATCCAGGCAGCGTTACTCACCTTGTCCCCTGGATCCAGCGATGTCCCCCACCGTGTCTGCGGGTTGTGTCCTCCGCCCAATGCCTCTGTGTGCCGGGCTCCGTTCCCTGCGAGTGTTGCGTTGCATGGGGCGGAGACCGGCAGCAAATTCAAAAAGTGAAACACACAGCACATACAGTACACTGTCATCTGTAAGATTACATTACTGTATGAAATCATTTCACATCCCCTTTGTCCCTAGTGGTTTTCCCAGTGCCCTGCATGCACTTTTATATTATACATGCCATTCTTTCTGCCTGGAAACTTGAGAATGTCCATGGCAACCAAAAAATGTCCCTTTACGTCAAAAGTGGTTTTTGATCAGCTAGAAAACAGCGATAGTAAATAAGAATCATTTGCAGAATTGAGTGATACTGATTTTTGGGGAAATTTATCATCAGACACTGAAAGTGACAACAGCGACAATCCTGCAACTGAGAAAATGTCAGTGTTTTTGGTTTGATTACATTATTGAATACATGTTATTACAATTACGTTATTATTTTAGATAATTATTTTTAGTTATTTATTATATTATAATTTATGATTTCATGTTTCAAACTTTTTCATACCCGGGATGTCTACTAGACTCTTGTTTGGACAGATTTAAGTGAGTTATTCCTAAGAATTACAGGCCTACAATAGAAAACGCCAAATTTCCATGCAAAATAATCGTACCGCTTTCAGCACCAAAAATCTGAAATAATCATCCCGCCAGGGAGGTTAACAGGTTAGTAAAGTTTGTAAATTCTCGTACGACAGAATAAAAAGGAAGTGATGCAATGGGTTGTATTGTATTTTTGGCTGAAAACTGTACCCATTAAGCGGAAGTCATACAATCTGGTATCGTACGAGAAAAAATTTTGTGTTTGTCCCTTCGGATAATTTCGGATGAAAGCTGTGTACTAGCGATCAGATTATCATACAATCGATTCAAAAGCTGTATTTTTTGTACGATTTTCTGTTCATGTTTACGGGCTTTTAGGGTCAATCTCCCTAACGGGAACACAAACAGCAATAAAAACTTGTTAGATGTTCCAAACCCACATCACTCTAAAAATAACATTGCCAATCCGTCCCATGAGAGGAAGGAAAGTGAGTAAATTGCTCCTCCATACCTGGAAGTACTGAGTTTTTTTTTTTCACTCCAGACCATTAAACGGAGCAGTGGGAGAGGGAATCAAAGGTAAACGATAACCCTCAACAATTTTGCTTGGGCCTGCCCAAGTATTATTATTATTATTTCAGGTACTTATATAGCACTGTCAATTTACGCTTTACATATACATTGTACATTCACATCAGTCCCTACCCTCAAGGAGCTTACAATCTAAGGTCCCTAACTCACATTCATACATATACTAGGGCCAATTTAGACAGGATCCAATTTACCTACAGCGTGTCTTAAACCCAGAACATGCAAAAAGGACCCAGATGCATAAGGATTTAGGGACCTTATGCAAGAATAGCCCTGAACTCGGACCCTGGAAATATCCCAGATATTGAGCATGTTTAAAATTATAATCCAATCCCATTTTTGAAAGGTAACATGCAATCATTACGATTTTTTTTTAATCTCTGTTCCCTGATCTATCCCAGAAGCCCTAAGGAAAGACGGGGGAAGAAGAGCAGGGCTTTCAAATCCCTGGATCACTGCGCCAGCTGCTTGGGAAGTGACAGCTAATCACCCACAAAGGTAAGTGCAATGGTGACCAGTTGGTTGGTGAGGGTGTAGGGTATTAGTTAATTTTTAATGAAAAGGAGAACTTAAGGGCCATATACACGGGCCGAATATTGGGTGGCATTGGCTTATACAATAGAAACCGGCTGACTTCTGGCCCGTGTGTACAGCAGCCGGTCCAAGAGAAGCTGGCCGGTCAGCCGGCATCTGATGAAGAAGAATGACCGAAAAAGGTCTGCCGATCAGCACCTGATCAGCGCTCTCAGCCATTCCCCTGTTAGAACACAATAGCTGAGCGGGGAGATCGCAGTACTAATACCTCCTGAGCTCTTCAGTTTTTTTTTCGTTCAGCCCGCTGGGTTGAACATGAAAAATGAATAGTGTGTACCAGGCTTTACACTTTAGAGTAAATATGAATGTTCCAGATTAGATCAAGGTGGTGCAGAGCAAACACTTGAAAAAAACAATTTAACTTTTGAAATTAGGGCTTCACCGGGTGAAAATAAAGGGGAAAAAATTGAAAAAAAGACAAAACAAATTCGGCCTTCACTTTACAAGAACTGGTAAGCTGCAGTATAATACTTTTTTGTTTTTTTAGTTTAATCCCTCTTTAGGGGTAACCTTTGAAGTCAACTACTGATGTACCTACAGTAAAGGCATAATAATAATTTCCAAACCCAAACATCATTAATAATTTGGGCAATGCTCTTCTTATGTCTATGGGTACCATATCTTTCATTCCTTGCTGTAACCTCCATACAGACATGAACCACAACACGTTTTGGCCCTTAAATTGTTTGTTGTGCCATCAGAACCTAAACCCCTCTCTTTGTTTTCAGATGAGAAGACGGGAAGAGAAAATGCTGTCAATTGTGATTCAATGCAAGGCAATGGAAGATGCTTTAAGCTTGTTTACAGAGTCTTTTAGTGTCATCCTATTTCATCCTGTGGATGGATTAATAGCTTTACAGCTCAGGTAGAATTAAATGGCCAGCAAAGAAACAGTAGGTAATCCTACACCAGGGTTTCTGAGCTGGGGTTTTCCTAGGGGTGCCACCATCGGAGGTGGCAGAGTGGGCGGAGGACAGGCCTACATGCCCAGGAAGAGAAACGTGGCTAGGATGGCAGAGGCAAAGGAGTGCCAGGCAGAAGCAGCATTAAAATATCCTCTTGCCACACTGGGCTTTTTCTTAAAGTAGAACTAAAGACAAAACTTTATTTTTCATCTTGAATAAAATAAGGTAGGGTTCAAACACCTGCAATTTTTTTTGTTTGTTTTTTTTTGCCTTCTGAAGGAATGGCAAAGTAGAGATTTTCCTTTGTTTCCTGTCCCCTAGAGAAAAAAGGAGGGGGAGGAAATTTCTCCAAAGGGAGGGAATACCTGTTTGTCACCAGGGTCACCAGAACTAGCGTCCCTATTGGAAGATTTTCTATCTATTTCTGTTCTGCTGGCAACCCAAATTTTTTTTTTCACTTTTACTGTTGGCGATAACGTAACCAGGACAAATAAAAATGGTGAATCTCCCTAACGGGGGCAGAGAAAGCAATAAAAACCCGACTGTTGTTCTGATCTCATTCTAGCATACCCAAAATCCTTAAAAAAGTTTTGCCTTTCGTTATGTTTTAATAACAGGCTTGCCATGTAAGCACTGTCTGGTGGTATATCATCTGTGAGGGATGTTATTTTCCCACTGGTGCCAATGTGAGGCTCATTATTTTTCCACTGGTGCCAATGTGAAAGGTGATCCCAATGAGTGGGTCATTATTTTCTCAACGATGCCAATATGAGGGGCATTATTTTTCCACTCTTGTCAATATGAGGGTCATTATTTTTCCACTCTTGTCAATAGAAGGGTCATTATTTGTCCATAGATTCCAATGTGAGGGGCATTATCTTCCAACAGACTTCAATGTGAGGAGCATTATTTTTCCACTGACATCAATGTCAGGGGCATTATTTTTCTGTGGAGGCCAATATGAGTGGCATTATTTTCCCAATGAAGTCAATGTGAGGGGCACTATTTTCCACTGAGGCTAATGAGATGGGCATTATTTTCCCACTGAAGCCAATATGAGGGGCATTATTTCCTACCAAGGCCAATGTGATGGGCATTATTTTCTCACAGAAGCCAATGAGATGAGCATTATTTCCACACTAAGGCAAATGTGAGGGGTATTAATTTTTCACTGATGCCAATTTGATGGGCATTATTTTCCTTCTGATGCCAAAATGAGTCCTGTATTTCTATAGTGCCAACATTTTCTGCAGTACGCATGCCATCTTTAGCCAATGTAAAAATATTTTTTTAGCACTGAAAGTTAATGCCTTTACTGTATTTTGTTTTTGTGCAGCAAAAAATGAGCATGTTTCATATAAGAGAGGTCATTTTTATTATTTATTCTCTCATTTATTTTTATATATATATACCACATTGACCGCACAAACATACCGAGAGCTATATATCTGAAAATTATCTGAGGCGATCACGAAGACCTGAAATTTATTTCAAAGAATTTCTCCAGGTTAAAAAAGGTTGAAAAGGGTTGCCCTACACTGCCAGGGCATTCATTGTTAAATATGGCAATTTAAAAAAAAAATCCATTTAAATGAAACTGTGTGCAGTGGTTACAGAGAGCTGCCACAGTCTTCAATTTCTCACATACTGGGGTATTTAGACCCATTTTCTTTAAAATATGTAGATTCATGTTTTGTCCTGTTTCATAAAACTAGCTTACAAGCAAGCTACGTTTTTTTTTTAAGTATATGTAAATGCAATCATATAAAATGTTTTTTAAAATTTTATACTCCAGTGCAGACATTTGGATCCTTCCTTCACTTTTGGGTAAAGGCATTTTTGCTTCATTTTGGAAGTAAGAAGGGAGGGTTATAACCCCTATCGGCTATTTTTTGCCATCTGCACTATATTACCAAAAGTATTGGGACACCTGCCTTTACACGCACATGAACTTTAATGGCATCCCAGTCTTAGTCCGTAGGGTTCAATATTGAGTTGGCCCACCCTTTGCAGCTATAACAGCTTCAACTCTTCTGGGAAGGCTGTCCACAAGGTTTAGGAGTGTCTATGGGAATGTTTGACCATTCTTCCAGAAGCGCATTTGTGAGGTCAGGCACTGATGTGGATGAGAAGGCCTGGCTCACAGGCTCTGCACTAATTCATCCCAAAGGTGTTCTATCGGGTTGAAGTCAGGACTCTGTGCAGGCCAGTCAAGTTCCTCCACCCCAAACTTGTTCAACCATGTATTTATGGGCCTTGCTTTGTACACTGGTCCAAATCATTTGGTGGAGGGGGGATTATGGTGTTGGGTTGCTTTTCAGGGGTTGGGCTTGGCTCCTTAGTTCCAGTGAAGGGAACTCTTAAGGCTTCAGCATACCAAGACATTTTGCGCAATTTCATGCTCCCAACTTTGTGGGAAGAGTTTGGGGATGGCCCTTCCCTGTTCCAACATGGCTGCCCACCAGTGCACAAAGCAAGGTCCATAAAGACATGGATGAGCAAGTTTGGGATGGAGGAACTTGACTGGCCTGCACTGAGTCCTGACCTCAACCTGATAGAACACCTTTGGGAAGAATTAGAGTGCAGATTTCGAGCCAGGTCTTCCCATCCAACATCAGTGCCTGACCTCACAAATGCACGTTTAGAAGAATGGTCAAACATTCCCATAGACACACTCTTAACCCTTGTGGACATCCTTCCCAGAAGAGTTGAAGCTGTTATAGCTGCAAAAGATGGGCCAACTCAATATTGAACCCAATGCACTAAGACTGGGGTGCCATTAAAGTTCATGTGCGTGTAAAGGCAGGTGTCCCAATACTTTTGGCAATATAGTGTATATGTAAATGCAATGATATAAAATGTTTTTATAGGTTCATACTCCAGAGCTGACATTTTTATCCTTCCTTCACTTGTCGGTAATGCCTTTCTGATCAAGGTATTATTGTAAATCAGGGCAGAGTGACCATTTCCTATCCTTTCTGTTTAATCATTCTAATAGAACTAAGGGCATTTTTTTTTTTTTTTTGGGTAGCATAAGGGAGCGTTATAACCCTTATCAGGTATTTTTTGCCATCTATTTTACATTGGGGAGATTTCTGTTCACTTCGTGTCCCAAAGCACAACAGGAAGTAAGAGAAAATCCCTCCAAAGTGAGGGAATCTCTAGTTTTCACCAGGATCACCAGAATTACTTTCCTCTCTATTCCTGTTCTGGGGACAGCCCAAAATTTGGCATTTTCTCTTACTCAGTGTCGGTGACAACAGTAAATACGACAAATAGAGAGGGTAAATCTCCCCAATTGGGACCCAGACAGCAATAAAAACCTGACAGGTGTTTTAACCAGTTTCGGACCGGCTCGCGTACATTTACTGCTGCAGAGTGGCGCTGTAGCGCGAATCACTGTCTATAAACGGCGGCTCGCTCGTGCGCGCCACACTCTGCATCAGTGTGGCCGCGGGTCCGGCGGACTCGATATCCACCAGCTACTTGCGATTGCCTGGCAGAAAGCAAAAAAGGGGAACCGCTGATGTAAACACGGCGGTTCCCCGTTCTGTCAGAGGGCATGTGAGAGTTCTACTGATCCCTGTCACTGGGATCAGTTAGATCTCTTATGCCCACAACAGCCCAGACAGGGGT
>BLSH010363367.1:113528-123690 GCA_018402905.1 Glandirana rugosa | reverse complement strand
CCCACCCCCCCCCCCCCCCCCCAGTTAGAACACCTAGGAAACACAGTTAACCCCTAGATCTCCCCCTGCAGGTTAACCCCTTCCCTGCCAATGACATTTATACAGTAATCAGTGGACATTTAAATTTCTGATCGCTGTATAAATGTCATTGGTCCCAAAAAAGTGTCAAAAATGTCCGACATGTGCGCTACAATATCACAGTCCTGATAAAAATCGCAGATCGCCGCCATTACAAGTAAAAAAAAAAAAAATGGTAAAAAACGCCATATATTAATTCTCATGGTTTGTAAACACCAATCAATTATTGCCTATTGCAATTTTTTTACCACAAATATGAGGAAGAATATATATCGGCCAAAACTGATGAATAAATTTGTTTTTTCATATTTATTTGGATATTTTAGCAAAAAGGTGAAAAACATTGTTTTGTTTTTTTTTTCAAAATTGTGGTTCTATTTTGATTATAGCGGTGATCAGAAGTGATACAGAGGGGATCAAATACCACCAAAAGAAAGCTCTATGTGGGAAAAAAGGGCATCGTTCATTGGGTACAAAGTCGCACTACCGCGCAATTGTCAGTTAACCACTTGCCAACCACCCGCCGCAGCATGATGGCGGCAGAGTGGCTCGTTATCGCAAACCACCTGACGGCGGCTGTAATAACTAGTATTGTGAGCATGCACTGCCAGAGGCGCGCTCACTGTGTTCTGGGGGGGCCGTGGAAGCCGTGATCACTCCCCTCCCCCTGCCAGCCAGCCCCCATACAGTTAGAACACACTGAGGGAACACAGTTAACCCTTAGAGCACCCCCTCCAGGTTAACCCCTTCACTGCCAATGGCATTTATACAGTAATCAATGCATTTTTATAGCACTGATTGCTGTATAAATGCCAATGGTCCCAAAAAAGTGTAAAAAAAAGTCCGACATGTCCACCGCAATATCGCAGTACCGCTAAAAATCGCAGATCGCCGCCATTACTAGTAAAAAATTTAAAAAAAATAAAAACCCCAGAAATGAATTGTTTGTAAAAGTGGCAACTTTTGCGCAAACCAATCAATAAACGCAGATTGCAAATTTTTTTTTACCAAAAATATGAGGAAGAATATAAATCGGCCAAAACTTATAAAAAAAATGTTTTTTTTTATATTTGTTTTTTGGATTTGTATTTTAGCAAAAAGTAAGAAAAAATTGTTTTTTTTTTTGCAAAATTGACACTCTTCTTTTGTTAATAGCGGCGATCAGAAATGACGCAGAGGGGATCAAATACCACCAAAAGAAAGCTCTATTTGTGGGAAAAAAAGGATGCAAATTTTGTTTGGATACAACGTCTCACGACCGCGCGATTGTCAGTAAAAGCGACGCAGTGCCGAATCGCAAAACGTGCTCTGGTCCTAAAGTGGGAAATCCTTCCAGTCCATAAGTGGTTAATCCCTCTCCACTCTGTACAAAATTTAAAAAAAATGCCTTTAGGTAATCTTTTAGTCCAATGGGAATTGGGCAGAGCTTTCCTTTCAAAATGGGATGAATCCGTTTATAATAAATGAGACTTTCCATTTTTAAAAGTGAACATGTTTTAGCTCTTGTTGGGGAGTCCCATTTTTTTTTTGTAGGTAGAGACTTCCAGCTGGGATATGGCGTTGCCACTCCCTGTCAATGTCTGCATATCAATGACCCTGCTCATTGCATAGACTCTTTATTCTGAAGGAAAGATGCAAGTAGTGTTTTTGTTTCTTGGTGTGGCCACAGAATTAAAAAAGTGCAATGGATTTGTTCAATTACTTACCTTGGGGCAATTGTTAGTCAACCCTTTCTGTATCGAGATTCATGATTCACATCAACAGCTTGCTGCATTCAGCTTTATAAGTTTCGTTTTCTTACATCAATCTATATAACCTCATAGGACTGTCAATAGAAAACCTGTTTTCCGTTTAGTTAAGCTGTGAGCTTGTATAAACTAGGAAGCTGTAATGACTTCTCCAATTCATTTGTGTCTTGTCTGTTGTTTCTGTGACCACTTTAATCCTTTCCACTCACAATAGTCCTGGTAATAGTACCCGGAAACTTTTATTCCTTAAAAAGTAACTCCGGTGATGTGTGATAGTCAACAATGCCTTGGATAAACCTCAATAAAGCACTCCAATGTTACAACCAAGTTATTTTTACAGACTCGTGATGGCTTGCAAAAAAACAAAAACACTCAAGCTGGCCATACATTCGTAGAATTGCACTCAAATCTTTAAATTTTACAAACGTTTGTATGATTTTCTATTCATTGGGGTTAAATCACCGTTCCTTTTCAACCGTAGTGATGAGAACATTTAAAGGAAAAGGACTGAGAATTTTTCTTGAACAAGCTAAATCTAACAATGTATGTTTTTGTTCAGGAAAGTCCATTCATTCCAAAATTAAAAGCCATTAAAGATTGTAAGCTCTAACGAGCAGGGTCCTCTGATTCCTCCTGTATTGAATTGTATTGTAATTGTACTGTCTCCCCTAATATTGTAAAGCGCTGTGCAAACTGTCGGCGCTATATAAATGCTGTATAATAATAATAATAATAATTAAAGAATGAAAAGCAAACAAAATTTTGAAGTACTTTCAAACAACATTCCTCAAGTCATCAAATGTGCTGAGAATTTTCGTACAAATGTTCACGTGAACAATATGTTCAAAAATCTATGGCCAGCTTCATTGGTCTGATAGAACATTTGCCTGTGTATTGCTTAAAATAGCTAAGCAGATTTTTGTCTTATTGGACAATGGCCAAAAGTGAGGTGATAACCAAAAATTGGCACAAAAACAGGAATAAAGGGGAAATCACCCAATGGGCATTATAACATTTTCTCTGACTACCAGCTGGCTCTCTGGGAGTGGAAGTGAATGAAAAATTTCCAAATAAAGCAAAACAGCAAAAAGAAAATCTGCTGGGGGTTTCAACCATTTACCTGCTCTATCCACAAGTGGTAAAAGAAAAAACTTCTGCGTATTTATTTTATTTTATTCGATATTATATCCATCTGAAAAAGAAAAAATATAATATAATATAATATGTATGAGAGATTGTGTGTGTATATATATATATATATTTGCTTTCAGAGCCCACAGTGACCAATTGATTGGTCTGTCTCATAAACATATCAGAAATCTGTGTTAAACATTAATGCCCCGTACACGCGGTTCGACGATCGCATACAACAGGTCGTACTCACGACCCTTGTATGCAAAATCGATCGTTCGTATGCGCAATTTGAACAGTCGAACATACGACGGTCGTACAAGGGAGTTGTATGAGCAGACTAGAAAACTTGGTCGTACCAACAAGCTCTCATACGACCGTTGTATCGTGTGTACAGAGCAGTTGGTACAACAAAGTTGTATTGTGCAAAACACGCATGCTCCAAAGTCAGGAATGGCTGGATGCTAATTACAATCACCTGAACGTTCTTTCCCCAGCCGTACGATCGTGTAGTGCAGTCAGTATGCTGCATACAACAGCCAACATACGTTTCGACGCGATCGTGGAACCGTGTGTACGGGGCTTAAGAAGGAAAATGAATAAACTAAAAAAAAATCTAATCTGCCAAAAATCAGTGGCTTTTGGAAAAATGGGCCTACTAAGGTCCCCTTTTTAGACTTACCTTCCCACAGATTGAAGGTTGCTTTTCCAATGTTCACAATGATATTTTTTTTGCTTGACACCCAAATAGATGGGTAAATGAGATGAGTAAATGTTTGTGTTGTTATTTTCTCTTTAAACAGAGATTTTAATTAAAAAAAAAAAAAAAACCCAGACTTCTTTTTTTCTTTGTAGATAAAGTAAGAAAGGTGAAAACACCTATCAAGTTTTTTTTTCTTTTTTTGATCTGTGCCCCTTTAAGAGAATTTTCCATTCATTTTTTTACCTGTAGACAAAACAGGAAGTAAAAATAAATCTCTCCAAAGTGAAATTCTATATTAAACAGTTGCCACAGGAACCAGTGTCCCCAATGGAAGATTTCCCCCGTATTCCAGTTCTGGTGGCAACTCAAATTTTTGGTTCCTTCTTCACTTTTAGTCCTGGTGAACAATGGTCTTATTTGGATGATGTTAATGTTCACCAGGACAAACAATGAGATTGTATCTTCCTAACGTAGAAACAGACAGATATTTTACCAAATCCCAGCCACCCAAGTGAAAGCGGCCTAAAGGTATACATTTCCCATTGGGGAGAATCACACCTCTCTATATGTACTGGTACTTCTATCACTGAGAGAAACATGTGGGGAAAATTATCCCCAGAAGGTAAGGGGAAACCTTCCAATGATGACTCCTGGTCCAGGGACAGTGGTCTCAGAGGGGAATTCTCCTCACTTTAGGGGTTTCTTCTAACTTACTGTTAGATACACCAAGCTAATGATGCATTCTAATGGGATTGTTGCCCCCACCGCCCCTCCCCCTTTTTTCTTTTATTATGTGTGTGAGGTTCTAAAATTAAAGGTTTATAATAAAAGTTTTTTTAGTCTGGACTTGTGTCTCTTTTCTAATTTACAGTACATGACCTTTCTCTTCTTCTGTGAAGGACAGTTTCTAGATGCCATTGTTGCTGAGGAGAATTGATAACAGCTGTCACAAAAGATTGGAAGATGATGTTTTGGTGGGACAATTAATAGCCATTAGCATCTCTGGCTTACTTTTATACATCTCTAGCACCTGGGTCCTGTCAGAAGTTTGGACCCTCAATCAAGTTGTAGTTTTCCCTCCTTGCCTCTCTTTGTTGTAGCTTTAACATTGTTGGGGGTATTGCTACCCACCTTTTTGGGTGGAGAGCGGTGGTACAGCTTGAGTCCTGAAGACAGAGGCAATGGTTTTCTTTTAAGTTCAAGTTTAGTTTGTAGGTCTGTTTTAGTAAAGGTTAAACTTATTGTAAGCAGTTTTTAATTCCACAGACATCTTTGCCACAGCTATGGTGTATCATTTAATTTATTGATGGTTTGGTATGATTTGGTAATGTTGTGTGGTGGGCTCATTGTGGGTTGTATTATCATGTGTTGCATCTCAGGGACAGAAAGTGAAGGGAAATCTCCCCAGTGGTACACAGGTAACAAATAAATAACCTGGCAGGGGGTTTAACGTATCCCTATTCTATCCAAAACAAAGGAAAACCTTTAACTACATGGACACAGGCTTTCATGGAGTTGAGTTTAGGAGCTTTGACAAAAAAACACCAAAAGCTCCTAAACTCAAGTCTAGTGTACATTGAGCCTAACAGGCTGAAGTATTCTTTGCACCTATGGCAGATAGCACCTTGAGGACATTCACCACTCACCAGGTATACAATGGGACTATATAAGATTGACAAACAAGAGACACTGATTAACAAACTTAAGCCCCATACACACGGTTTGACGATCGCATACAACAGGTCGTACTCACAACCGTTGTATGCGATATCGATCGTTCGTATGCGCGATTAGAACAGCCGAATATACGACGGTCGTACAAGGGAGTTGTATGAGCAAACTAGAAAACTTGGTCTTGCCAACAAGCTCTCATACGACCGTTGTATCGTGTGTACAGAGCAGTTGGTACAACAAAGTTGTATTGTGCAAAACACGCATGCTCCAAAGTCAGGAATGGCTGAATGCTAATTACAATCACCGGAACGTTCTTTCCCCGGCCGTACGATCGTGTAGTGCAGTCAGTATGCTGCATACAACAGCCAACATACGATTCGACGCGATCGTACGTGCGATCGTCGAACCTTGTGTACGAGGCTTAAATCAATGGAGAGACTACTGCAGACTGCATTCCAATTACCTGTCATGGGTCAATGTACTTGACAAATAATCATTGCCATTTTGCTCTACATTATTAAATAGTTGGTCTGTCCAAAGTGCAGCTGTGCAGCTTTAAACACTACTAAGTATGAAGTGAAATCTATTATTGTATTGCTTCATAAAAGAACTATACATTTTGGCCAGTTTACAAAACTTTATTTCTCATAAATAATAAAAATAATAATAATAGCAACAAAAACATAATTTACATTTGACTATATGACATTTACAGACTGTACATGAAATCAAAGGGTAGCAAGTCATAGGAGTATATAGCATCAGCAAAACTACTTTGTACTTTCTACTTTTATTGTCCTTTGGTCATAATAATGATACAACACTGATCAGTTGGCCCAAAAGATGAGATCTCAGAGTCCAACCCATTGAAAAATGCTGGTCTTGTTAAAACCTCCCATAAATGTGAGGCTGTTGTAACTGCTGTAGAAACTGTGGTGGCCTTTGGTTGGCTGTGGAGAAGGAGTTGTAATAAGAGGTCCTGCTGTAGAACAGGCTATTGTCCTGTATGTCTCCTGAAGAATCTGCAGGAGAGATTGAGTTGAAGCTGTTTAGGCCAGTAATATTCCTTTGAGAAAGTTCATTCATCAGACCAAAGGGCATTTGTTTGCTCGCTGAGTTTGTGTCCATGGATGCCATGCTGTTAATAAAGTTGTTCAAGCAAGGAGTATAAGAAACTGTGGTAGCTGGTGGTGAGATGGATTTTATGTCATGTGGCGATGTCTCCAAAGATGGGGGAGATGGGGCTGACAAAGCCGGACTCTCTTTTTCTTTTTTGTTTGAGGCGGTCTCATCTTCCTCAGTTTTTATTACCTTGTTTGAGTTAGACTCAGATTTGCTCTTTCTTTTACGACGGAAATTCCCATTGTCAAACATTTTCTCACAGTTGGAATCAAGAGTCCAATAGTTTCCTTTACCTGCAAAGAAAGTATCAGATGTATAAGTATAAGACATACCAATGATTTTGTATTGCAAATACCTCTACCTCTACTACCAGCCTTCTCCACAGTCACAGCAAACAAAATTAATAAAGACAAAGGAAAAAGGAAATGGACTTAAATTGAAATAAACAAGAACTTGTAGTCCAGGAAAAAAAAACACGCAGTATGGGTTAGGCTCAATGTCCAAAGCTCAGCACAAGCATAAGGATTTAAAATTATCAAATCTAATTTGACTCAGTTGAAAGTAACTTTTTTTGTAAATTAAAATCTTTATCTTAGCGGGTTAGCTCTTCAAATTAAGCCTATAATGAATTAAGCCCTCATAGTATTAAGAAAAAAGGAAAAGAAAAATATGTTTTCTTTATTATTTTTTTGACATATTTAATATATGTAGTTATTTGTGTTATTGTATATATAAAAATGTAATTTTAATATATTAGAATACTAAACAGGTAGATAAACACAATAACGAATGCAAATGCAATTTAGAAGAAAAATAAGTAATGTAATCTAATAGGCTTCACCAAATGGAGACTGATTTGTCTAAAGAGGGATCTTGAGCTTTTAGAAAATGAATAAATGTACCAAAGAAGGTTGATTTACTAAAACTAGAGAGTGCAGAATCTGGTACAGGCCCGCATAGAAACCAATCAGCTTCCAGGTTTTATTGTCAACAATTGTGAACAAGTTGAAGCTGATGAAGCTGATTGGCAACCATACACAGCTGCACCAGATTTTGCACTCTCCAATTTTAATAAATCGTCCCCTTGGTGTGTAAAAGAGAATAGTAACATATGCTTAGCTTTAAACATGTAATATGCTTTTTCTTACCTGGATCATTTTCGTCTCTAGCAACTTTCTTGAAGCAGTCATTGAGGGACAAGTTGTGCCGGATAGAATTCTGCCAGCCCGCTTTGCTTTTCTTGTAGAAGGGAAAGTTGTCGGCCACATACTGATAGATTTGGCTCAGAGTGAGTTTCTTTTCTGGGGTATTTTGAATGGCCATGGCAATGAGAGCTGAGTAAGAATATGGAGGCCTCACCAGCTTCAGAAGCTCTTCCTGGGAAGCAACAGACAGCCAGCTAAGGTCTGCTCCACCAAAGCCAGTTGAACTAGGCAGGAACTGTCTCTGAGATCCATAAGATGGTGGCATGTAAGGCGAGGGGTTGTTGCCGTAAGGATAGCTGGTGGAATTGTTGACTCCAGGGCCACCGATCCACAAGTAGGGATTTGCTGGAGGAGCAAAGTCTCCTATTCCATAATTTGGTGGTCTCTGAGCAGCGTGCAGGTTCTGTTGGTACATGCTGAAGTTGTCACAGTACACAGACATCTCTGGAGCTTCCTGGGCGCTTTTTGGGTGAAACTGCTGTGGGCTTGAAGCAGGAGGTCTCTGATGAGCTGGAAGTTGGATGGTGTTCATGCTCTTCAACTACACCTTTCAAACTTAAGGCACATCAAATGATGTTTGACAAGTATGAAACCTGTCTTTATACCTCTTGAGACTATCAGCCTTGGGCCAAGAATAGGTGTGTCTTTCTATGAGCAACCATTCAGATAGCTCAATGGAAAACTTGGGGAGTGTCTAGAACAGGTCTGTCCATCAGAGAGGCACCAGAGAAGACAATGGACTCTTTTCATCAGCGCCCACCTCATCTGTCTGCAGCTGCAGGACATGATTTCCTCTTTTCGTATGTTGATTACTCTGTCCCAGGTGGGAGTTAAACATGAACTCTGAGTTTACATACCATGGATCTCCTACTTTGTACATAACATAGACTGTGTGACATTTTCATCAGAAATGTTCAACAGCTTTTAAAGTTCTGAGTTTAAATTTGATGCAACAATGTAATTTTATCATTGAACACCTGTGTAAAAAATGCTAAAAACTAAAATAAGATATAACTTTATTAAGATTTGCCCTTGATAAGGATCTACCCTATAATAGCTATTTAAAATAAAGACGTATAAGATTTTTATCAGCTTTTTTTGTGAATTTCATTGTAAGCTTTTACTAGTCAGGGAACTGAGCTAAATGGATAGTTATATATATAAATAATAATACGCACATTTGCAGTCATATTTAAAATACATTCATGTGTGTGCACTGTAATTAAGTAATATAGATTTATAAGATTTAAATATCCGGCTATTAGGTATTTTTGTGAATTCAGCTGTAATAAGTGACCTGTGTTCAATGTATATTAAACATTTAAATAATTCCAGGAAATAAAATAATGTTTTATATATATATATATATATATATATAATATTTTACAATTTATATATAATTATAATATAAATAACATATATGTATATATATATATATATATATATATAAAATATTTTACAATTTAAATATAATTATAATATAAATAACATATATGTGTATATATATATATATATATACTGTAATTATATAGATGTATATACTTTTACATTTATTAAACCATGCTTTTTCAACAGGGACATATTTTTACAAACATCAAAAGAAATAGCTCTAGCAAGGTGTACTACAATCAATATTTTAAAATAAAAAGTTGGATTTGCAGTTACCTAGATAGCAAGTAGCACGTTTCTGCAATGTCTGCTTTATTTTTACAATGTAAAATAACAATAGTGACTTCTGCCCTTTTGAATAATTATCTGAAATGTTCAGAATTCTTTTCCTCCCTCAGATTTCTGCTATTGCCAGATATGTTATTGGCAACAATTGTTCTGATTTTCCACTGCAGGTGACAAAGGCAAATTATAAAGTAAAATGCAATATTAGCTTGCTTCTGTTTGGTACATTTTCTTGAAAAAGTTTGACACAGTCAGCTAAATTAGATGTACTATGCGTTTAAATAGAGTTTAAAATTGTGCATTTATGCGTATTGTTTGCTGCCACCTGATTTAATTTAAGTGTTTTTTCTTTATCATTCATTAACACCTTCCCGACCAGCGCCGTAAATAGGCGGCGGTCGGGTTTGAGCGGCTGTACCGGGACATAGCCTGCACCTGCAGGCTATATCCCGGTATCATTTTTTAGAGCGGACGGTCGGCTATCCAGGGGTAACGACCGATCCGGCTCGGGAGCCGCTCAGTCGTTACCCCAGGAGGCGGGAGGGGACGCCCCCCCCCTCCCGCCGCCTTCCGCCGCTCTTCTCCGGCCTCCCGTTCCACCGGGAGACCGGAGCGACGATCCGGCGCGTCCGCCGGCTGGAAGGAGACCTGATCAAAGCCGTAATCGGCTCTGATCGGGTCTCCTTCGGCAAATTCCGGAAGCAACGTCACTTCCGGTTTTCACGGCGGCTAACGGCGCCAAATTTAAAAAAACGACAGTATTTAGAATCGCCGTTTTTGGCGATCTGAATACTGTGAAGTGTAAAGGAGGGAGAGGGCGGAGGACC
>BLSH010363367.1:102007-113159 GCA_018402905.1 Glandirana rugosa | reverse complement strand
TGCTAAAATTAAATAAATAAATGAAATTAAAAAAAAAAAAAAAAAAAAAAGATTTAAATCGCCACCGTCCCCGCGAGCTCGCGCAGCAAAGAAAACGCATACGTAAGTCGCGCCCACATATGAAAACGGTGTTCAAACCACACATGTGAGGTATCGCCGCGATCGCCAGAGTGTGAGCAATAATTCTAGCAAAAGACCTCCTCTGTAACTCTAATCTGGTAACCGTTAACAATTTTTAAAGCGTCGCCTATGGAACTTTTTAAATACCGGACTTTGTCGCCATTCCGTGAGTGCGCGCAATTTTCAACCGTGTCATGTATGGTATCTATTTACTCGGCGTAACATCCTCTTTCACAATATGGAAAAAAATTGGGCTAACTTTACTGTTGTCTAATTTTTTAACTCAAAAAAATAAAATTGTTCCAAAAAAATTGCGCTTGAAAGACCGCTGCGCAAATACCGTGTGACAAAAAGTATTGAAACAATCGCCACTTTATTCTCTAGGGTGTTTGAAAAAAAAAATATATAATGTTTGGGGGTTCTAAGTAATTCTCTAGCAAAAAAAAATGTTTTTAGCTTGTGACCACCAAATGTAAAAAAGTGGCCCGGTAGGTAAGTGGTTAAGGGACACAGAAATCTAGTAACTCTTACATCTAATGCCTCGTACACACGGTTCGACGATCGCATGTACGATCGTGTCAAATCGTATGTTGGCTGTTGTATGTAGCATACTGACTGCACGACACGATCGTACGACCACAGAAGAACGTTCAGGTGCATGTAATTAGCATCCAGCCATTCCTGACTTTGGCGCATGCGTGTTTTGCACAATACAACTTTGTTCTACCAACTGCTCTGTACACACGATACAACGGTCGTATGACCGCTTGTTGGTACGACCAAGTTTTCTAGTCTGCTCATACAACTCCCTTGTACAACCGTCGTATGTTCGACTGTTCAAATTCGCATACGAACGATCGATTTCGCATTCAACGGTCGTGAGTACGACCTGTTGTATGCGATCGTCGAACCGTGTGTACGAGGCTTTAGTTATACTGAATCAAATCCTCATTTAAGCAGTTGCATAGCCCAATTGTCTGTAAGTCCTGTGCCTCCTAATGAACACCAAAAAAAACTGATTTTATGGTAAGTACAACAATCCTATTTTTTCTTGTTCATAAGAGATACATAATTCAGAAACAATTAAGTTCTACTGCCACTTACAGGAGGATTTGCAGCAGTATAACCCACATATTGAATAATTAAATTCCAGGGTCCTTTAATGGACTTCAAAAAAAAAATATTTTAAGGTTAAGTACAAAAAAAACCTGGTATTTTGAGCTTCCCTAACTTTTTTAGGGCAAACTGGGGCGTGTTTTTTGGAAAAAGGGTTTTTGTGCATTTTTAGTGTTTAGAGAACAATGGCACCCAAGCGCACGTTTTACCGTGTTTTTGCTGCATTTGCGAAATGCACGTTTCTACTGTGCTGACCTCTTCTTCGGTAAAAAGCCGTCATGCTGATCCAAAGGGTTTTCATACTTTCTGAGTCACTAACCCTATATAAGGCTATATTCACATGGATGTAAACATTTTACTGATCTTATTGTGCTTTTTTCTGTAGTACAAAACTTCCTGTGTAAGGCTTCATTCACACAGGACATTTAAAAAAGTTCTTAAGATGGCAGTAGCTTTGTAGTGAGTTTTTCAGCTTTTTTAAGTTATTGCGTTTTTGAACAGTAGCGTTTTTGAGGGTTTTTTTTTTTGTTTTTCCTCAATGGATCAAAAACATCCAAATATTTTGGCGTGCTGCGTTTTTGCACGTGTTTGAGCGTTTTTTGAGCGTTTTGAGCATTTTTACAGCTCAGAACCCACTGGTCTTGGATTTTTTTTACAGCTCAAAAACGTCCCATCCAAAAACAGTTGATAACAGCCTATGTGTGCATGAACACCTAGGATAACATGATGGGGGGTTTATTGACTGTAGGAAAAAAGGTCTGAAGCTAAAAACAGCAGCTGTAAAAACGTCCAAAAACGTCCTGTGTGCATGAGACCTAATGATCAGTAAATACATCATTTTTTAATACCTGCATCTAGAATACATGCACAGGTATGGAGACTTTTGGATTCTGTGTTACGGATCTAAACGCAGTGGCTGTTTATGCACCATCTCTGTTGAGAACAAAGCAGCTGTGCTCAGTTCTGTAAAAAAAATGCTTGTGCTTTATATACGTTTTTTTACTGCCGTGTAAATGAAGCCTAAAGCTGGACATAGATGGGTAGAAATTTGAACGAAAATTCTTAGGAAAAGAATGGTCTAAGAAATTTGTTTTTGACCGCAGTGATGAGAAAAAAAGAAGGCGCTCTATAGTTTTTTTCTCTGGTATAGAGGATTTTTTTTTTCTTTTTTGGATAGAGTAGGTATGGGTAGAGTGGGCATGGGTTAGACCTTCTGACAAATTTTCATTGCTGTATGTATCTTCTGCTAGATAGTCACCCTCTCTATCCCCACCCATCTCTGTCCAATAGAGACAGAATGTTATGGGAAATCAAAATGATACCATTGTCTCCATAAAGTGAGGGTAGATATTTCAATTTTAGATTGTAAGCTCTTGAGGAAATGGACCGATGTGAATGTACAATGTGTAAAGCGCTGCGTAAATTGACGGCGCTATATAAGTACCTGAAATAAATAAATGGGCATACCTGTTCCAGTGACAAGAGAAGAATTCCTCTTACTTTCTAAAATCTGATCAGGGTCTTGACTCTTCTCTACTCTATCCAGAACTAAAAATAACATATGTTACTTATCTGCAAAAAGCATTTCTCGGAGTGAAGTAAAGGACACTTACATAGTCTTAAGCCTTCGTACACACGGGACGACGATCGTATACAACAGGTCGTACTAACGACCGTTGTATGCAAAATCCATCGTTCGTATGCGCGATTAGAACAGTCGAACATACGACGGTCGTACAAACGAGTTGTATGAGCAGACTAGAAAACTTGGTCGTACCAACAAGCGCTCATACGACCGTTGTATCGTGTGTACAGAGCAGTTGGTACAACAAAGTTGTATTGTGCAAAACACACATGCTCAGAAGTCAGGAACGGCCGGATGCTAATTACATGCACCTGAACGTTCTTCTGTGGTCGTACGATCGTGTAGTGCAGTCAGTATGCAAGTTACATTATGCAACATACGATTTGCGATGATCGTACGTACGATCGTCGTCCCGTGTGTACGAGGCTTTAGGTGACTTGGCTACATGCAGCTACCAATTACCTGGAGGTAGCTGCATATAGCCCAGTTGTCTTAGACCCCATTTATTTATTTATTACATTTATTACAGGTACTTATATAGCTAACCTCCTTATCAATAGATGCCAAACAAGTGATCTGATTACAAAATGGCAAGCAAATCATTTTGGTTATCCTCACTCTTCCACTACTTAATGTGTATTTCAGTGACTGTTCTTATAATTATTTGCAGTTCTATATAAAATGATCTGTTGTGGAGTACATAATGTAGCTTTGCATATGATGAAGGTTTACCTAATTATTTTATAGATATTCAAATGAGACTGGGAGTGCCTACATGTGCATGCTCAGAGAATGCACACAAAATTCCGCAAATATCTTGTGTGTGGGGGAGGGGTGCTTGGTTGGTCCAGGTATGATCAAGGGACTCTTTAGAGTGGACACACCTTTCACATCCTTTTCCCTCTTGAAATTGTGCTATTTTAATGGCCTCATACACACGGGCGTATATTAAAAAATAAGCAAAACGTCGGGCCCGACATCAGGGAAAAATCTGCGGTTTTTCTGGTGTTTTGCATTGGCGTTAATGCGTGTTAGTGAGCGTCGGCGTCATAAGACATTTTTTTTTAAAAAAAAACATTCCTCTGCTATTTCTTAACCTAAAAACGTTGGCATTAAAAATGCCGGTTAACGCCGGCCCTCACTGGTGTCAGGAGTTTTTAATTTTTATTTTATTATCTTTTTACCATTTTATTTATTTTACAATTGTATTTTTATAATGTTTTACAATTTATTTTAGGAGCTCTGTTGGGGGGGTTTGATGAGATATCAGGGGGTCTAAACAAACCTCAGCCCTCAATCTCCATCTGTGCAGCCTCACCTGCACAGAATGAATGGACAGGAATAGCTGTGCACCGAGCCTCCCATTCATTCAGAAATGGAAGTATAGTAAAAACAGTTTACTATGCTTCAGTTATGAAAGAACCAATTGGTACCAATCACTGGCTCTGTCCATTCAGAAAAGGAAGGAGACGGTAAATGCCAAATTTACCAACCTGTTCCCATCTCTCCATCATGACACATCTTCTACAGCAGCTGGCAGGAGAGAGGAGGGGGGAAGACAGCAGCTCTGTGGGGGGACACAGGGACCCCGGGAACAGCAGAATACAAGTGAACTGGATAGAAGAGGAGGCGGGGGCAGCATATAGAGGAACCAATCTCCTCCATTAGGAGAAAAGTGGAGAAGATTGGTTCCTCTAAATGCCGCCCCCGCCGTCCCTCCTATCCGGGTGTACAAGGAAGGCACATGGACCCCCTGGAGCATGGAGCCCGGTTGCAATTGCAACCCCTATCATTACGCCCCTGATTTCTCCCATATTCCTGTTCTGGGGACAACTCAAAATATTGGATTTTTCCTAACCTTCAGCACCTGTGACAACGGCCACAAGGATAGAAAGAGGGGTGACTCATCTTAATGGGGAAACTATAAAAATCTGGCAGGGGTTCCAATCTCTAACCACAAGGTCAGCCCTGTCTATCCTTTGATGAAAATAGCATAAATCCCACTGGCGGGCATCTGCAGAAGGCACTGAAAGATTGCAGAGTGGAACCTTTTGAAGGCGGAATGATGCTTATGCACGGGGTACCATTCTCAAAACACCCAGGCTGTGTTAGTAGTGGACTGGTGGGGGCTTACACAGGACAAAGAAATGGTTGCAACAAATAGCATGATGTGCAACCAGGAGGTTTTTTGTATTGTGTACCCTGTGTTTGCCCTTTTGTATGACTATGGGGACTGCAGCTATTTGTTTCTACTAGGATTCTGACTTTAAGGGCTGTTTGCTTCTTTCCAATACAGCTTGTTCACTTCTATGGAGCAGTGTGAATCCAGCTTAGACTTGTAAGTTCATGCTTACTTGTTCCAAGTTTTCATTAAAGTTTAAATTGTTGATTGCAAGCCCTCGGTCAGTGCAGTGTCATACAAGTACACATTTTACACTTATTCCACTGTGAATGTGAGTGTTCACAAAATTCCCCAAGCTACAGTATGTCTAAGTTATCTACTTCAATATCATTTTATTGGGACAGAAGATGTGTTTCTTGTTTGTTTAAGTACCATGTGTGTATGTGGCTCTAGTAGATAATTTTTAATATCTGCTGAATGAAGTATGCATTTGGCATTTTCTCTACATGCCCTTATCTGTCAGATGGCTAAAGCTACCTACAGATAGATGGACATCATCCAGTTTAGATCAGGCAATAGTCTCGTATAGTAGTCTAAAAAGAAAAAGGAACAGAGGGCGCACCAGCCTAGCGCATTACCTTTGCGACACTTTAATAATGCAAGAAGTTTAAAACATACTCACAAACGAGTGATAAAATCAAGCAAAGTGTATAGTCCACCATTAGTTCCATCCAACATGAGCCGCTGGCCAATAAGATTATGGAATGAGAAGTCCAAAGAACCTGGTGCATTTCGAGGGATGCCCCTCGAAACGCGTCAGTTTGGATATGAGTTTAAACAAGGTAGTGAGAGGGCATAAAACATTTGAAGAGCCACTGGTTCAGATTAGGCTGCTCACAACAGGCAAGGCTACCCTACTGTGGGTACTTCAGCAGGTTACTAGGAAAAGACTTTTATATATGGAAGCAGTGCAAGACAAAAAGATAAGAGTCCAAATACAAAATTTTGACTGCTGATGCAGATACTGCTGGCCAGGAATCCTAACACAGTAATTGACTTCCCTGCACAGATTCAAACAGGAAAGCCTTTCTTTGAATGTACTCAAGGTTCTCATGTACTGAAGCCCCAATGAAAGGGGAGTTATTTTGAACCCCCAAATGCATTGGCTGTCTTTTAACACAACATCAGTAAATGAATTTGGACTCTTATAATTTGGTCTGGCGCTCCTTCCATATATGCATGTTGGGTGGCACAGACAGCAATATGACCGCTCAAATATTGGCTGATTGAGCAGGAATGGGCTGAGATTTGAGTTCTGCATGCACTCAGGGCCCTCTGCAGTCTAGACCAAAAATTGAGCGCCCTTACAGTGGAATATGATTACAATCTCCTTGCGGAAAATCAAATGTTATTGACTACTTGTGTTTAGCAACATTCTGGTATGTAAAAGTAATTCTTGAAATCAGGAACCTTGTTTGTAATTATCAAACAATCTATGGTCAGACTATTTCTTTTGCAGATTGGCCTGCCCATAGCCAAAATGTACAAACCTGGAGAAGTCCAATTTGCGTATGTACAGGCAGCTTTAATGAGCATTGCAGTATCACTTAGATGTTGTCCCATTAGTTGGTTAAATAAAGAAGTGATCTCTCCCATAGATAGCAAGTCTCTGGTCTCATGATAAGGAACTCTTGTCAGCAGCCTCACAATCAACTGAGCAGTCGTCCAGTGATCGATGGCTGTATTATCTCTTCTGGCTACTGCAGGTTACAGCTACAGGCTACTTGTTGAGACCTCATGCCTTTATTGTCAGTCATCACACCTGAGACTGCAGCAATTAATATCTAGGGGGAGAAGGGTGTCTGCTGTTATTGTTCAACTCACCTTAAAACCATTTAGAGGTCTAAAAGGGATGTAAAATGGTAGTGCAATGTTGATCTAGATGGCACCTAGCTTTAATTGGAATAACTCATGTAAACATAAGGAACTGGCCACAATTGATATGCTACCCTACCTGATATACCTTTAGTAAATAAAGAGGCCGAATTACTAAATGATTTGAAAAGTTTAACATTAACTTAAACATGAATATTATTTTTTTTTTTTGTAAAGTCTTTATTTATAGGTTAAGAGAGTACATACCAGGCCACACATTGTGTAACAAGCATATATAAGGCAACAAAAGTACATACAGCCTAATCGTTGGAACAAGCCAAGAGACTAGCATAGGTATAGTTCAGACATATACTGTAAAAACTGTACACACAAGTATAAATCACCTCAAGGCATGTCTCATGGGCCAAATGCCAGGCGTCATCGGCAGGTTCAATAAAAACCGGCCGACATTCGGCCCGTGTGTAAGGCAGCAGGTCCAACAGAAGCCGGCTTCTGTCGGAAAAGCATGCTGGAAAACCAGCAGCCGATCAGCTTCCGATCAGCGCTCTCAGCCAATGGCGGTGAGTGGGTGTGTTCTGGGAGCTGTCCCCATGTCAGAACACAACAGCTCAGAGGGGGAGATCACTGTACTAACATTAGGTTGTTAGTACAGCAGCTCTGACTGGAGCTGACAGTTTTTTTTGTTTAACCTGCAGGATTGAACAAAAAAAAACTCATAGTGTGTGCCAGGCTTAAGGGTGTAAACCCATGGAAAATTGCGTGTACCTCACCCAAAAGCCTTTTCTATGTTTTCAGTAAAGACATCCTCAAAAATGTGAAAAATAGGTGAGCATAATTGTCCTGTTTTCAAAACAGTCGGTAAGGGAAAAAATGATGGGGAGGGGGAAGAGGAAAAGAGGGAATGTAGGATAGAAGGTTAGGAAAGGGCTGGAGTAGGGTACACCTCCTCCTCCTAGTGTCCCATCTCCTCCAAAAGTGAACCAATCTCTGAATGTTCCAGGATGGATTTGTACTCCACAGAAAACCTAAATTCATGCCAGTAAAACCACTTCTTCAGAAATTTGTTGCGAGTCCCTCGATGAGTCAAAATTAGGTCCTCCGTTTTGTCCACTTCCTCAACCTTAGCCAACCACGTGGCTACAGTGGGGGCCGAGTCTGTTTCCATAGGTCTGGGATACAGTTCTTAGCTGCATTAAATAGGTGAGGCAAAACCAAGCGTTTATATGCCTCCAGTTGGATGGTAGAATGGTGAAGAAGGAACTGGGCCAGGTCCAAGGGGAGTTGGTAATCTGTACATTTTTGGGAGATTCATCTAACTTCGTACCAGAAACCCTGGATCTGGTCACACGACCAAAATACATGCAGGATATCTCTGAGTTTGTCACTGCATTGCCAACAATGGACTGAGGAGTTACAACAGTCTGTAAAGTCTATCTGGAACCAAGTACCATCTCGTCAGAACCTTGTAATTAATTTCCTGATGTTTATAATGTATGGAAACTTTATGAGAGAATGATAGGATTCTGTCAAACTGGTCCTGAGTAAAAGTCAACTGTTGGTTACATTCCCACTTGGTAATGAATGAATATTCATTTTAATTATCCAATCATGTGCAGATGTAATAGGCACACGGGAAGTTTCTTTTCACATTATTGGTTAATTAAAGTGAATCTTTACTCATTGTATTGTGTGAATAATAGATCAGTCCCAGTTTACAGGTTTGTTTTTATAATGTTAGATGGAGTGTAGAAACATTGGAATCCCCATTAGTTTTGATGTGTGTGTCCCCTCTGGCTAAATTCCATTGTCACAGGGGTTGAAAGTGAAGAAAAATACATTTTCACTTGTCACTGTAACTGTAATAAAGGAGACATTTTCCAGTGGGCACATCTGTGCTTTTAATACCTGTTCCGGATTTCCCCTCACTTTAGAGAGATCTTCTTTCAACTTCCTGATGTATCTACAGGACAAGATTTTTTTTATTTCAATATATATATATAGATATATACATACAGTATCTCACAAAAGTGAGTACACCCCTCACATTTTTGTAAATATTTTATTATATCTTTTCATGTGACAACACTGAAGAAATGACACTTTGCTACAATGTAAAGTAGTGAGTGTACAGCTTGTATAACAGTGTAATTGTGCTGTCCCCTCAAAATAACTCAACACACAGCCATTAATGTCTAAACCACTGGTAACAAAACTGAGTACACCCCTAAGTGAAAATGTCCAAATTGGGCTCAGTTAGTCATTTTCCTTCCCCAGTGTCATGTGAATCATTAGTGTTACAAGGTCTCAAGTGTGAATGGGGAGCAGGTGTGTTAAAGATGGTGTTATTGCTCTCATTCTCTCATACTGGTCATTGGAAGTTCAACATGGCACCTCATGGCAAAGAACTCTCTGAGGATCTGAAAAAAAGAATTGTTGATCTACATAAAGATGACCTAGGCTATAAGAAGATTGCCAAGATCCTGAAACTGAGCTGCAGCACGGTGGCCAAGACCATACAGTGGTTTAACAGGACAGGTTCCACTCAGAATAGGCCTCACCATAGTCGGGCAAAGAAGTTGAATGCATGTGCTCAGCATCAGATCCGGAGGTGGTCTTTGGGAAATAGACGTATGAGTGCTGCCAACATTGCTGCAGAGGTTGAAGGGGTGGGGGCTCAGCCCGTCAGTGCTCAGACCATACACTGCACACTGCATCAAATTGGTCTGCATGGCTGTCGTCCCAGAAGAAAGCCCCTTCTAAAGATGATGCACAGGAAACCCTGCAAACAGTTTGCTGAAGACAAGCAGACTAAGGACATGGATTACTGGAACCATGCCCTGTGATCTGATGAGACCAAGATAAACTTATTTGGTTCAGATGGTGTCAAGCGTGTGTGGCGGCAACAAATTGAGGAGTACAAAGACAAGTGTGTTTTGCCTACAGTCAAGCATGGTGGTGGGAGTGTCATGGTCTGGGGCTGCATGAGTGCTGCCGGCACTGAGGAGCTACACTTCATTGAGGGAACCATGAATGCCAACATGTACTGTGACATACTGAAGCAGAGCACGATCCCCTCTGTTTGGAGACTGGGCCACAGGGCCGTATTCCAACATGATAATGACCCCAAACACACCTCCAAGATGACCACTGCCTTACTAAAGAAACTGAGGGTAAAGGTGATGGACTGGCCAAGCATGTCTCCAGACCTAAACCTTACTGAGCATCTGTGGAGCATCCTCAAGGTGGAGGAGCGCAAGGTCTCCAACATCCACCAGCTCTGCGATGTCATCATGGAGGAGTGGAAGACTCCAATGACAACCTGTGAAACTCTGGTGAACTCCATGCCTAAGAGGGTTAAGGCAGTGCTGGAAAATAATGGTGGCCACACAAAATGTTGACACTTTAAGCCCAATTTGGACATTTTCACTTAGAGTTGTACTCACTTTTGTTGCCAGTGGTTTAGTGTGTTGAGTTTTTTTAGGAGACAGCAAATTTACACTGTTATACAAGCTGTGCACTCACTACTTTACATTGTAGCAAAGTGTAATTTCTTCAGTATTGTCACGTGAAAAGATATAATAAAATATTTACAAAAATGTGGGGGGTGTACTCAGTTTTGGGAGATACTGTATATGGGCTTTAGCTTCATGAGGGTTAAATCTAAAAAAAGATATGTCTTGCTTAAGGTCAACCAAAATATTAACAAAAAGCACTTTGATCCCCTATACATCCACCTAAGAGTTGATCCAAGGGAACACATTTTTTTTTCCCGGTGTGCCAATAAAATAAGAGTGTGGCAAAATATCTAAATAATGATAAAGCAATCTCGTGTTAACCCATGGAACATCCTGTTATGTATGCTAGGATAGGGAATTACATTTCTGGATAGAGTCAGAGCATGTGCTGAACTCAAAATTCTCTAGCAGCCCCGGGTACGGGTGAAATGGGAGCTGCTGATTGGCATCAGGGTTTGCTATGATAACATGATTTTCATTTGAAGTTACATCTGCAGCCAGTTGTTTAACCCTTGGGATGTTGCTGTCTGCCCAATTGGTTCGGGCATGGGTGGAGACCTTCCTAGTGGCAGCACTTATTTGTATACCTCGTATTGATGTGCAAAGTAGAAGAGACACACAATTGTATTTCTAAACAAACAATACATTAAACTTTAGGATCGTATGTATTGTCCTACAAGGTACCCAATTGTGCTCTAACGAAATAGTAATAAATCTATAAAACGGTGTGAGAATAAAATAACCGTGTGGCCCTTTTTTTTTACACAAGGGAACCTAGTTGAGAATCCACCTACATAT
>BLSH010363367.1:88102-98886 GCA_018402905.1 Glandirana rugosa | reverse complement strand
CACTACGCCTCTTACTAAATACCTTGGAATTTCTACTTTCCAAAAAGGGGTAATTTGGGGGGTATTTGTACTTTCCTGGCTTGTTAGGGTCTCAGGAAATGAAATAGGCCGTCAGTATATCAGGTGTGATCAATATTCAGTGATTGGCACCATAGCTTGTAGACTCTATAACTTTCACAAAGACCAAATAATATCCACTAATTTGTTTTTTTTTTACCAAAGATAGGTAGCAGTATAAATTTTGGCCAAAATTTATGAAGAAAAATTACTAATTTGCAAAATTTTATAACAGAAACAGAGAAAAATTCATTTTTTTACAAAATTTTCGGTCTTTTTTTAATTATAGCGCAAAAAATAAAAAACCCAGCGATGATTAAATACCACCAAAAGAAAGCTCTATTTGTGTGAAAAAAAGGACGCAAATTTCATATGGGTGCAGTATTGCATGACTGAGTAATTGTCATTCAAAGTGTGAGAGCGCTGAAAGCTGAAAATTGGTCTGGTTGTTAAGGGGGTTTAAGTGCCCAGTGGTCAAGTGGTTAATAATATTAAATAGAAGAATAGTGTGTCTTTGAGAATGTTTGACCATTCTTCCAAAAGCGCATTTGTGAGGTCAGGCACTGATGTTGGATGAGAAGGCCTGGCTTGCTTGTCTCTGCTCTAATTCATCCCAAAGGTATTCTATCGGGTTGAGGTCAGGACTCTGTGCAGACCAATCGAGTTCCTCCACCCCAAACTCGCTCATCCATGTCTTTATGGACCTTGCTTTGTGCACTGGTCATTTTGGAACAGGAAGGGCCCCTCTACAAACTGTTCCCGCAAAGTTGGAAGCATAGAATTGTCCAAAATGTCTTGGTATGCTGATGCCTTAAGAGTTTGTTTCACTGGAACAAAGGGGCCAAGCCCAACCCCTAAAAGACAACTCCACACCATAATCCCACCTCCACCAAATGATTTGGACAAGTTCACAAAGCAAGGTCCATAAAGACATGGATGAGCGAGTTTGGGGTGTAGGAACTTGACTGGCCTGCACAGAGTCCTGACCTCAACCCGATAGAACACCTTTATGATGAATTAGATCAGAGTCTGTGAGTCAGGTCTTCTCGTCCAACATTGCCTTACCTCACAAATGCGCTTCTGGAAGAATGGTTAAACATTCCCATAGACATTCCTAAACCTTGTGGACAGCCTTCCCAGAAGAGTTGAAGCTGTTATAGCTGCAAAGGGTGGGCCAACTCAATATTGAACCCTATGGACTAAGACTGGGATGCCTTTAAATTTCATGTGCGTGTAAAGGCAGGTGTCCCAATACTTTTGGCAATATAGTGTACTTTAAAAACTGTAATCTGCTTGCGATCTAGTTTTTCTGAATATTTATTAAAAAATTGGTCTAAATACCTATGTGAGAAGTTTAAGACTGTGGCAGCTCTTTCTAACCACTGCACACATTTTCATTTAAATAGTTTTTTTAAAAATTGCCATATTTAACAATGAATCCCCTAACAGTGAACGTCAGCCTTTTTCCAACCTTTTTTTAACCTGGAAAAACCTTTGAAAAAAATGTCAAGTCTTCATGATTACCTCAAATAATTTTCAGATCTATAGCTCTCACTATGTTTGTGCAATCAATGAGGTATTTATATAAAATAAATTAGAGAATAAAAATTAAAAATGACCTTTCTAATATGAAACATGCTTATGTTTAGCTGCATGAAATTCAATTCTCTGGAAATAATATACAGTACAGGCATTGGCTTTCAGTGCCAAAAAATATTTTGCATTGGCTAAAGATGCTTCATTGTCATACTGCAGAAAATGTCGGCACTATAGAAATACGGGACTCACATTGGCATCAGAAGGAAAATAATGCCCCTCACATTGGCATCAGTGAGAAAATAATACCCCTCACACTCGCCTCAGTGTGAAAATAATGCCCATCACATTGGCCTCTCAATATTGACCAGCTCAATATTTAACCCTAGGGGCTAAGACGGGGATGCGTGTAAATGTGCGTGTAAAGAAGGCACCCCAATACTTTTGGTAATATATATATATATATATATATATACACATATATGTATATGAATAAGGCACATTCAGCTTTGAGTAGAGTTGACCTAAAATAAGAGAGAAAGGTTTCTTACTTTTTTTACTTACAATGATGGTTAAAGTTTCCATGGCAGAACTCTTCTGAAATCAATCATATGAAACAGGTCATAAGACAATTTCCCATGCTTCTGCAGAGTAATGACATCATTGTCTACATATTAGTTATGTTTCTGCAGGTAGGAGGAATGTAGAGAAATCTTTGTTAAAATACACTTCATAAAATTTACAAAAAAAAAAGTTTCTAAAGTTCTAGTCATTTGTTTTGAACTTAAAATTGATAAATGTAACATTATCATGGATATTGTTCTAACGTCCTGCAAAATTCTAAATTCAAGTAGAAATAAAGTATGTTTTTTTTATTACTTAATTGGTTTAATTGGTATTCAATTCAAATTTTAGTATTAGGCTGGGTTCACACTATTCCGATTCTCAGGCCGAAATTAGGAGCACAAGTCGCATGTCGCATGTCACAAAAACAATGATTCAATGATCAATGATGATGAGAGCCGTCTTAACTGGTCCGACTTGTGTTTTTCAAAATCGGACCGATTTTGAAAAAGGTTCCTGTACCACTTTTGTCCAACTTTTATCCCACTTTAGCTCATTGAAAAGCATTGAAGTCGGATGAAAGTCGGATCATTGTCTTCACTGATCTGACTTTGGAATGCGACTTGTGCTCTGAGGATCTTGAAGGGGAACTCCAACGCCAAATTAAAAAAAAAACTGGCATGGGGTCCACCTCCAAGAGCATACCAGGCCCTTTGGTCTGGTACGGATTTTAAGGGGAACCCCCCAAATCCATACCAGACCCTTATCCGAGCACGCAGCCCGGCAGGCCAGGAAAGGGGGTGGGGAGGAGCGAGTGCCCCCTCCTGGACCATAGCAGGCCGCACGCCCTCAACATGGGGAGTATGGGTGCTTTGGGGCAGGGGGGGCTCAGCGCCCCCACCCCAAAGCACCTTGTCCCCATGTTGATGAGGACAAGGGCCTCTTCCCGACAACCCTTGCCGGTGGTTGTCGGGGTCTGTGGGTGGGGACTTATCAGAATCTGGAAGCCCCCTTTAACAAGGGGGCCCCCAGATCCCGGCCCCCGGCCTCCCGCCCCAGGATGTGACATCATAGGGGCGGGGCCTTGAGGTGATGTCAGCGGATGGCCCCACTCCATGCCAATATAAGGCACAGCACACAGCGGAGAGGGAATTTGTGAAGGAGATCGCATCGTGTCAACATGGGAAGAAGAAGAGAGGAAGAACAGAAGGAAAAGGACAGCGGAGAAGACCGGAAAAAGAGCAGAAGATGAAGCAGAGAAGGAAAAGAAAGAAGACCCCTCAGAAGATAGAAGACCCCGCAAAAGAGCAGAAGAAATAAGAGCAGAAGAGGGGAGAAGACATCGGAGCTGATTTAATAAAAGCTTTTAAAAACCTGTGTAGTGTGATTTTTATTTTGCACTTTTTTTGCAGGTGAATGGGTAGGGGTACAATGTACCCCATACTTATTCACATAGAGTGGGGAGCCGGGATCTGGGGGCCCCTTGTTAAAGGGGGCTTCCAGATTCCGATAAGTCCCCGCCCACAGACCCGACAACCACCGGCAGGGGTTGTCGGGAAGAGGCCCTTGTCCTCATCAACATGGGGACAAGGTGCTTTGGGGTGGGGGGGTGCAGAGCCCCCCCTGCCCTATAGCACCCATACTCCCCATGTTGAGGGCGTGCAGCCTGGTATGGTCCAGGAGGGGGGGGCGCTCACTCGTCCCCATCCTCTTTCCTGTGCTTGGATAGGGGTCTGGTATGGATCTTGGGGGGGACGCCACGCCGTTTTTTCAGCGTGGGGGTTCCCCTTAAAATCCATTCCAGACCAAAGGGCCTGGTATGCTCCTGGAGGGGGACCCCATGCCGTTTTTTTTTAATTTTGGCATGGAGTTCCCCTTCAAGATCCCCAGAGCACAAGGTGCCTGGTATTGTCGGGATCAAAGTAAGATCCCTGTTCACAGAAAATCGGTCCGACTTTGACCCCATGTAGGACCGTAAATCGCACAGCAAAGTAGGATCAAAGTCGGTCCATTTAAATGTCGGATAGTGTGAACTCAGCCTTACAATGGTGTGCTCCCTCCTTTCTCCTCTCCATCTTTTTCAGTTTACAATTTGAAAACAAACATTACCATTAAGAAACACCCAAGCACAGATCATGTCAAATCAAATGTAAATGACGGCCTTGAGTAGAGCTGACCTTCATTAAGTATGCTTGCATTTGGTACAATGAAAGGTTTTATTATTGGTATTTGAAATACTGTGAAATCTTTTACTTACACTGATGGGTTAATAAGTTCCATGGTGGGGCTATTTAATTATGTGATACAGGCCATTTGACAGTTTTCCATGCTTTGGATCTGTAATGACATCGCTATCCACATACTAGTTGTGTTTCTACAGGTGGGAGTAATGTAGACCAATCAAACTCATATGTATTTGTTAAAATAAACGTGATCGTATTTAAAAAATAAAGCTGGTTCCTAAAATTCTACCGTCATCCACTTTAAACTTAAAATTGATAAACGTATTTTACGTTTCTGCAAAGGTATATTATTGATGGCTATTGTTCTAACGTCATACAAAATATTAATATATATCAGTTGAAATGAAGTCTAGTTTTTAAATTATTTAATTGGCTTGTTTTTTTTTTATTTAATTATCATTTTCGCATTCACATTTTTTCTCCATTTTTTTTATCACTTTTAAATTTTGAAAAGGAAATTTCCATATACAGCACCCAAGCACCAACCATGTCAAATCAAATGCAGCATCCAACCTTGAGTAGAGTTGACCTTACACAAGTATGTTTGTATTTGGTACAAGGAAGGTTTTTATTATGGGTGTTTGAAATACTGTGATTTTTTTTTTTACTTACAGGGATGGTTATTTGTTCCATTGTGAAACTGTTCTGAAATCAACCATGTAATACAGGTCATATTAAAGCTTTTCCTGTTTAAATACTGTTATGTTTCTGTAAGTGGGAGTAATGTAGAGTAACAACTAATAACATGTTGTGCTTTATCAAATTTGCTAAAAAAAAAAATGTTTTTAAGTTTTACAGTCATTTATTTTAAATGTAAAATGAATAAATGCACTGTATCCATGGCCATTGTTCTAGCTTCATTCTAAATTTAAGTTGAAATTCACTGGTTCCCGACCGGCTGGTGTATAATATATGCCAGCCGGTCGGGAACCGGTGAATTTCAACTTAAATTGTGATATTGCATATAAAATAGAATGTTGCAATGTGGAGTGATATCGTGAATTGCCATTTATAAATGGTGATCCGTCTGTGCGCGAGTAGCGGGCATGCACCACGCGCGTGTGCCCGCCGCACGCTCCCCGAGCAGGGCCGCGGGTTGGGCGGACTCGATGTCCACCTGTGACCCGTAATCGCCTGTCAGGGAGCCAGAACGGGGAACCGCCAATGTAAACACAGCGGTTTCCTGTTCTGTGAGGGGTGACATGACAGATCTACTGATCCCTGTACTCGGGATCAGTTAGAGCTCTTATGCCCCTGGCAGCCCAACTCCCATACAGTTAGAACACACCCAGGGTACACAGTTAACCCCTAGATCGCCCCTTGCAGGTTAACCCCTTCACTGCGAATGACATTTATACAGTAATCAGTGGCTATTTTTAGATCTGATCGCTCTATAAATGTCATTGGTCTCAAAAAGTGTCAAAAATGTCCGACATGTTCGCCGCAATATCCTGATAAAAATTGCAGATCACCAACATTACTAGTAAAAAAAAAATAGTGAAAACGCCTTAAATTATTTCTCTTAGATTGTAAACGCGGCAACTTTCAATCAATAAACGCGATTAATAAATGAATCAATAAATCGCGATTGCAATTTTTTTACCACAAATATGTAGAAGAATATATAACAGCCTAAACTGATGAATAAATTTGTTTTTTTATAATTTTTTTTGGACATGTATTGTAACAAAAAGTAAAAAATATATATATTTTTTTAAATTGTGATTGTGATTTTCAATTGGTGATCAGAAATGAAGCAGAGGTGATCAAATACCACCAAAAGAAAGCTCTATTTGTGGGAAAAAAAGAACGCCAATTTAGTTTGGGTACGACCGCGCAATTGTCAGTTAAAGCGACGCAGTGCCGAATCGCAAAAAGGTGCTCTGGTCCTACAGTGGGAAATCCTTCCAGGGCTGAAGTGGTTAAATCGTTTTTTTTTTAATGATTTCATTGGCTTGATTGGTAGTTCATTAGCATTTTAGTGTTTACACGTTCTGGTTCTTTCTCATCTCTTTCTTGTTTAGCTTACTTGTTGAAAACAAACATTACCATAAGAAACGCCCAAGCACTGGCCAGGTCAAATCAAATGTAAATGACAGGTTTGCCTCCACCCTACTAGGCTCATTCCGTGGAAAGAGGTGGAATATTTTTAGCTTTGAACATAAATGAAAATCTGTACTCTAAATTTCTTTTGCATTGATAAAAGTGGACGTATACTGGGGTGTGGGGAGGTAAGGGGTTTCCCTAGGCATTTTTTTGTATTATTGGAGAGAGTTCCACCTTCCACCATTGCTGACTGCTGTCTGTATCCTTGTTTGGAAACTAGGGTTGCCACATCATCCCTTTAATCCAGGACACATATGAATTACCCAGGTTCTGAGGCCAATTTAATGCAGATAAGGTACCAAGTGGGTTTAATTGCCACCTTAATCATCCTCAGAACCTGTGTAATTAATATGTGTCCTGGATTAAAGGGATGATGTGGCAACCCTATTGGAAACAAGTTCAGTAAACCATCTCTCACTTACTTATTATTAGCTTTCTTTTGCCTCCCCCTAGGAGTGAAGAGATCAAAACCTGTGTAGGATCCAAAGCTGGCCATATAAAAGCAGAACATTCATACAGAAATTCAGAGCATTCAGTAGTTATGGACTTGACAAATATTGTATGGAAACCCTGAAATATGTTGTTTGATTGCCACACCAATGAATTTTATACTTGATTTCGGGATACACATGCACATTACAATAAGTACAATTTTTCCCGACAGAATACCACTTTCACAGTTAAAATGTCATCCATTCGAGCATTTTTTTTTATCCTTCTCCTTCAATTTTCCTCATCACTACAGTCAAAAACTATTGGGTTGCAGGTAAGAAATTAGCATGATTCCCCCATCAACACAGACAGTGTTGACAGAGCAATCCCTCCTGCCGAGAAATTGTCTGCACCCGACGAGATGGGCGGGGGAAGATGTCCCCACCGGGAGAAGACAGTGATTATCACTAGCAGCTTGTAAGAAAATCCAGTGGGCTGGTTGTACCCAAGTTACCAATTAATGGTTCAAATCTCGTATTATGGCTGACCTTAGACTAGGACTCTACTATCGCTCTCATGTGACAGTAATGGGTGTCAGAGCTGCCAATCACCAAGCACCAGCACTGTCATGTGGGCATAAAGGGAATTAGTCACATGCTTTCCTGATCTAGAAGTACAAAACAGGAAAGTACCTCTTCTCCATAACATACTGTAGCTGATGTGTATGTACACCCCAACATTTTTTTTTTTTACATTTTGGATTGAAGATTAGGCCTCATACACACGGGCATTATAAAAAGCTGTAAAGCTAGTACCGATGCCAGGAAATAAGCGGTGTTAAAAACGCAATTTTATAAGCGTTTTGCATTGGCATCAATGCGCGTTAAGTCGCGCTAGCTTTCGGCCCTACAGAAACCTATTGATTTGAATAGAAGTCGCACCAGAAGTCGGATCATGATTATCCGACTTGCGATGCGACTAGTGTGCTGAGGATCTTGAAGGGGAACTCCCCGCCAAAATAAAAAAAAAATTGGCGTTGGGATCTAACCCAAGAGATACCAGACCCTTGGGTCTTGTATGTGTTTTAAAGGGAACCCCCACGCCAAAATAAAAATGGCGTGGGGTCCCCCCAAATTCCATACCAGACCCTTATCCGAGCATGCAGCCTGGCAGGTCAGGAAAGGGGGGGGCGAGGAACCTCCTCCGTCCTGAACCATTCCAGGCCACATGCCCTCAACATGGGGGGTGGGTGCTTTGGGGCCCTGCGCCCCCCCACCCCAAAGCACCTTGTCCCCATGTTGATGAAGACAAGGGCCTCTTCCCGACCGGGTCTGCGGGTGGGGGCTTATCAGAATCTGAAAGCCCCTTTTACAAGGGGGCCCCAGGTCCTGGCCCCCCATCCTATGTGAATGAGTATGGGGTACATTGTACCCCTACCCATTCACCTAAAAAAAGTGTCAAAAATAAACACAGTACACAGGTTCTTTAAGTATTTTATTAAGGCAGCTCCGGTGCCTCTTCCGATTTCTTCTCACCTCTCCAGCTCTTCTCCCTCCTCCGGCAATGTCTTCTCTCTCTGCCAGTTCTTCTCCTCCCTGCGCTGTCTTCTCTTCTCCCTCTCCTGCAGGGTCTTCTCTCTGCTGTCTTCTCGTTCTTTTGCCGGATCTTCTCCGCTGTCTTCTCCCTCTGTTCTTCTTCCGATGTTGACTCAACATGATCTCCCGGTGTAATGCTGGGTCCGCCTTGTGGCGCGGGACCACCTGCTGACATCACCCGGAGGCCCCGCCCCTTGTGACTTCACCACCCAGGGCATGATGGGGTGGTGATGTCACAAGAGGGTGGGGTTTCCAGATGATATCAGTGGGTGGACCCACCCCATGCCACTATAAGTCATTGCACATGGCGGACCCAGCATTACACCGGGAGATTTGGTCGAGTCAACATCAGAAGAAGAACAGAGGGAAAAGAGCGAGAAGACAGCGGAGAGAGAAGACCTGACAGAAGATGGAGAAGAGAAAACAGCACAGAGAGGAGAAGAACTGGAGAGGGAGATGAACTGGCAGAGGGAAAAGACATCGCTGGAGAGGAGTGAAGAAATCGGAAGAGATGCTGGAGCTGCCTTAATAAAATACTTTAAAAACATGTGTAGTGTGTTTATTTTTGAAACTTTTTTTAGGTGAATGGGTAAGGGGTACAATGTACCCCATACTCATTCACATAGGGTGGGTGGCGGGGATATGGGGCTTCCAGATTCTGATAAGCCCCCACCTGCAAACTCCGACAACCACCAGCAAGGGTTGTCAGGAAGAGGCCATTGTCCTCATCAACATGGGGATAAGGTGCTTTGGAGTAGGGGGCGCAGGGCCCCCCTGCCCCAAAGCCCCCACCCCCCCATGTTGAGGGCATATGGCCTGGTATGGTCCAGGAGGGTCAGTGCGTTTACCCGCCCCCCCTTCCTGACTTGCCGGGCTACGTGCTCGGATAAAGGTCTGGTATGGATTTTGGGGGGACCCCACGCCATTTTTTTTTGGCGTGGGAGTTCCCCTTAAAATCCATACCAGACCAAATGGGGGGGGGGGAACCTCACACAAATATATTTTGATTTTTGCAGGGGTTCCCTTTCAAGATCCTCAGCACACAGGTCGCACCGCAAGTCGGATCATCATGATCCGACTTCTGGTGCAACTTCTATTCAAAGCAGTGGGTTCCTATAGGGAACCATTGATTTTAACTAGAGGCAGATTAAAGCCTGATGCTCTGTATACAACATTAAGCCACGTTTTTGAGCTTTTCCTTGCGTCTGTGTTTTTGCAGCTCTAGTGCTGGAGCCTGAGAATGCGCTGGTCCTGGGTTTTTTTGGAGCTTAATAACACCTATGCCACTTACAGCTCAAAAACGTCTGTGTTTGTATGAGGCCATTGAATAACATAAGTTGTAAAAAAAAGCTCAAAAACGCAGCTGTAAAAACGTCCATGTGTATGAGGCCTTAGGATCTTTATCATGTTTTTAACTTATCTTTACTTCCTGTCTCAGAGGCACAACAGGAAGTGAGACTAAAGCCTCGTACACACGGGACGACGATCGTACGTACGATCGTCTCAAATCGTATGTTGCATAATGTAACTTGCATACTGACTGCACTACACGATTGTATGACCACAGAAGAACGTTCAGGTGCATGTAATTAGCATCCGGCCGTTCCTGACTTCTGAGCATGTGTGTTTTGCACAATACAACTTGTTGCACCAACTGCTCTGTACACACAATACAGCGGTCGTATGAGCGCTTGTTGGTATGACCAAGTTTTCTAGTTTGCTCATACAACTCTCTTGTACGACCGTCGTCTGTTCGGCTGTTCTAATCATGCATACGAACGATCGATATCGCATACAACGGTCGTTAGTACGACCTGTTGTATATGATCGTCGTCCCGTGTGTACGAGGCTTAAGTCTTTCCAAAGTGACTGAGAATCTCCTCTTAAGCTAGCCATACATTCCATTCCTACTGCATTGGCCAAAAGGTGTATTGTACGATCAATTGAATGATTGTATCGATATGTGTGTGGTCACCTTAAAGCTGGTCATACTGTTAGAATTCAATTAAAATTTTCTTTATTTTTAGTTTTCAAGTCATACAGGAATAATCAATCCAGACCATAAAAATACATAAAAAAATACATTAGCCATTGCACAAATGGAAATATGGAAATTAGACAAACACCATCCGAAGCACATAAGAACATGACAATCATATGTGATTATATATGGAAGTGAGCAATCACATCTGAATACACGAAGCCTACCACAAACAGATTAAAGGTATAAAGGTAAACACGTTACCGATTA
>BLSH010363367.1:34639-74874 GCA_018402905.1 Glandirana rugosa | reverse complement strand
CCCTTAAAGCAACAGACTCTACCTAGTCCAGTCAGATCATTCTGTGCAGCAGGATGAGGTGTGCAATCTGTCCCTCAAAGCACCAGTACTAGTATCTCTCCCTAGTCCACAATCAGATCATTCAGTAATGCAGGATGAGATCTGCAATCTGTCCCTCAAAGCACCAGTACTATTATCTCTCCCTAGTCCACAATCAGATCGTTCTGTGCAGCAGGATGAGATCTGCAATCTGTCCCTCAAAGCAGCAGTACTAGTATCTCTCCCTAGTCCACAATCAGATTGTTCAGTAATGCAGAATGAGATGTTCTGCAATCTGTCCCTCACAGAGCCAGCAGCATCCTCTCCCTAAACTATCCTGAGAGCATATGACATGCAGCACGGTGACTCCAGCCCCATATAGAGGCTGGGTCACATGGTGCACTGGCCAGTCACAGCCATGCCATTAGTAGGCATGGCTGTGATGGCTTCTGGGGAAAACCAGTGAATCACTTGTTTATTGGCTGCCCTTGGCAGCTTTTCAACACGTGGAATAAAATACCAGAACCCCGGACCCGAACCCGGACTTTTTTTGAAAAGACCGGGTTCGGGTCCGGGTCCTGGACACCCAAAACTTCGGTATGGACCCGAACTTTACAGTTCGGGTTCGCTCAACTCTACCCACTAATCATTATTCATCAATGTTATCGATTGACCTTCACATCCTTCATTTAAAGCCCCACTTGTTCCTCCTATTGCAAAACATGCAATTGTTTTATCATGTTATAGGATGGAAGTTATGGCCTTACCAGGCTAACTTAAGCATCATTTAAAGACCCACTTCCCATGTTCCCCTACCCCCTTTCTTAAAAATCTCCCCCAAAGTGACAACATTTACGGCAAGATCAACTGTTTTTTCCTATATATACAGAAAAGTCCTTGCTGCCGGGAACCAACAATACATACCCCAAAGCCCGGAGAACTGAACGAGAACTGAGTGTTCCAGACTTTGCCCAGTCTCAACATGTGTAGCAACTATAGTTGTTCAACCGTAGGTTTATTGTCTGTATTTAACTGCTGCAGTGATTGGAAGGAGATGAGATTTTTTAAATCATTGTTTCCTGTTGGACACCAGACCCAGTTTCCCTGGATCAGCATCATAAGTTATCGTGTTAGCGGCTGGCCTGCCTGCACCATGGTAATGCAAGGCCACCTCCAGGATTCAGGATGGGGATAGAAAGCTACTACTTCCAGACCTGCTCCACCTCCTGCCCTCTGCCTCACTGCTGGTGGGTAGAATAGACGTCTGTTGTAAAAAAGCAGACTGAGACTGAAGGCATGCGCATGTCACAAAACTAACATCCATCCCATTCAGCTCCAATTCACCAAGGGAACTGTTCACAGATCCTCTGCTGAACAGACCTGCCAAAGCCCATGTAAAGGGACCTAGACATGTGTGGTAGATATGTGCATGAGGAAAAAATTTGTTTTGTTTTGTTTCGATTGGATTTGTTAATGTAGTTATTTTGTTTCGTTAAATTTGGTTGGTTTGTTCAGTTCATATTCGGAATTCGTTTTATGTCTTTTTCAGATTTTCTTAGAATTAACCGTATAGTTTAGATTTGAAACATTTGAATCCATAAATTTTGAATTGGTCGAATCAAAAACTTTAGATTTTTTTTTTTCAATTCGAATGAGGTAAAGGGAACACACAAAAGAAAAATCTTCATCAAATGATTACAATGACTCTTTAATCACTTAAAGACCGGAAGGATTTCCCACATTAGGGCCAGAGCACTTTTTGCAATTTGGCACTGCGTCGCTTTAACTGACAATTGCGCGGTCGTGCGATGTTGTACCCAAATTAAATTGATGCCCTTTTTTTCCCATAAATAGAGCTTTCTTTTGGTGGTATTTTATACACTCTGCGTCACTTCTGATCACCGCTATAAACAAAAAAAGAGAGCCTAATTTAAAAAAAAACAAACAATATTTTTTACTTTTTGCTATAATACATATCCCAAAAAAATTATAAAAAAACAAATGTATTCATCAGTTCTGGCCGATATATATACTTCCTCATATTTGGGGTAAAAAAAAATTGCGATCTGCATTTACTGATCGGCTTGCACAAAAGTTGCCGCATTTACAAACCGTAAGAATTAATTTCTAGCGGTTTTACAATTTTTTTTTTCTACTAGTAATGTTGGTGATCTTTGATTTTTATCGGGACTGCGATATTGCAGCGGACATGTCGGACATTTTTGACACTTTTTTGGGCCAATGACATTTGTACAGCGATCAGAAATTTAAATATTCACTGATTACTGTATAAATGTCATTGGCAGTGAAGGGGTTAACCTGCAGGGGGAGATCTAGGGGTTAACTGTGTTCCATAGGCGTGTTCTAACTGTGAGAGGGCTGGGCTGCCAGGGGCATAAGAGATACAACTGATCCCAGTGACAGGGATCAGTAGATCTCTTACATGCCACCTGACAGAGTGGGGAACCGCTGTGTTTACGTTTTTCGCCTCTGTCAGGCAATCACGAGTAGCCAGTGGACATCGAGTCCGCCAGACCCGCGGCACACTGCTGCAGAGTGCGGCGGGCACGAGAGCGCGCCCCCGCCTGCTAGCCGCGCATGAGTGAGCCGCCGTTTATAAACGGCGATTCGCACTACAGCGCCACTCTGCAGCAGTAAAAGTATGTGAGGCATTCGGCAAGTGGTTAAATGACCTTTGACTTAAGAAAAACAGAATTATTTCAAAATGGTACTCTAATAACACACGCAGTCTTTGATTTCAGAAATATGTTTGCAGCTCAAATTCGACTGGAGTTCGATGTAAAATTAGTTTCAATTTCAATTCCAGTTTCAGAAATTCAGACAAATTTTGTTTCGTTATTCGGAGCATACAGTAAACTTTGTTTATACTACAATTTGGGTATTCAGAGATATCTGAATCTCCGAATAACAAAAATTTTGTCCGAATACTTATTCGGAGCGAAATGAAATGCACATGTCTAATGCTTACCGAATGCTCCTAATAACAAAATTCGTCTGAATTTCCAAAATTCGAATTGAAATTCGAATCAAATTTTACATCAAATCCCAGTCGAGTTCGAACTGTAAACATAGTTCTGAAATCAAAGACTGTGTGTGTTATTAGAGTACAATTTCGAAATAATGCTGTTTTTAAGCCAAAGGTGATTTAATGGGGTTGCAGCTGCAAAATAAGGTGAAGCTCTGCATGGTAGCCAATCAGCTTCTAACTTCAGCTTGTTCAATGAAGCTTTGACAATAAAACCTGAAAGCTGATTGGTTTCTCTGCAGAGCTGCACCAGATTTATCACTCTCCAGTTTAAGTAGATCAACTCCAAAAAGTCATTGTAATCATTTGACTACAATCATCCTCCCCACTCCTCCCAGGACCTCTTGCTCTCTAGCTCCCTTGTTACCTCCTCCCATGCTCGCCTACAGGACTTCTCCAGAGCCTCTCCCATCCTCTGGAACTCCCTGCCCCAGAATGTCCAGTCAGCCCCACCCTGTCTGCCTTTAGGCGATCCTTGAAAACTCACTTATTCAGGGAAGCCTACCCCACTTCCACCTAAGAACTGTGCTTGAGCCACCTCAATCAGATCATCCCCTGCAGCCTTTACCTTTTCTACCACCTCCCCCTCCCTTTAGAGGGCCCTCCTATTCCTTCTGTATTGAACTGCATTGTAATTGCACTGTGTCCCTTCTTTATTGTAAAGCTCTGAGCAAACTGTTGGCGCTATATAAATTCTGTATAATAACAATAATAATAATAATTTGATGAAGCTTTTTCTTTTGTGTGTTCACTTTGCCAGATTCATATATATGTTCAGCAAGCGAGTAGTGTCAATCTGGTACCACCACCAATCCCTGAAGGTAATACCGATTGAAAAACCCCTGTGGGTGGGACTTTCAAGGTGGGGGAACCAAAGATCATCAAAAACACATCTACATATATATCAAATCCATATTTATTTTCAAAGGTATACAAATTACAAAAATGTTGTAAAAATGACAAATAAACCAATTAATGTATAAACGTATTCTGTTAAAATATTAGATTGTTCAAAAGCTCGCACACATCTGCGCGTAGATTCCTTAACATCATTCTGCCATCCTACGAAAGAGGAAGAAAGCCCGACGCGTTTCAGGTTCAAGCCTTTCGTCAGGGGCGTGTAGCAGAATGCAATTTATATATTTGGAAGTACTTTGTCCAATAACAATACTCAAAAGGATTTCGCCTTCAGAGCTCAAGGGGTGAGGATTTCCTAGTTATATGATGAATGGGAAAATGATGTGGAGATATTTCATATCACAGCTCAAGGACAGATACCTAAAGCACCTTTTCCATATAATGATCCAAGGTAGGCAGCAATGTCAGACAGCAGTCAATGTAGCTTGTATAGCTTCAACGACCGTATCTACCGTCATATACTAAAAGGGGGGGGGGGGAATACCTCCAATCACTCCTAACGCTCCCAAGATCAGGTCAAAAATGTCAGAGCTGTCGTTTCTTCCTCTTTCGTAGGATGGCAGAATGATGTTAAGGAATCTACACGCAGATGTGTGCGAGCCGGCTGCATTTGAACAATCCAATATTTTAACAGAATACGTTTATACATTAATTGGTTTATTTGTCATTTTTACAACATTTTTGTAATTTTTATACCTGTGAAAATAAATGTGGATTTGATATATATGTAGATGTGTTTTTGATGATCTTTGGCTCCCCCACCTTGAAAGTCCCACCCACAGGGGTTTTTCAATTGGACTTTGCCAGATTCAAATCAAAAAAAATCTAAAGTTTTTGATTCAACTGATTCAAAATGTGTCAATTCGAACGTTTTGATTCAAAAACTCTTTAAATTCGAAGAAAATGTAAAAAAGACATGAAACAAATTCTGAATATGAATTTCAAATACGAATCCCAATTACAAATTGAACGAATCAACTGAGGTTAACTAAACAAAATAACTAGATTAACGAATGAAAACGAAACAAAACAAATTTGTCTAAAAGGACCAGGGCCGGCTCTACCACTAGGCGGAGTAGTGGCCGCCTAGGGTGCACTGCCGCATAGGGCGCCTGGCCACTGTTGATCTGTCACTGGCTGCTCTGTATTGATCCATGTAAAAACTGACACTGTCTGACTGAGATAATGAGATTGTATTATCACATGCCATTCGCAAATGTATATAGAAATAGTGACTGATCTGCCAAATACCCCCCTTCCGCCCCCACCCCCCATGAGGCTGTATTTGATGGGCACAGGTGAAGCTGTATTTGATGGGCACAGGTGAGACTGTATTGATTGGCGCTGGTGAAGCTGTATTTGATGGGCACAGATGAGGATGTGTTGATTGGCGCTGGTGAAGCTGTATTTGATGGGCACTGGTGAGGCTGCATTTGATTTGCGCTGATCAGGCTGGGCAGGGAAAAGGGGATGGAGCCAAGGGGGGGCAGCAAAATGAGGTTTCCCCTAGGGTGTCAAAAATCCATGCACCAGCCCTGAAAAGGACCCATACAATTCAGCACTCTCTACAATCCCTATAAAAATGTCTTACACTATAATATTGTTTAATATCCCAAAAAAGGGTCAGATAAAAAAAAAATACACAAAAAGAGATAAATGGTGTACAATGGATTTGCCAAAAAAAATACTTGCAAATTAGTGCATTCTAGGAGCACATGCAGAAGACTCATGAGTTCATTTCTGGTATTATATAGGATGTTCAGACGACCCTGTCACTACACAAAGGTGATTAAGAAAAGCTAGCCTCCCTGTAACAAAGCAAATATTTACCTCTCCTTCCACCCAGCCATTGAACACTGCTCTGTTCATGAGGAATGATCTCCTGAAGTCCGCTGGGAAACCAACACTTCTGGGAGTTTTTATCTCCTGGGTGCCCTGAAATGGCATTTGACTGCACAAGTATCAGGTGGGGTGAGTATTGTAGTGGAGTGTCCACTTACTTACTATGCCCAGATGCAGGTGCAGGCTCCTTTAATGTATTTTTCTACAACTCCTTGGGTTCATATGCATGCCCAGGGACGATACCTTTTCTCTGCTTCCCTCCCCTTAGCAGCTGAGAGAGGCTACAACAGATGAGGCAGAGGTGGCTGGGCAAATGATCTGCAGCTAGGTAATTGGACCTGCACTGTCAGAGCCAGCTTGTGGGCAGCCAGGCAGGAGCCTAATAGCACACAGCTTCCTTGGAAGACTCAGCTAATGTGGGGAGCACCTAACTGATTGCTAACAGAATACTGTAGTTACAGTGAGGTGGCGCCCATGTCCTCAGGCCTTGGATCCCTCCAGCAATTAACCTGTGTTACCAGAGCTACCCTGGATTTTACTGATTATGATTTAAAGTGGAAGTAGCCGTTTGTATTCTGAACAGCTATACTGAAGACGTGATTCTTAGACAGACTCTCTTTTGTTTTAAAGTCTAATAGAGACTACGCTATAAAGCAATAAGTGTCCCTGATTTATCCACAGAGACATTGCTGTAAAGAGTCCATGTCTGTGCAGCTACCGTAATCTGCTGACAGAACACTATGCAAATTTTGACCAGTTCCTGAGGAACCAGCTGAAATTCACTCAGTGGGTGGCGCCTCCCGCCCCGCTTTGTTCAATAAAGTTCAGCCATTCGAAGGAACCTGCTGCAAAATTTCTAACAATCTAATCTTTAAGAACAGTTTACTGACTGGTATGATACCAGCTGATTGGAGGAAAGCAAACATAGCACCAATATATAAAAAAGGACCAAGATATATCCCTGGGAACTACAGGCCAGTTAGCTTAAAGCGAAGGTCCGAGGGCTAAAAAAAAAATTAAAAGTCAGCAGCTACACATACAGTAGCTGCTGACTTTTAATATTAGGACACTTACCTGTCCTGGAGTCCAGCGATGTCGGCACCCGCCGCCGATCTTCGGATCGGAGGACGGGTGCAGCCGCCTCCATCGCGGGTAAGGGAACCCGGACGTGTAAGCAGTACAGTTTCACGCCGGGCACCTTACTGCACATGCGCGAGCTCTGCCGCGCTCTGCTACTGGCCAGGCGGCCAGAAGCAGAGCGAGCAGGGAGGAGGGAGCCGGGCTGCTGACGTCAGTGGCCGCGTCCGCCGGCCAGAGCTCCCGGAAGTGTGGAAAAGGACACCTGTGTAAAGACAGGTGTCCTCTTCCCCCTCCCCCCCCGAAAGGTGCCAAATGTGACACCTGAGGGGGGGAGGAATCCAACCAGCGGAAGTTCCACTGTAGGGTGGAACTCCGCTTTAACATCAATAATTTGCCAGCTCTTGGAGGGAATAATAAGGGAATATATAGCAGATTATTGTCATGAAAATTGTATCATTAGCGGTAATCAACATGGGTTCATGAAGAATCATTCTTGCCAGACCAATCTATTAACCTTCTATGAGGATGTGAGCTACCATCTAGACAAAGGAAGGCCTGTAGACGTGGTGTATCTGGATTTTGCAAAAGCATTGTATACAGTTCTCCACAAACGTTTACTGTACAAATTAAGGTCTGTCAGCATGGATCAAAGGGTGAGTACCTGGATTGAAAACTGGTTACAGGGGCGAGTCTAGAGGGTGGTGATAAATGGGGAGTACTTGGAATGGTTTGGTGTGGAAAGTGGGGTTCCAAAAGGTTCTTTCCTTGGACCAATCCTTTTCAGTTTATTCATAAATGATATGGAGGATGGGATAAACAGCTCAATCTCAATATTTGCGGATGATACCAAGCTAAGCAGGGCAATACTTTCTCCACAGGATGTGGAAACCTTGCAAGAAGATCTGAACAAATTAATGGGGTGGGCAGACAAGTGGCAAATGAGGTTTAACGTAAAAAAATTTAAAATAATGCATTTAGGGCAGTGGTTCTCAACTCCAGTCCTCGGGACCCCCCAACAGGCCAGGTTTGCAGGATAACTGAAGTACATCACAGGTGATATCATTTGCTGCTCAGTGATTGCAGTATTCTAGTCTGCATCTCCCCAAGGTAATACTTAAAATCTGGCCTGTTGGTGGGTCCCTAGGACCGGAGTTGAGAACCACTGATTTAGGGGGAGAGCTTCTGGGGGAATCTAGGATAGAAAAGGATCTAGGGGTCCTAGTAGAGAACAGGCTCAGCAGTGGCATGCAATGCCAAGCTGCTGCAAGCAAAGCTAACAAAATGTTTGCATGCATCAGGAAAGGGATTAACTCCAGGGATAAATCAATAATTCTCCCACTATACAAGTCTCTGGTGAGGCCACACCTGGAGTATGCCGTCAAGTTCTGGGCGCCAGTCCTCAGAAAGGATGTCCTGGAACTGGAAAGGGCTCAGAAAAGGCAACAAAGCTAATTAAGTATATATTGTAAAGCGCTGCGCAAACTGTCGGCGCTATATAAATCCTGTATTATAATAATAATAATAATAATTAAGGGATTGGAGGACCTTAGTTACGAGGAAAGATTACAAACACTGAACTTATTCTCTCTGGAGAAGAGACGCTTGAGAGGGGATATGATTTCAATGTACAAATACTGTACTGGTGACCCCACAATAGGGACAAAACTATTCAGCCCAAGGGAGTACACAAAGTCACTAAAACTAGAAAAAAGGCGGTTTAACCTTAAACTGCGTAGAGGGTTCCTTACGGTAAGAGCAGTGAGGATGTGGAATTCTCTTCCACAAGCAGTGGTTTCTGCTGGGAGTATAGATCATTTCAAAAAACTTTTAGATGCGTGCCTAAGGGACCACAACATTGAGGGATATACACTGTAATAGTGACATAAAAACACACACATAGGTTGGACTTGATGGACTTGTGTCTTTTTTCAACTTCACTAACTATGTAACTATGTAACAATCAGAAGCAGCCGTTGTTCAGGTATTTTGACAGCTAGTGGACCGCTTGTCAAAACGCATGAGCACCGCCCCCCCATCCATACCGCCACTCTCCCTAGCCATGCTTCCGGCCCCTTTCAGGACACCGGGCGCATGAAGTCCTATGGCAAGGGAGTATTTTTTTGAAGAACTGATTAGAGCCAGAGGCTCTAACAGGCTTCAAAATAGGGTGGGCTTGGGGAGCAGAGCATTGCGCCCGGAGCCCACCCAGGTGTGTTGAAACAGCAAAATAATATTCGCTATTGTAACACTGATCCTCCTCCTGGCCAATCAGGAAGCAGGTCCGATACCCGTCATCTAATTGATGAAAGGACAGGCGATCCTATTGGACACCTAGGAGGAAGGGAGGAGACGCACGGCGGAAGCGAGGAGGAGGAGGAGAAGACACAGGAGACGCTACCCAATGTCTGCCACTGCCTGATGCCTGTCGATACCTGCTGATGTCTTATTTCTGCCAATGCCTGCTGCTGAGCCCAATGCTCGCTGCCTAGATGGGGTAAGTGCTGGAGGAGCAACCGGCAGATAGCGAGCGGGGGGGGTTGAGGTGCCGTCGGGGGGTGGTTGTTTGCTGCCCCCCCAAGCAAAAAGGCACCAGCCGCCACTAGAGTCAGTACTCCTCATGTCATCGTAAGACAAAGTATAAGCACCATCATCTCCAACCCTCCTCTGGAGGAGCCATAGACCTAATTTACTTACAATATCCAGGAACAACATAAATAAAGTGAGTGCAGTCCAGCTGTTTCTATCTTATTATCTTTTACTGAATACTAAGGGAAATGCAAACAATTTCAGTGCAAATACTTTTCCAATGCAGAGCAAGGTCAGCCCACATGTAGCTGGCCACAATACAGGTGATGTTTCCTCTTGCCCTATCACTGCCTCTCAACTACTGTCTCACTGGCTGAGCCCAAAGGGAAACACGTGAGTGTTCAGGGCGATCCCCTGCCAAGGAAAAAGCTGTTGTTCTATGCAACCTACATCTGGCACTGGAAAGGCCCCAAGCTTCCCATAAGGGCCAACTCCCCTCCTAAATCTGCTGTCCAGACTCCACCAGGTAAGTATAAGTGGATCAAAATATCTATCTCTCAGACATATAATACAGGTACACTCATCCATGTGGACACAAATAACCACTGATGGACAAGCCTCATATATCACCATATCCACAAAAAGCTTCTCTATCTATCAAGACTGCATTGACACAAGGCATATCTCACCCCACAGGGTGATATCTGAGAGATAGATTTTTTCATAGGGCAGAAGACAGATAGCTCACATCTTCAGTAAAACAATATATACTAGTATACTTTCTCTTTTTCTGTTTAACTCATTTTTATATGTGGCCAATAGATGGGAGGAGAGGCATCTCTTTATACCTGTTGGCGTTGGTGAGTAGACCTTGAGTTAATATATCCTCTAGCCTGGAGCATTCATATGGAATGTAAGAGGCGATAATAACCCTCATATTGTATATTAATATATATATATATGAGAGACGTTTCACCAATTACACTTGGCAGATGTGGTTGATGCTAATATTACCACATAGAGATATAACGTTGGTTCATATATATGGGCATTGACATCACCCTATAGGTATACCTGTTATGGTCATTTACAAACCTTTTATGATTTACAATACAAGTTAAGTTTTAATGAAGTGGCCTTTTGGTGCATAGGGAAGTGCACCCTCATCTAGCTCTAGTTAATTTTTGCCACAGTTAAGTGTTATCAATATCACAGGCTTTGTATATATGTAAAGTATTAAAGCACGGCAAAGCCAGACAACTAGCAATTTTAGAAAAAGGCCTACCATATTCCTTACGTGGTAGTTTGTTGAAGGTGTATATTGGAAATGTGTGGCTGCAGTGCCTACGGCTTTCCATAGATGGCTCCATACAATAGAAATTCCCGGCTCTCTGAGATCTAGGATGTCTAGAAAATGTGTGATCACACATCAGGTTGAGATTCTGAACACCTTAACAGAAAAGATTTCAATGCATTGAAAATAATATGTTATGTTCAAGCTATATAGAAGTTAAAAAAATGATCTCTCTTTGGTGTAGGCTTATATCTTTGGCTATATATTAGTAAAATACTAGCAGTGGCCATACATAAATACAAGCAATACAAAAATCCAAGCATAGTTGCAATAGGCTGAGTAAATATCACAGGGGTTTTCGTTCTGCAAATGTTCAATTATCCTGTCCTTTATTAGGAGAGGAGAGCACCTCACTGCTTGAAGACCCTATGGGGCTTTTCCCCACTAAGTGGGTCTCCAAGTACTATAAGACACAGGAGGATGTTAAAATATCAGTTTTGGGTGGATTTCTCCAAAGATTATCAGCCAATAGTAATTACAGGTTGCAAAGCTTACCTTTTGTTGTTTGTCTCTAGTAGTCTACTATAGGCAATTTTGCAACGGTGGACAATTTAGAACTCTAAACCATTTGCTGCAGTCAGCCTTGTGCACCGTAGTAGAACTGCATCACTGTTAGGGCCGGTTCACACTGCTGCGATCCCGGAGATTGGATGTGCTTTGCACTGCACTGCAGTGTGAATCACATGTGATCTCTGTGCGATGTAAATTCAGCCATACAGATAGTATGGCTAAATTTGCATCGCATTTGGTCCAAACTCGCACAGGACCCTTTTTTTGATCCGCAGTAGAATCAGATCGCATGGGTGCGCGATCCGATTACTGTCTGAGTTTGAAGTTCGCACTGCGATATGTAAACTGATTTGGGGGGGGTGTCATTAACTTTCTATTGACACTCCCCGCGGTTCACATATGGCAGTGTTAACTGCCTGCGAGTCGGGAGCGCTGTGGATTCGCAGTGTTCCCGCATCGCACCATTGTGAACCGGCTCTTACTGATAGTGACATGAAAACCTAGGCAAATGGCTGAATTTTAATAAGTTGTTACACTTAGGGCCCATTTGCACGGGTGTCAAAAAGGCCAAGTTTGGATGCATACAGCATTTAGTTTTGTACATACTGTACCTAAAAGCAGCACTATAGGAATCAATGGTGTCACGCACGCAGCTGCGCCTACAAACAACAAATGCATTTAGAGAAATACAAAAATAGTAGGACACAGCCGTGTCCGACACTGTACATATCTGCAGACATGATGCATGTACACGTATGTAAAGACATGTAAATGTATGCACCTATACATGCATAAAGTTATTAGAAGAATTGTACACTTCTAAATGTGTGTACTTTACGTGCATATTTTACATAGGATCTTCGGCTAGCTCTGTCACCAAGATCCTGCATTTTGTACAAAATATGCATTGACCATGTAAATGAAGCCTTAGTATAAGGGAACCAATGTGTGGTCAGCAGAGAGGTCCATTAAATAAAATGAAGTACCTCTTATCTCTTTGTAGTCCTGTACTCCCTGCATGTTATAATTTGTTGTTGATTTTTCCTAAGAAATATCTTAAAATATAAAATTGTAAAGTGTAAAAATGTCTCATACTGCAGTGTAAAGCCACACCCCTCATCACAAGTGTCCTCACGCAGAATTGTCTTCCGGGTTCATTCCTCACAAACAAGAGCAGGGAATGAATGTTCCTCCATCTCTTCTGTGTTCACCAATGCCAGCCATTTACTGTGGGAGGGGTGGTCCTTTGCAGCACTGTAAAAGTGTTTGGGTGCCACCCAGTTCACTTTTTTAAGAAACAGCCAATGGACACCAGTAAAAAATGACAGCAGCAGCCATGATCTTGGTATAACCACTTATTGGCAGGCTGTATTCATACATACAGCGGTCTGCAAATGGTTAAAGTAAATCTGCAGCCAGTTTTTTTTTTATAAGGTGGGGAAAGATTAGAGCCCCTCAGGTTTGGGGAAACTTTCCTTCACCCCCTGTGCCAGTGAAGTGAACAGAATTCACTCTAAAAACTTTTTTTTAGCATTTTAGCATTTTTAAAGCATTTAAATTCTCAACCTTTTTTCAGTCAAGGCACCCCTTAAAAATTATGGACAATCTCAAGACACCCCTTAAAAATTATGGACAATCTCAAGACACCCTTTAAAAATTATGAACAATCTGTAGGCACCCCATTCCAAAATGTAAAAACTATTCTAATAGTTTTATGAAATGCAGCAACATTCACAAGTCCATGTAGGACACCCAACGTTAGAGGTGATTTATTCTTCCAAAGCAAATACACTTTTGCAAACTGGTACTGACTAGTATTCCAAGGTTTCTCTTCTCCCTCCCTCATTTTTTCTCCATCACTCAGCTAATGGGAACCCAACTGATGGAGAGGGGCAGGGGAAGGTCAAACAAGGATGCTATGCAGGTGACTGACATCCTCCTTATCAGCTGATGACACCATTGGCCGCTAGGATGCCAGCATCTAGAAGCTTGAAATGGTGACTTAGTGTAACTAAAAGGCAGCCTTCATGCATGTGCTGGCTTGTATACGATTTGTGGGCAATTTGTAGGCATTTTGCCAAGGCACCCCAGCCTTGAAAAAGGCTGCTCTAAAGTAAAATGTCACCTTTAATTTCAGACACCAGAATTGGGGGTCCCTATTGAATCATCCTTTAACCTCCCTGGCGGTATGATTATTTCAGATTTTTGGTGCTGAAAGCGGTACGATTATTTTGCATGAAAATTTGGCGTTTTATATTGTAGGCCTGTAATTCTTAGGAATAACTCACTTAAATCTGTCCAAACCAGAGTCTATTAAACATCTCGGGTATGAAAAAGTTTGAAAAATGAAACCATAAATTATAATATAATAAATAACTAAAAATAATTATCAAAAATAATAATATAATAGTAATTAAATGTATTCAATAATGTAATCAAACCAAAAACGCAGAAATTTGCTCAGTTTCAGAATTGTCGCTGTCGTCACTTTCAGTTTCTGATGATAAATTCCCCCACAAATCAGTATCACTCAATTCTGCAAATGATTCTTATTTACTATCGGTGTTTTCTAGCTGATAAAAAAACACTTTTGACGTAAAGGGACACTTTTTGGTTGCTATGGACATTCTCATGTTTCCAGGCAGAAAGAATGACATATATAATATAAAAGTGCATGCAGGGCTCTGGGCAAACCACTAGGGACAAAGGAGATGTGAAATGATTTCATACAGTAATGTAATCTATAAGATTACAGTGTACTGTATGTGCTGTGTGTGTTTCACTTTTTGAATTTCCCGCCGGTCTCCGCCCCCGTGCGACGCGACGCTCGCAGGGAACGGAGCCCGGCACACAGAGACATCGGAGCGGCGGACAGACACACTGACACCGTGGGAGGACATCGATGGATCCAGGGGACAAGGTGAGTAACATTGCCTGGATCCAGCGATGCAATCCCGAGTGTGGCTCGGGGTTACCGCCAGTGGTACTGAAATTCCACCCCGAGCCACACTCGGGAATACCGCTAGGAAGGTTAAGAGCCATGACATTTTTAATTTCCCTTCAAAGCTCACCAGGAAAAAATGTGAGGGTAGATCTTTCCAACAGGGACATAGACAGCAATAAAACCTTAAACCGGTTCAAACCCTTTTTCACTTTAATCAAATCTAGGGTTCTACTTTAATCTCTGGTAATAAAAGAGAATCTGTGAGTTAAAAAAAAGGAAAAACACTGTTGCCGGTATCTTCTGGGTCGTGTTGGAGCTTTGCTTAGTGGTTTTTGTTTCTTTAAGTCTCTTTAAGAAAGAAGACCTCTACTCCCAATGCACTACACTGCTGAGCGCAGGGCAAAGTATAAGGCTCAAACCTGTTACTCAGTATAATGCGTCAGTTCTTTCTGGCCAGAACCTCAAGAGTTCAGCAATTTGTCAGAGGATCAACACTTACCCCAGCTCCACCGATAGGAGATTAATTCTTTTTGAGCCAGGGCTCTGCAAGGGCTCACAGCCATTTTCAAAAATTATTCCAGATGGTAGGGAACACAGAAAATAGTACTTGTCTACAAAGTTTCATGTTTGTGATTTTAATGATCAATTTTGTATTTAAAGAATACATAAACAATGAACACAGCTATAGAATTAAAGAAACAACCCTTTTTATTGATAATGAATACGGACTTGCAGGGTACAATCAAATATATAGACTGCACCACAGACATACACAGATGTTTTGTATGTGGTTGTCCTTGAAGTGTAAGTATTACCCAAACTTTTTCTTTTTAGTTTTACATAGACAAGAGAAGGGTTAAAAATCTCAGTCATTTTTTTTTAATTTTTTGTTTGTTTTCTTCACTTTAGGGTTGATTTACTAAAGGCAAATAGACTGTGCACTTTGCAAAGTGCAGTTGCACTCTACAAGAGCAGTTACTCCCGAGCTTAGTAAAGCTGACTTCCATCATCCAATCACGTGCAAACAAAAATGCTGTTTTGTTTATTTTTCTTGCACGTGATTGGGTATTCTTTGCAAAGTGAAGTTTTACCTCATTTACTAAGCTCAGGAGCAACTGCTCCTGCTCTTTGCAAAGTACACAGTCTATTTGCCTTTAGTAAATCAACCCCTAATGTCTCTGAGACGCATCAGGCAGTGAGAAGAAATCTCTATAAAGTGAGGGGAATTCCCATCCTATACAGTTGTTGCCAAAACAAACGTCCCCATTGGAATATTTCTCCTCACCTTCTGCTCTGGTGACAACTGTAACATTTTTGATTTCCCATCGCTGGAATCAGTGACAATGGACAGATGCAGAGGTAATGGAGGAGATTTACTAAAACGAAAGAATGCAAAATCTGGTGCAGCTTTGCAGAGAAACCAATCAGCTTCCAGGTTTTATTGTGAAAGCCTAATTGAATAAGCTGATGTTAGAAGCTGATTGGCTACCATTCATAGCTGCACCAGAGTGCTCAAGTTTTAGTAACTCAACCCCAAATGTCTCCCGAGTAGAGACGCAGACAATGATAAAAACCAGACAATATTTCATATATATATCCATATTTCCTTACTCTCTCCAAAACTAAAAAGAGTAATATATATATATGTAAAATAATAATAATATTAATCATCAGTAATAATAAAAAGAGCATCAATATCATTAATACACACACCACTTCCAATCATGACGTGTTAATTATTATTTCATTAATACATTACAACATTTATTATTTTAATGCCATAAAAGAAACAAAAAATAATTTCAATGTTAATACTGCCTTACATTTTAATTCAGCTTTTCCTATTGCATTAAACATTTCGGAAAATGTAGCTTTTTTTTTTTCTTTCTTGCTACAGAGTCTACAGAATCATTTTTTCCTGTATGTATGTCTTAAAGTTTAAACAACATGAGACATTTTGGTTAGTCATTTTTGTAAATAAATGTTATCTATCTATCTATCTATCTATCTATCTATCTATCTATCTATTTCTCAACCATTCATAACTAGGTGATAATCACCTTCTAGCACTAAACAGGTGGAGGTTCATATTGAAAAATATAAAAATGACTGTCAGACCCCTAAATACATGCAACATTTATTAAGGAAGTTTATGCACTATTTATAAAACTGGCACAGGCTGTCATTTTCACATATGCTTTAAACTTACACTTATGTAATATTCATGAAATTCGTTGATTTTAACTTATGTCAAAGAACCAGTAAAGTCTATAGAATTGCCACAACAGCAAATGTCTCGTTAAACAAATTTCCATTTTGCTAGCACATGAAGTCTAAGTTAATTGATGTCAGTTAATAATAATAATAATAATTACCGGTATATATATATATATAGAGAGAGAGAGAGAGAGAGACATGAAAATAAACTTAAATAAAAAATAACTCAAAAATTTTTTGCAATTAACTACACCAGTTCAATGCTAGAGCTGACATTAATACAAATTTAATTAAGGATTAAACAACTTCATACAAAGAATTTGTACTTTATAGCACTCTCTTGATTTAATTACAAACAAACAAGTACACTTCTTCTCAAACCATGTTCTGCTTGATTACAAAACATGCATAAAAACATTTAAAGAACAAATTAAAAATTAATACATTTAATTACTCTGAGTATTTAAGAGATAAAAACAACTAAATTTAACAAGAATAAACCCATATATAAGTATAAATGTTAATGCATTTAGAATTAATGACTTTATGGATAAAATAAACTGATAGAAAAATAAAGTTGAATTATTTGCTTTGATGAAATTCTCCTGCAAAGTGTTTATTAATTTTTTTTGTGTATGTTTAATGAAATCCTGTATATGATTTGGCGATGTCTTATATATGATTTAACAATGTTTATATTATTTTATTTCTGCAGAAAAATGACATACACGGCTATTTATGCCAAATAGTATAAGTTCACTGTATAGCACATACATTAAGAGAGAAAAGTAAAAGAATATATTAATAGTTGCCTTTTCAGCAAATATTGAACCAAGTTCTCTTCTGTCCAAAACTTGCCTTTTAAAGCTGAGGAAAACAACTTTTAGTTTAACTCCCAAAATCCAGGTAGTCAGCATGTTAAAAAAAAAAAAGTGTCTTTGCAGACAGATCAGTAGGACAATGAATGAGAAAAGACAGATTGTTTTTCCTGGTGCCTCTTTGGTGATCAACCCTTCACTTTGCACTCCCCTGTCTTTCAACTGAGGCATCCAACTGGCTGCTGAGAATGAAATAACTTCTCAAAGCACACCCATCGCTGGCCTCAGGCAGGGAGGATCACTTCACTGGGGACGTATAAAGACAGCACTCCAGATACATTAGGCACCTGTTGCCAGAAGCACCTGAATGTGCTAAGGTGCTTTTAAAAGAGTATGAACTCAATTCATCTTGCAGCTCACCAGAGATCTGCAACTCTACACCAGCAACCTCATCAAAAAAGTGCCCAAGAAGCGACGGAGATGGCCGTGTATTGCGACAATTTCAGTATGTATCACCAGCAGAATCTGCACAATTCTCAGAGAGCACCTAATTATGGGATAGGGGATTATACACCATCAACAAACCCCTATTTGTGGCTCGGTGGGCCTGGCGTGAACAGCTCACCAAGTTACCTTCACAGCAACAACTCCGCTTCATACATGCCACCATCCTATGGATCCCAGAGACAATTCCTGCCAAATTCGTCAAGTTTCGGAGGGACAGACCTTGGTTGGTTATCCATAGCCTCCCAGGAAGAGCTGCTGAAGCTTGTGAGGCCACCATACTCCTACTCAGCTCTTATTGCCATGGCCATTCAAAACGCCCCAGAAAAGAAACTCACCCTCAGCCAGATCTACCAGTATGTGGCCGACAACTTTCCCTTCTACAAAAAGAGCAAAGCGGGCTGGCAGAATTCTATCCGGCACAACCTGTCCCTTAATGACTGCTTTAAGAAAGTTCCAAGAGATGAGGATGACCCAGGTAATATATACTTTTTTTTAATGTTATATGATTTTTGGAACAAAAAAATTAGTTTCTGGGTTTCAAAATACTCTGTTTTAATCATTTTATGTTTCTGCCTTAATTTTAAATTGTACTGTTTTTGCATTATGTGCTATATACTGCAAGGGGTTGCAACTTAAAACAACAACTTAGTTGGGTGACCTGTAACAATTTCAGTAATGAAACTAAAGGTTCCTTCTTTGTTTTGAACACCTGAAAATCATTGTTTCTACGTGTATACATATACTTTTTTCATGCGTTTAAAAAAAAGGAAAAAAGTCTTAACTTAATTTTTCTATAGATCTCTTCTATAAAAAAATGTATAGAAGACATATTTTAGAGTTTTGCTTTCTTCTCACTTTAAACAAATATTTGTTAATAAAGCAATTCATTCATTTTTATATTTGGAAATTAAATAATTTTTAAAGGGTAAGTTTTGATTAGCTTTTTTTGGGTTATGTTTATTTGGGTGCACAGATCTATGGTAATGTATAAGTGGTATTGTACATGAATTTACTACTACAGTGGAACAGTGGCAAAAAGGAAACGTTTGCCCTTATAACTTTGAGTGCCTCTACAGTTTCCACTATTGATCATTAAGCCTTTGACAGTGGCAAATAGCACTCAAAAATTGATGTATGATCACAAAATCACACCTTATCAAAGAGTTGGAACAAACTGCGAGAAAATTTACAATTTTTGCTTAACCTGAAAGAATTTTCCTGTCTGCATTAAAATTGTAGATATAACTTTGTGCAGTAAATCAGCCCCTAAGGTGTCCACAGGCATTAGATTCTCATTGTCAGAGATCTGCGATTTTTGCAGTATCTTCTACCTTTTAGCTTATGTTGTCAATAGGATTAGCCATTGTTCACACAGACCTTTTGTCTCCATTATGGTTGCAAAAAAATATATGTTTTATGGATTATTGCAGTAAAACAAACATGCTTGTATGGGGTTGATTTACTAAAGGCAAATAGCCTGTTCACTTTGCAAGGGGATCTGCACTTTGCAAAGGAATTTAACCTTAGCCTAGTGAATGAAGTGAAGCTCTGCTTACTTCTATTGTCCAATCGTATGCAAGCATTATTACAGCTTTTTTATTAAATTTTCCTTGCTTGCGATTTTCACCACATTTGCTTAGCAAAGGGAAAATTCCCTTACAAAGTAAACATTCCCCTGCACTGTGAGCATCTTATTTGCCTGTAGTAAATCTACCATATGACCTCTTAATGACTAAGTTGTTTCCATCCATTCACTATCTAATGTCATATCTTAGCATTATTAAGATTTAAAAATTGAACACCATATTGCTGATTGGCAATGCGTACTTTTTTATTTATAACTGTTGTTATTTATTACTGTTATAATTTATTACTATAACTGTTAAGTCAAGTCTGTGTAACTATTGTTATTCCTTCTTATTCTTTTTTTCTAACAGGAAAGGGAAATTATTGGACTCTAGACCCCAACTGTGAGAAGATGTTTGATAATGGAAACTTTCGCAGGAAGAGAAAGCGCAGAACGGAATCCAGCAGTGTGGAAGCTGTCACTGGTAAAGGTGAAGAAGGTCGCTCTGCTTTAGGGGGGAAAGATGGAGGTAGTCCATCTATGCTGACCCCTTCATCCCCTGAGATGGAACTGGCCACAGATGATAGGAAAAGCACCTCTCCTCCAGCCATCACCTCTACCCCTTGCTTGAATAACTTTTTTAGTAGCATGACCTCCTTGGACTCCACCTCTGTGAACAGACAGATGTCTCTGGGGCTGGTGAATGAACTCTCCCAGAGGAACATTACTGGTTTAAGCAGTTTCACCTCAGGCTCTGTGGTGGAGCCATCTGCAGATCTACAGGACAGCTTGCACCTCAGCCGAGCTCCATACTACAACACTTTCTCCAGCTCCACCAATCAGGGTAGCCAGTTCAACAGCCATTTCTACAACACCTTCAGTGTCAACAGCTTGATATACACAAGGGAAGGGAGTGAAGTTTAATTTCAGGAAATTTAATGATGCTGGAAACACTTTTTGGGAGATTAAGCCAAGTTATATGCCCATAGGTACCAAATTGTGGAAGAGGAATGAACCCCATGGGTGGGGGCTTCTTCAAGAGTCTAACCCAGGGATTCTTATAATATTAATCTAGCAAAATATTCCACTCTGAAACCATTTTTATGGTGGTCAAAGCACAAGACCCTACTGACAATACTGGAATCCTGCAAAATAGCAGAATTTTGGTTATTCCAGTGCCACTGCCTAAACTGTATACCATTATTAAATATGACTGAATTTTTAATAACTCAATCTGCCTTAACCAATAACTGGCGTCAAGCGATTTGAAAAAGAAAAATATCCTCCAATACTGTCCTCTCATCTCTATACAATGTCTTTTTTAACACACTGGACTTTTTTGATGCAATTTATAATTGTAATATTTAGTTGAATATTGAAATATGGCAAGAAAATGATGAAAATGCAAATAACACCATTGCAAAAATTAAGCAACTGGACATGGCATATTGTTTTGTAAATACTGTTTTTGTACATATACAATTTCCATTGCGTACATTGGGGGAAATGCCTTTTTTTACTGCTTTTATTTATGCTGAGTACCATTTTTGATATGTTTTTATATATTAACCAGGCAAACTGAAGTATTTTTTTTCTTTTTGCAATAAATCATATAACAATTTCAACTGTTAAGTCAAGTTTATGTAACTATTGATTTCAAGCATTATATTGGGAAGTATATTGGACTCTTGACTGCTAAAAAAAGACAGTCTTTTATTTTTTTATTTGTTTCCATGATACATGGATAGACAAATAAAAGGCTCTTCACAGTTCCCAAAAAAAACAGACCTAGACCATTGATATTATGTTATCATTTCCGAATTCAGAGTTGACTTCAAATTATTCTCTAACAAATAGCAAATTCATATTTTTACAACCCTATATAGGCATGTGCTAAAATGAACATGCTATTCTACATGCTATATATCTTCTATTTGTTTGAAATATTTGCAGGCAAATTTCTTAAAACATAACAACAGTTTTAAATCATTACAGATATTTAATCCCAAAAAATGGAAGAATTTCAATGTTCTAATAATGATAATGATAATAATGAAGTTGAGATGTTGGGTTCTTTCCCTTTCAGATTGTGTACTTAAAATGAGGACGGGTCTCCCATGGCCTTGGCACCCTTGGCTGGTGGTTGCGCTTTAAGTCTGCCTTGAGCAGTACCTCTTACTAATAAATTTAAGGTGTTGGATGCTTGAAAACCAATGAATCTGAAAATCCTGGGAAAAACTAAAAAGAATTATTTAAGTAAATGCTAAACCAAGTTTAGAAATCTTCTCGCCTCCTTGATCCACGATAAAAATAATCTTTATAGGTTTGTAAAAATCTACTTACAGGATCCCTAAAATAAATTTATAATAGTAAGTGCTAATTTCAAGAAGGGTCACATGCACGCGTTTATTATATAAGTGAATGACACACACATTTTAAAAGAGCACATTTTGGGTTGAGGTCCTCCTTAACTGACCAATATCTTCTATGTATTATTATTATTATTATTATACAGGATTTATATAGCGCAGACAGTTTGCGCAGCGCTTTACAATATTAGGGTAGACAGTATGATTACAATACAATTCAATACAGGAGGAATCAGAGGACCCTGCTCGTTAGAGCTTACAATCTAGGAATGGTGGTAATAGGTCATATATCACTATTGTGCTTTTTGTTCTACAAAGTATTTAGCATCTTTAATAGTAACATAATTTCTAAATCTCCCATTAGTTTTTTTTTTATTCCAGGGTTTTGCTTTTACAATATTGAGCAACAATGGAGCTTAGAAAAATTACATCTGTGGTCTTTTTTAAAACTTGTCTAAGAATGGAGGTTTGGGCTTGGTGTAAATAGCAAAGAGTGAAGATATTTCTACAATGACTTTTACATAGAAGCATTAATCTGATTAGTTGATGCAAGCAGCCAATCAGTTGCTTTGTTGCCCTGAGCAGGACTTTTGCTGGAGGTTTCCTTTCAGATACACCAAGCATGTCAATGTGCTGTTGCTTGTGTCACGTAAAACCCACTTTTTCCTTTTTTGTGGCCTTCATCTAGTTATAAATGGTCCTCATCCAGTTTATAAATTGAAATTGATTGAGACCCCAGAATTTCTCTCTATTCATATTGCAGAGAATCCAAACCTAGTTTTGTAGTTTAATACTGGAAAAAATTTGATAATTTTTTAAACAAAAATAAAATATTGTTAAGGTGCACATAATAATTGCCAGTGCTGTAAAATTGAAATTAATTTGAAGCAAATGTGGCCTGCAGCGTATTTTTGATTGATCATTTCAGGCCTCTGTGCCATTTGAGTTCGCCTCCTACACATTCTGTGGCTTGCCTTGGATATTGGCTTTAGGGTTTTTGGCCATATATCTGTTAAATTGTTTTTCAGTAAAGACATTTCATAGTTTTTGTTCTCTTATGTGTGCAATGCCTAGAGCAGGGGTCCTCAAACTATGGCCCTCCGGTTGTTCAGGAACTACAATTCCCATCATGCCTAGTCATGTCTGTGAATATAAGAGTTTTACAACGCCTCATGGGATGTGTAGTTCCGCAACAGCTGGAGGGCCGTAGTTTGATGATCCTTGGCCTAGAGTATTGTGTTTGTGTTGATTATGAAAAAAATATTTGAATTTGCATTACTTGGTATGTAATAGGGTATTTTGAATGAGTAGTATAAAAAGGAGCCTCCTCTAGAATTTTTTTGTGTTAACATTGATACTTTTATCAGTTGCTGGGGCCTACATAGGCTTAGCAATCTATTTCTAGCAAAGAATTATAGATTCATACATACATAAAAAAAGAAGGTGGGTAGGATTTTACAACAGAGCTTCACGTTTCATAAAGGTTGAGTAAAGAACTTAATTAAAGGACAGGGCAAACCCAAATCCAATCTTCTGCATTTATTGTAGTGGTAAAAAAAATGTTTAAAAGACAAGATGGTTGAATTAAAGGTTTTGCAAAGGCAATTTTTTAAAATAACAAACCTGATATACTTACCTTCTCTGTGCAATGGTTTTGCTCTTATCAGGTATCCTGACGGTGCTCTGACTCCCCCCTGCTGAATGCCCCCACAGCAAGCCACTCCTGCATGCTCGTACTCAAGCCCTACTTTCTGCATCCATAAGACACAGAGAGCGCAGCTCAGCCCCTCTCCCTGCTTCCTCATCACTGGCTGTGATTAACCACAGCGGGAGCCAATATCTCCTGCTGCTGCATCTCAGCCAATGAGGAGTGAGAGACCTGGGGGAGCCACTGCTCGCGTGCATGTCGCTGGATCGAGATGGGGCATAGGAAAGTATTCGGGGGGCTGAGGCGGGAGCTAGGCACTGAAGGTTTTTTTTTACTTTTATGCATAGAATGCATGAAGGTAAAAAAAACCTTCAGCCTTTAGAACAGTGGTTCTCATGTCCTCAGCACTCACTAACAGGCCAGATTTTAAGTATTACCTTGGGGAGATGCAGACTGGAATACTGCAATCATTGAGCAGCAATCTTTCAGTTATCTTGCAAACCTGGCCTGTTAGTGGATCCTGAGGACAGGAGTTGAGAACTACTGCTTTAGAACCACTTTAAAGTTCAAGTTTTAAAGGAATTTTACTACATTTCTGCTTCAAAAAATATTTATAAAAGATCCCCGTGATAATATGTTTTTTATTGTTTTAATGTATTTTATGGTTCTACTATGCAGGTTTATTTAACCTTTACTATATTGCCTTTAACTGAGTCAATTTGGGATTATTTACATATTAGGATTAAATGTGATGTACTTAAATTAAATATTGCATAGAAGCCCCACTGAGAAACTACCAATATGCTGTCAGTTAAAGTGTTTCTAAAGCCAAAGGCAAAAGTCTAATATATTGTAGCTTACCAGACTCAAATGTAGCATCTGCATTAGGTTCCTTTTTTAAGGACTTTTTCCCTTTTTGTTTTCACCTTTAAAAATAAAACACTTTCTGTCCCTGGGTGTCTCTTTCCACCTTTGTATCTATGAAAGGAGTAATGATTGCTACTAGAGATGCACAGAAATTTCAGCAGCTGAAACATATCGGCGAAAAATGGTGTTTTTGGCATTTCGACGATAAAGAAACAGGTGCAGATAATGGCGATTTTACCATGACTTTATTGTGCTTATGGTGTGCTTTTCATAAGTTATGTGACTCAAAATCCCTATCAAAAACTTAACACGGGTGTAGCATTATTGATGCGTTCTTGCTGCGTTTTCAATGCATTTCAACGGGGAGGTGCATTTTTGGTGCGTTTTTTTTAACTGACCAAAAATCAGCAAGCGAGACTTTTAACACCACAACAGAAGTGCAACAGGCCAGTGTGAAGACATACATAAAATTTAAAGGGATGCATTTTTCTTGAGCTTTTCTTGTGCTAAAGGTGCCAAAAATGGCCGACAATAAATTCATATTCATTTAAACTCATGATATTAATTAATAAGTTGAATATAATACAATTATGTATAAAAATATGTATACATTTTAAAAACTGTCATTTTCAGTTTCGGTTTTTGGCCAAGCGTGTCCAGCATTTTCGGTTTTGGTTTCGGCACTGAAATTTCCATTCGGTGCACCTTCAAATATGTCTGTCTTTGTTTATCCCCACTACATGTGGGGTGATGGGATTAGTAGTCTACACAAGCAAGCATAGGTGTGCGCAGCCTATTACATTAGGGTATGCACCCCAAATTTTGAACACACGCTATCAATCACTCACTGTGTTCACTTAGAAAGGGGGCGGTAAATCACACATTTACCTGCCCCTTCCCCCATCCTAAAACATCCCTGTAGTGTGCCCGCAACAGCTGGTGGGAGAGGAGGAAAGCTGACATCACTGCACGGGGAGCCAGGGCAGTCGGAGGAATCTGTGATGCACAGGGTGATTAGGGTGTGCCTGGGCACACCTGACACATCCTGTGCGCACGCCTATGCAAGAAAGGTAAGAATGTTTTTGCGTTCTGTTTAACTTGCAGGAAGTGGCAAGGATACTTAATTTCTAGCAAGAACAAAAAGTATTTTCTGTACTTGCTGAAAATGTTCTTATCCTGAAAATAGAAGATTAATTCAGTCACCACAGCTATGACTGGTAAGCTCTAATATATTACACTTTTGTTCTTGGGTTTAGTTATGATGTATAGTTATAACTTACCAAATGATATAACCTAGCAAAAATTAAAGCAATCAAAGAAAATTTAGATTTTTTTTTTGTTATTAAATGGTTCTAAGCATTAGGATAAAAAAAAACCTATGTGCAGCAGCCCCTCTCAGCCTCCCCATACTTACCTGAGCCCTATCTCGATGTTGCATGAGAGCCTCGTCTGTCTGTGGACTCTCCCTCCTCATTGGCTGATACAGTGGGCGCCATTGGCTCCTGCGGCTGCCAATCAAAGGATTGGGGAAAGAGGCGGTGGGGCTGAGCCACGGCTCCATGTTTGAATGGACACACAGAGCAGCAGCTCGGCTCAGGTGCCCCCAGAGCAAGAAGAGGGGGATCTGGGCTACTATGTGCAAAACCACTGCACAGAGCAGGTTAGTATGACGTGTTTGTTATTTTTGAACAAAATCACTTTAATGTTGGTCCATTATGTCACCCTGTTACCTACATCTAGATAAGTTCACTCTTCCTCTTGGTGGGATAGTCACATGGCTGAAAATAATGATCATTAGGGAATTAACATGTGTTATAGCTTAGTGAATTGAGCCTATGAACTGAGGTCTCCAATACCAATTCCTCCCCTAGTTGAAAAGTGTTAATAGGTGTCAGACAACTATTAATGAACTATATCTGACCCCGCTGAGTGGCACTGCAGACATTATCGTATTTATTACAAAACTCTTCTAGAAGTATTCAAAAATTATGGGTTTTTCTGACAACACTGAAACAATAGGACTTTGTGATGACAGCACCTCTGTGTAAAGGAGAATGAGGAAGAGAAAATGATGTCTGTAAAGCCAGCACTTCTCTTTATGGAATGCAGTTGAACAGCCCACATGTGGCAGCTTTTAAAATGCTCCAGAATGGGAGCCTTTTCACTTACTTTTACTTGTGCTACAGAAAATGCATACCAAATGTGCAAACAGCATGTAGACCTTCGTAACCAAGTAATATCAGTAAAACAAGAAAATGTTTTTTGGAGTTGCTCTATGAACCATGTATTTATTATATTTATTTATTTATTTATTAGAAAATGTGGCATTTATCAGTTTTTTTTCCCCACCGTCTTTTCCCTTTTTTTTTTGCATTCTTTTATTTTAAGCATCATTCTTTTATTTTAAGTATATATGAAATATTACAATGCAAGGAAAACACATCAAAAGCACTTATAACTAATAATAGGAATATATAAATGAATATATGAGCAATAAAATAAAAATGTTCCATGGTATGGACAAGAAGATAAGATAAAGTAATGATAACGTAAAGATAAAGCAATGTTACTTAAAGATAACGTAATGTTATAATACCTGGTTACACAATAAATGATAAGGTAATACAATGTATAACCAAGGAAAAGTGCATTAAGCCCCGGGCTCATACTGCTGCGATTTCAAAGTTGCACAACTTTCACGCGACTTTGAATCTGACATGCCGGCACAACTTGTATAACTTTCTTTAACAGAAGTTAATGCAAGTCCTATTGAAGTCGGACCAAAAGTGGTGCAGGAACCTTTTTCTAAGTCGGATCGACTCAAGTCGCTCCTATTAGAACGGTCCCATTGCTGCTAATGGGGCGGGGCTTGTCATACAACTTTGAACTCACAAGTCGCATGACAAGTCGCGGCAGTGTGAACCAGGGCTTAAATAGGATAGTGATAATGTTTAATTATTTATAAAATGTATTGTAAAAAAGATAAAAAATTAAGGGTCGGGGTTGGGAAAGGGAGGAGTAGGGATAAAACTGGGAGGGAAAATAGGTGCATATATATAAAAAAAAAAACAATTATATAGGCAATGAGCGACATAGACATAGTCTACACTAAAAGAGTTCTCCAAAGAGGAGTTGGAGGAGTTAGTCAGGATAAGGACATATTCTTCAGAATGGGTGAAGTCCTTCCATATGTCATGAAATGTATTATTTGTTCCTTTGAGAAAACTAGGTAAGATTTTCCATCTGTTCTATATCATGAATTCTATGGAACCACTGTCGTACATTTCAGTTTTTTAAACTCTTTGTAAAATTCCAATTCCAGTTTGGATAGTAAAAATAAATGTGGATCCCCTGCAAAATAAAAATAGCAGCCCCACCTGCTAAACTCTCCCTCAGATTCGCCACCTCACTGATCGTGCAACGCTCCTCTTCCTTTTTGAATTATGCCCAGTGTCATTTAACTAGAATCCCGAGGGCATCAAGGCTCTGACCCAGAATCAAAGCCCTGGAGTGGGGATCTAATGTTATTAAAGCTGAATGCTGCTCACTCTCCACCCTCAAAGATCTGCTAAGTGGCTCTCCAGTGTCCAGCCACTCCCCAGCATACATTGAGGTTGGGATTAGAGATTAGTGATTTCACTGAATTTGATTTTGAAGCAAAATAAACAATTTTGCCTTTACCAAATAAGTTTCTCAAATTTTACCATGTGGACTGCTTAAATGAAATTTGCTTAAAATTAAAAAGAATCAGATGGGTTTGTTTTCTAACAAACCCATGTGATCAGAATGTTGGTATTGACATAGTGATAAAAAAGGGATTAGCATTAGGGTTCCTCAATACCTGAAGTTATGTTTTCTGCAAAGAAGAGAATGATTTTGGGCACAAGAACAGGTCCAGGATAGTTGAAAGGAGCAGATCACTGGTACATTTTACTTATACTAACACTTATGGCACATTTTACTTTACATCGTCCTTCTACCCAGATTGAGATGACTAGTTCAGAGTGTAGGTGACCTTACCTTTAGGGGATCTATATAGAATTCTATTTAGTAAAATATCTCTAAAAAAAAGCAAAGGGGGTTTTAATGGGATTTTCTTGAGCGAAGTGCTTGAAGGGATATTTGGTATCTGAGAAGAGGACAGGAAAGATTAGGTGGGAAGGATTAGTGGTCAGGGAAGATGGAAGAGATTACTTACTATAGCCATTATCTGGGCAGTAAAGAACCATGAATGGTTTTCTCACTTCAGCCAGATTTATATGGTGAGATGTTAGTAATATACACTTATGAAAAACTGCCTGACGATAGAACTTAGAATCACAACAAATACAGCAAGATAGCTTAAGGCATAGCCGAACCCAAAACCAAAAATGTAATATTGTACAGTTTGCAAGTCCTTACATGTGGTGGCTACATTCGTCTTTTCTTTATATACACCTGGTCTTCCAGCCAACAACATATTCCCGGTCCTAAGGTAACAAGGTTGACTCATTGTCATCTTAAGCCAGCCATAGGTGGATTGAATCTTAACAGGTACAGGAGGGACTGGCTGAGATCCATCTATGGGCAGGCTGGTTGTATTAAATTCGATCCATCAATTGACTTCATTAAAAACAGCATCTCGTATATTTTACATATGATTACTGCCAGCAGCTATAGCTGCTATCAGTAATCATTGTGTTTTGCTGGCAGAACAAATATAGCGCCGCTGGAGGAATTCCCCCATCAACACTGATTGAATGGTTTTCTTTCCTGCAACCCATAGTTTCAGGAAAGAAAATTACATTATCTATGGCTTGCCTAGGTCGCTCTTCTGATTTGGGCAACAGGAATGGTTGAGATAGCTGAGTTATCAGCTTAAGTTGGCCAAACACTAGTAGAATTTTGTCAGAAATGTTTTAATTTTAATAATGGTTATTTCTATTTTCTAACCATTAGTGGGTTAATATCAACATTCATTTTCAGCCACAGTGATTAAAAAATTTGAAGGAGTAGAGTGAAAATTTTTTCTGAAACAAATTCATTTCGAACAATGAATATGTTTGTGTTTGGGAAAGTCCATTCACTCCAAAATTGAATATTAGAAGCAAACATTTTTTTTAAGCTTTTTTGAATAACATTCATCATGTCATGGAATGGACTCAAGAGAATTTTCGTACAAATGTTCATTTGAAAATCTACTAGATGAGATATCAGTTCAGTGCACAGAAAGTTATAAGCAAAACTGATGTACTGGCATGATCAGGTGATATTTTTGGTTCTTGGAGAAAAGATACTTGAAATGTGTGTGGTTATTATGGCGGATTATTCCCCCTTTCTCTAAAGTGTATCCCAACCCTCTCTTTTGCCGTAAAGTAAAATGCACTCTTTAGATCCTATTTTGCCACACCCACAAGCAAAATGTGACTACGCACACCATATTTTTCTTCTTGATCCCTTCACGCTGCCCCTCGTAAAGGGCCATACACACGGCCCGAATATCCATCGGCATCGGCCAATTCAATAGAAACCAGCTGACATTAGACCTGTGTGCACGACAGCTAGTCCAACAGAAGCCTTTGGGTCGGCTTCTGTCTAATGTGCATGACCGAAAAAGGTATGCTAATTGGCATCTGATTAAGAGCACTGACTAGTGTGCTTTAGATTTTGCCTTTATGGCCACTACCCTTTTCTGAAGATAATATTGAAAACCAGAAGTAATTGTGTGTGGCTGCAAACACTAAGGCTTCCATAATGAAATTCTTCTGCATAGAGGGCAATTTTGACCACCCTTCCAAATAATACTCGACTGCCGATAGCACAAGCTCATGTGGAATTATTGTATCAAGGGATGAGACATCCGCTGTCACCGTCTAACAGCCTTCCTTATAATGTATTTCAAACCTCCCAAAAGGTTGATGACCTGCCTAGGGTCCTTGAGGTTCGAGGGCATACATTTCACCAAGGGTTGTAAATAATTATAATTATTCTGTACCTACCAATCTTGGAAGAGATTGAGTCTATCGCACTATCGTCTATCGCATCAGTCTCCCAGGAGGTTATGTCAAACTTTGGCGGGGAGCCAAAGGTACTAAATATGCTGTTTCCTTTTTATTAAGGATACCTTGTTTATGCCCTCTATTAACAAATTTTTCCAATTCTATTTTTTAACCTCCCACTGGACCGTTCCTTAAGAGGGTACAAGTGTCAACATCCCCTAACAATCTATTCATCTGCTGTATATACATAATTTTATCAAGGACCACTATCCCTCCCTCCTTTGCCAGCTGGCCCCAAAACCAAATCCTTCTGTTTACATATTGCCTTAAAAACACGTTCAAGGTTCTTTGACATTTTATGGGAAACGACCTGCACCTTATCGCATGTGATTTGATTCTGTAGAGGGACCTGGGAAGTGGACCTGTATCCAGAAGTCCCACCATATCTCAAATGATTAGTAGGCCTCCTCCATCTATCATCGATTTGTCTCCCAAAGTCATGTAGTTCTCGCCAATCGTTCCTTTCATAACCATGGTCAGCATGAGGTTGATATCCATTATGTGTTACAACAGAGTATTGTTGGACCATTCCATTACTATATAGTCCACTATTAACTGAAGACCATCATTATAAGTTCTCCCAGAGGTATTTCTACCTTCATAATTTCTTCCAAGAGAGCTATAAAGAGATCTCCCCCCAATTGTCTGATTTCTACCACCCCTGGGGTCTACTTGGGGATTTGTAAAAAAAAAAAAACCCTCCTCTTTCTCTAGGTGTTTGGATAAATCTTCTCCCCTCCCATTTCCTTTGGGGGATCTAGATGGATATTCCCCTTGTAGTTTCGGGTTATATAGGGCCACACCATTCCGCAGATGGCCTCCAGATCGACCATAAGATCTCACCAGGGATTTAAAAGGGGGTCTCCTAGCTGCTTGGGACCAAGATCCCTGTTCATACTGCTGTCTATATTTCGTTACAGAATTAGTCATTCCAGAGGTCTGGTTACTCACACTAGTTGCCACTACCTCTGTGTTTTCCAGGGTCTCCACCCCCTCCATACCATGTTCCTCTACCTGATTATGCCAAATAAAGACTATGCTGGTCTCATAGTCCACGACAGAATAAAATTCTCTATTGTACTTCTTTTTTAATCTCTGTTCCTCCTTTTCCAAGATCTTTTTCAAATTGACTGAACGATCTTTGTATTCAGTTTCCTCCACATGGGGGGTTAGCTTGTCTTTTAGTAATAATTCCCTTATCCAAGCCAGTTATCTCTCTTTCTTGAAATAAGGAATTTTAGACAATTCATTCCTGCCTCATTACAATACTTAAACCACTCTGCTAGCTCTGTTTCCCCTCTCTGAAGGTTGACATCCCACCTGAGGCTATGGCCAGTCATTTGTTCAGAAATGTATTGCTCCAGAAAGGCAATATCCCAATTTTGTATGAAGCGCAGACACTATAAGGTTTTTTAATCGCATAAAAATTCCACTCATGTCATTTTCTCCGTTTTGTGTTACCACAAATACCTCATCACTATTAAAAACATGACTGGCACGAGATTCAAAGACATCAATCTTCTCCTCCAAAACCACGTCAGTTTTCTGAGTGGTGGCAATTGATAGAGTAGAACAGTGCCCCTTGTGGCAGAGGAAAGGGAGTTTTGGAGGAGAAGATTGATGCCAGCATTTCACCTACTTTATTATGCTGCTTGTTAGCTGCATGCTTCTCAGCAGCCCAATATTGGCAGTGAGTGGGCACTGCATGTGGGTGGTGGAGTTTTGAACACTTTATTTGATCACGGAGTGTCACCTCATGCACAGATGCTTATTCAAATGTGACTATTAAGAATTACTGCACTATGTGTTTTTTTCCTTGTTCAAAATTTTATTAAAGGAAGAGTGAACATACAAGCAGGTGTGTACATTGTTACACAATTCAGAGTAAAACAGCGAGACATGAGTAGCGTGAGGATCAACCTCTGCAATCCGTACCTAGCAAGGTGGTTTAATTAACAGTACCATATGGAACAATAATCTGAGAGTTATATTGATTTATAGGCATAGACATCTAAAACTTTCCATGAGCATTTAGTAGAGGGTATGTCTGATTTGTGGTGCGTTGGTACCCTTACTAGGTATGGCGGTGTTTGCTTCTTATATTATCTGTCTGAAACATGAACCTTGCGCATAGGGCAAAAGTACTTGAGCAACTTAGTTCAAACTGTCTCGAATGTTATGAAGGGGGTGTGCTCACCTGCAAGAGCAACCGTTTGGAGTTCGTTGGGGGTTAAAGGAGAAAGAGGAAAGGGGAGAGAAAAAAGTTGAGCGGGGAGAAGCGGAGGTAGGTCAGAGAGGGAAAGGTAAGTGAGATGGAATAGGATCAGGAGGGTGAGAGGTGGAGTCTCCTCGCCAGGAAACCATTGGTGAATTGGGTGTATGCACTTCAGTATGTGTTTTGGGGCAGGGGTTCTATTGCTATGGGTTTAAAAGGGTGGTATCAAAATCAGCTGGGAACTGGTGCTTCAGCCATGGGCACTATGTTTTTTTTTTTAATTATTTTTTGCTGTTATAATTTGTAAAAGACATGATACATTGTGGAGGAGTGAATGCCGCGGTTACCTAATGGTCACAGGAGCAGAAGGATGGCCTTTTCATTATCTAGCTCCTCCCAAGACCTCCTGCTCTCCAGCTCCCTCATCACCTCCTCTCATACTCGCCTCCAAGACTTCTCCCGAGCCTCTCCCATCCTCTGGAACTCCCTACCCCAATCGGTCAGAATGTCCCCAAATCTATCCACCTTCAAGCGATCCCTGAAAACTTTTCTCTTCAGGGAAGCCTATCCTGCCACCGCCTAACAACTACACTCCTTATTTTCTCAATCAGCTCATCCCCCGCAGTTTACTGCCCTTTTGTATCATTTAACCCTCCCTCCTAGATTGTAAGCTCTAACGAGCAGGGCCCTCTGATTCCTCCTGTATTGAATTGTATTGTAACTGTACTGTCTGCCCTAATATTGTAAAGCGCTGCGCAAACTGTCGGCGCTATATAAATCCTGTATAATAATAATAATAATCTAAAGCCCTTGTGCTGCACTGTTTGTTGAGGCGCCATATGTTTCCGATGAGTTGTCACTTCTGATGTTCTTTTAAGGAGACGATTATCACAGACCTTTTGCTTTTAGAAGTGGTGTCCTGGACTAAGTTTGATGACACACAGGAACTGATAATAATTATATGGGATTTCTATTTCACTCAAGGACATTTTAATTGTATAAAGCTGCAATTATTGTTCACTGTTTAGTAGAGGGGTGTTTTACACTCACCGGCCACTTTATTAGGTACAGTTATTCAATTCTTTGCTAACTCAAATTGCTAATCAGCCAATCACATGGCAGCATCTCAATGTATTTAGGGGGAGGAAACATTGCAAGCGCAAATAACATATTATAAACCGTAAGACAATAAAAGGGTATAGTACATGTGCCACAATAGGTACTCATACGGTGGTTGGTGTAGTCCAGAAATGTGTAATCACAGTGGGTGGTTTAGTCCGGGAGATTGGGGGGGTTGCCCACTTGTGGGGCTGCATCATGTCAGAAGCAGAATCATCTTTTTTACAAGAAAGCAGAGGAAAAAGGCATGCACGCCTCTAAGTGTAAACCGTATAGGAAACAGGAGGTATAGGTAATGGTTAGAAGTACTCACAGACGTGGAGGAGAAAATCACATTGTCAGCCACTGCACTCACAAACAGGGAGATTAAAAACGCATGGCGATTAAAAACATGGTCACAAACATGTAAAAGGTAAAACACTGCCATGCGTTTTTAATCTCCAAGTTTGTGAGTACCTTTTATCTGTTTATCAATAAATCCTTTCATACAGTTTACACTTAGAAGGGCGCATGCCTGTTCTTTTCATCTCCCACTCTACAGCTGAAGTCACCAGAAACGCAGCACCGCCAGTCATCCAGACATAGCCCGCAGTGGCTGACACTGCAATGCGATTTTTCTCCTCCACGTCTGTGAGTACCTCTAACCATTACCTATACCTCTTGTTTCCTATACGGTTTACACTAAGAGGCATGCATGCCTTTTTCCTCTTCTTTCTTGTATAGAAGATGATTACGGTTTATAATATGTTATTTGCGCTTGCAATGTTTCCTCCCCCTAAATACATTGAGATGCTGCCATGTGATTGGCTGTTTCCTATACGGTTTACACTTAGAGGCGCGCATGCCTTTTTCCTCTGCTCCCAATGTATTTAGGCATCTAGACAGGGTGAAGACAACTTGCTCAGAATAGGGAAGAAAGGGGATTTAAGTGACTTTGAAGGTGGCATGATTGTTGGTGCCAGATGGTCTGGTCTGAGTATTTCAAAAACTTCTGATCTACTGGGATTTTCACGCGCAACCATCTCTAGAGTTTACAGAGAATGGTCTAAAAAAGGGAGAATGTACAGTGAGCGGCAGTTTTGTGGAGGAAAATGACTTGTTGTCAGAGGCCAGAGGAGAATGGGCAGACTGGTTCAAGATGATAGAAATGCAACAGTAACTCAAATAACTATTTGTTACAACCAAGGTATACAGAATACCATCTCTGAACGCACAACACATCAAACCTTGAAGCAGATGAGCTACAGCAGCAGAAGACCAGGCTGGGTGACACTCCTGTCAGCTAAGAACAGGAGACTGAGGCTACAATTCACACACCCACCAAAATTGGGCAATAGAAGATTGGAAAAACTTTGCCTGGTCTGATGAGTCTCAATTTCAGCTGCAACATTCAAATGGTAGGGTCAGAATTTGGTGTAAACATCATGAAAGCATGGATCCATCCTGCCTTGTATCAACGGTTCAGGCTGGTGGTGATGTAAAGGTGTGTGGGGGGGGGGGGGTATTTTCTTGGCAGACTTTTGGCCCCATAGTACCAATTGAGCATTGTTTAAGTGCCATGGCCTACCTGAGCATTGTTGTTGACCAAGTCCATCCCTTTATGACTACAGTGCACCCATCTTCTGATGGCTCCTTCCAGCAGGATAATTCACCATGTCACAAAGCTGAGAACATCTCAAACTGTTTTTTTTAACATGACAACGAGGTCACTGCACTCCAATGGCCTCCACAGTCATCAGTTCTAAATCCAGTAGAGCACCTTTGGGATGTGGTAGGACAAGAGATTGGCATCATGGATGTGCAGCCGATAAATCTGCAGCAACTGTGTGATGCTATCATGTCACTATGGACCAAAATCTCTGAGGAATGTTTCCACACCTTGTTGAATCTATGCCAGGGAGAATTAAGGCAGTTCTGAAAGCAGAAGGGGGCTCAACCCGGTACTAGCAATGTGTACCTAATAAAGTGGCCAGTTACTGTATGTTTTCCTTTCATTGCAAGCAGCTCCCTTTTTGATTTAATTTTTGTTTCATAAATTTTGATTGTAGCACTAACTATCCATTTGCCGACCGCCAACCGCAGGTTGACGGCGACAAAGTTGTGCGATATCGCAAATCGCCGCCATCTGACGGCGGCTGCGAGATCGCGCACTGTGAGCGCGCGCCGCCGGAGGCACGCCCGCGCACTCACTGTGTTTGGGGAGGGCCAGGGAGCGGGTGCGGCGGCCTCGATCGCCGCCGGCTACCCCGGAGTGAAAGAACGGAGGTCCGTGTAAGTAAACACGGACCTCCGTTCTGTGAGGGGGGAAGGGCTGTGATCACAGCCTTCCTGTACATGGAAGCTGTGATCGCTTCCCTTCCCCAGCTAGGGCAGCCCCCACAGTAAGAACACGCCCAGGGAACACAGTTAACCCTTAGAGCGCCCCCTGCAGGTTAACCTCTTCACTGCCAATGGCATTTACACAGTAATCAGTGCATTTTTATAGCACTGATCGCTGTATAAATGCCAATGGTCCCAAAAAAGTGTCAAAATGGTCCGACATGTCCGTTCCAATATCGCAGTACCGCTAAAAATCGCAGATCGCCGCCATTACTAATAAAAAATTTAAAAAAAAATAAAAACCCCAAAAATTAATTCTCATCATCCGTAAACGCGGCCAGTTTTGCTCAAACCAATCATTAAACGCCGATTGCGATTTTTTTTATCGCAAATATGAGGAAGAATATAAATCGGCCAAAAACGGTGAAAAAAATGTTTTTTTTATATTTTTTTTTGGATTTGTATTTTAGCAAAAAGTAAGAAATTTGGGTTTTATTGCAAAATTGACGCTTTTCTTTTGTTTATAGCGGCGATCAGAAATGACGCAGAGGGGATCAAATACCACCAAAAGAAAGCTCTGTTTGTGGGAAAAAAAGGACGCAAATTTCGTTTTGGTACAACGTCACACGACCGCGCAATTGTCAGTTAAAGCGACGCAGCGCCGAATCGCAAAAAGGGCTCCGGTCCTAAAGCTGGAAATCCTTCCAGGGCTGAAGTGGTTAAAGATAGTTTTTTTTTCCCTGTGAAATGTGTGACACAGCATTGCCTACCCACAAGGCATAGTGAGTACTTGTCTCACAATTCAATGAAGTAAATGTGTGCAGATCTTCACAAAGTAAGTTTACAAATGGCAAGATCATTTCGATTAGTAGGAGTAGGCTAGAAATAATTGAAATAATATGGGAAAAGCATATATGATTTATCATTTTGACAATAGATACGTTTATATTGCTATGCAGGCCCTATGTATTGTAATTGTTTAACTGATAAGAACGAACAATTAGGATAATTAGAAATAACGGAGACCCTCTCAGTTTCTTAGTTGCAGCCCTCGAAAAGATTCATTCCTTTGGCTTACCTTCCCTTGGCGTCCATGATCAGCCATAGAAAGCCGCTCTTCATCGGTAGTCCTAGATAGACATATCGTATAATTATGAAATAACACATTTTTAAGAGTTTTTCTGTTCTCCTTTCATCGGACCAGAAGAAACAAGCTTCCCATTAATCGTTTTACATTCTAATATCCCTGTAAGTCGAGCTAATAAGGAGGATTATGGCGAGACTTCGGTGATAAAACATTGCGGCATTAAAGAGATGTTTCAAGTTTCATCCACGTTTATTTGACAGTAGTGCACACATCCTGAATAGACTTATTCCTTAATGATCCTTGTATCATTATTTAATGAAATCCAGTATTTAGACAGTAGAGCCCCGGGCTTGCTGTGTGAAGGTGTAAAAGAAAGTACTTGTCTGCGGTATAAAGTAAGCGCGTATGATGTGATAGACAGCATTTAAGTCTCTTCTTTGTTATAGAAGGCAGAGATGCAGCGAAGAATGCCAAGATTATATCACCCTGGAACTTATATTAAAGGAACGGCCATGTTCTCTAGACTATTTGATATGTCGATATACAATTACTTTTTCCTGTCTTCTTCTAGAAGGAAACTTGGACTTTGCCAACCAAAGCAACTCTGTCACAAGATTAAAGTGTATCTAAACCCAAAAATAAAAAATGTAATATATGGTAGCTTACCGGACCTTAGATGTGGTGGCTAAATTGTTTTTCTTTATTTCCAAGCATTTTTTTCCTTTATTTTCATCTGGATGATTCTGTAACACACTTCAAGCCCTAGGATGACAACGCTCACTATCCCTACTGTATGAGAACAACAGAAACTGGTTAGGAAAAAGTGCTAAAAGAGTATAATACTTACCTGTCCCATGCTGCCAGTATTGGCTTTCTCAAATCTCTATGACAGCTGAAGAACCTTTAACATCAAACACACCTATAGGAGTGTCAGATGCCTGGCTGGCTACATATGTTGGCCCCTACATCGCTACTGTGTCCTGATTGCTTCAACCACAGAGAGCAATGAGGGCCAGGAACCTAACACTCTCGTAAGGGCTTGCATCGCCCTCTGAAACGTGATCTGTGATTGATCGCTTGACAGGGCGATGAGGATTATGCCACTACCTCACTACCATAACCTTGCCTGTTTTAACTCCTAAAAGCCCTCACTGCTTCAGCCACACAATTGCATGGCGGTTGTGGCACGGCTTTATTCACTTGAATGGGTCACATTTGGTGGGCTGTACTGCCTGTTGAACATAGCAGACAAAATTATCCCCATTTTTGACTTGCCGTGACATGTGTACATCCCCCATCCAACTGTTTTTGCAGTTCAAACGTCTGTTTTTACTGCCCCTCCAACCAACTGCAAGTGTAAACTAGACAAGTGTGTTGGATGTTGAAGACTCTTTAGGCATCTGAGTTTAGTTTTTCAAGAGAGCAAAGTGTGGGCAGCTGGATAAGAATTTTTTTTTGTTGCAGGTTGCACTTTATTCTTAAAATGTTGCAACAGAGCTACAAGTAAGTAAAAGGTTCTTAGTAAAGCCCTCCACTGCTGATATGTATCCCCATCTGCCCATTTCCCAACCATATGCCCAAGAAATGCCTCTATGTAAGTTCAGAGTTGGTCTGGGTATGGAGATTGGCCACAGGGTGCTGCATGGTGAGAGAAAAGGGAAGAAAGTGATATGTTTCCTCATGCCACAAACAGCAGAGGAGGCAGGCTATCCAACAAATGTGTTTGTCCTGAATAGTACAGTTTTACTTTTAAACGTAAATTGCACCTTGTACATGTAGGGCAAAGCTTCAGGTTCACTTTAATGCAGACCTCTCAGGCCAATATACTAACCTTCCTTTCACTCCCCCAACACTCTGTTTAGCTGCAAGCTGCAAAAGCAAAGACCTGTTTTAGCTTTACATTGCCAAAGTGGCAACTATGAACTCTCCATGTAACAGCGCTAGTTGGAGGATCGCTGTCACATTGAGTGAGTCACATGATTCCCATACCTGGAAGTACCAGGTATTTCCTGCAGCTACTGGTGCAGAATGGAACGGCGGAGGAGCAAAAGAAGGATGATTATGTGCTGGTGTGGGGATAAAAGCAAGCTTGTTTTTTTTGTCCTTAGTCAACAAAGCACAGATATGTTTTAAAACTGAACTCTGGTCAACTTGTAAAAATGGCCTTGTGTTGGCCCTTGCCTTCAATAGTAAGGCTCTAATAAACTCCTTTAAATGGTTCTAAAGGCAGAATATTTTTCCCTTAATGCATTCTATGCATTAAGGTGAAAAAACATCTCGGTGCAGCAACCCGCTAGCCCCTCCTTATACTTACCTGGGCCCCATTTCAATCCTGCGATGTGCATGAGAGCAGCGGCTCTCCTGAGTCTCTCTCTCCTAAATGGCTCACACAGCAGCGGGAGCCATTGGCTCCTGTTATTGTCAATCACAGCCAATGAGCCAGTGAGGAGAGAGGGGACGGGGCCAAACCGTGCTCAGTGTGTGAATGATTAATGTCCATTCACAGGAGCATGGCACGGGAGAGAGCCTGCCCGAGTGCCCCCATAGCAAGAGGCTTGCTATTAGTAGCATCCGGCAGGGGGGAAGAGCCAGGACCATCGGCGGGGGCCTCAAAAAGAAGAGGATCAGGGCTGGATAAAGCCATTATTGTTGCTGGCTGCTGGCGAATTTATAGATGCTGGCTGTGGGAAGATAGATCTGTTGTTGCTGCTGCCAGGGGTCTATTGTTGCTGGGGGATTTATTGTTGCTGCGGGGGAGGGGGATGTGTTGGGTTGTCTATTGTTGCTAGAGGGGGGCTGTATTGTTACTGGCTGCAGGGGATCTATTTTACTGATTTTCTTGTTATTATTAACAAATTATTACAAATGACTTATCACCACAAAATGATACTCAGTTCTGTATTCTCTAAAAGGGCAGTAATGGGTGGTGGGTAGGGGGTTGGAACCAAGGAACAGTGCTCGGAGGTGGGTAGGGGGTGGAACCAAGGAACAGTGCTCAGAAGTGGGTAGGGGTAGAACCAAGGAACAGCGTGACAAGGTGGGACATGGGTGGAGGATCGTGACAAGGAATCAAGGTGTGGGATGGGTGGAGGTTCGTGACAAGGAACCAAGATGGGGATGGGTGGAGGCTCGTGACAAGGAACCAAGATGGGGATGGGTGGAGGCTCGTGACAAGGAACCAAGATGGGGATGGGTGAAGACTCGTGACAAGGAACCAAGGTGGGGG
>BLSH010363367.1:6351-17629 GCA_018402905.1 Glandirana rugosa | reverse complement strand
AGGGCATTCGTGAAGGAGAACGCGTCGTGTCAACATGGGAAGAAGAAGAAGAAGAAGAGAGGGAAGAGGACAGCGGAGAAGACCGGCAAAAGAGCAGAAGACGCCGCAGAGTAGAAGAAAAGACCCCTCAGAAGATGAAAGACCCCGCAAAAGAGCCGAAGAAAAGAAGACACCGGAGAGGGGAGAAGACCGCCGGAGCAGATTTAATAAAATATTTTAAAAAGCTGTGTGGTTTTTTTGTACATATTTCTTTCCAGGTAAATGGGTAGGGGTACGATGTACCCCATACTCATTTACATAGGGTGGGGGGCCGGCATCTGGGGGCCCCCTTGTTAAAGGGGGCTTCCAGATTCCGATGAGTCCCCGCCCGCAGACCCCGACAACCACCGGCCAGGGTTGTCAGGAAGAGGCCCTTGTCCTCATCAACATGTGGACAAGGTGCTTTGGGGTGGGGGGCGCAGAGCCCCCCCGCCCCAAAGCACCCATACTCCCCATGTTGAGGGCACGCGGCCTGGTATGGTCCAGGAGGGAGGGGGCCGCTCGCTCATCCCCACCCCCTTTCCTGGCCTGCCGGGCTGCGTGCTCGGATAAGGGTCTGGTATGGATTTTGGGGGGGACCCCACGCTGTTTTTTTGGCATGGGGTTCCCTTAAAATCTGTACCAGACCAAAGGGCCCGGTATGCTCCTGGAGGGGGACCCCATGCCAGTTTTTTTTTTTTAATTTGGCGTGGAGTTCCCCTTCAAGATCCCCAGAGCACAAAGTGCCTGGCATTGTCGGGATCAAAGTCGGATCCCTGTTCACAGACAAACAGTCCGACTTTGACCCCATGTAGGACCGTAAATCGCACAGCAGTGTAGGATCAAAGTAGGACTGTTTTTTTTGTCGGATAGTGTGAACCCAGCCTAAAGGGGGCTGAATACAAATACACGCCACACTTTTCACATATTTATTTGTAAAAAAATTTGAGAACCATTTATCATTTTCCTTCCACTTCACAATTATGTGCCACTTTGTGTTGGTCTATCACATAAAATCCCTATAAAATACATTTATGTTTTTGGTTGTAACATGACAAAGTATGGAAAATGTCAAGGGGTATGAATACTTTTCCAAGGCACTGTATATGGTAAACAGGACAAATAGAGAGGGTGAATTTCCCTAACGGGGGCACAGTCAGCAATGAAAACTGACACGTGTTCTAATCCCTCTGCCCTCTATCCAAAACTAAAAAAACAAATTCTCCTTAGTTATACTTTAAGGCTACGAGTAAACCAAACCAGCATTCTAGTGAATTACAGGTGGTGCTGTATTTCTATGTCAGTTAAATGTAGACCTAGTACCTTTATCTGGTTAGTGATTACTTTTGTCACTAATAAAGTGCAGCGCTAAATGAATAATATATACAGAAGTGAACCATATATATATAAAAAAACAGAAGTGAAGGTGAAAGGTAGACTTGGTTGCAGCCTTGTCTACCCAATGTAGTGAACACACCTAATACACGTAATAATGTGTCCATTAGTGTAAACATAAATATTGAGTCCATATCAAAAAATCCATATAAAAAATGATGATGAGAGTTCATATAATGTCCTTTACCATATGCAACACCCAATAAAGTCAGTTGTGCTTCCACTAGGTCAGCATGCACTGTGCTCCTTCACCAATAATAATGGGTACTCTTACCAGATGTAAGAAGTATGTACGCATAGGGAGTAAATATCCAAGGCAGTCGAGTGGACGTCCACGTCAGCACCTCAACCGTCCCGTCCTAGTGTCCGGCCACACTTCAAGGCTATGTACTTCACAGATAGGTCTCACGATGTGGGTGAAGGCATCAACCAAACTCACAGAGTACCTGTTGATTTTTTCTGTTTTTTTATATATATATGGTTCACTTCTGTATATATTATTCATTTAGCGCTGCACTTTATTAGTGACAAAAGTAATCACTAACCAGATAAAGGTACTAGGTCAACATTTAACTGACATAGAAATACAGTATCACCTATAATTCACTAGAATGCTGGTTTGGTTTACTCGTAGCCTTAAAGTATAACTAAGGAGAATTTGTTTTTTAGTTTTGGATAGAGGGCAGAGGGATTAGAACGCGTGTCAGTTTTCATTGCTGTCTGTGCCCTCGTTAGGGAAATTCACCCTCTCTATTTGTCCTGTTTACCATTTACAGTGCCTTGAAAAAGTATTCACACCCCTTCAAATGTTGTCATGTTACAACCAAAAACGTAAATGTATTTTATTGGGATTTTATGTGATAGACCAACACAAAGTGGCACATAATTGTGAAGTGGAAGGAAAATGATAAATGGTTCTCAAAATTTTTTACAAATAAATATGTGAAAAGTGTGGCGTGCATTTGGGTTCAGCCCCCTTTACTCGGATACCCCTAACTAACATCTAGTGGAACCAATTGCCTTCAGAAGTCACCTAATTAGTAAATAGAGTCCACCTGTGTGTAATTTAATCTCAGTATAAATGCAGCTGTTCTGTGAAGCCCTCAGAGGTTTGTTAGAGAACCTTAGTGACCAAACAGCATCATGAAGGCCAAGGAACACACCAGACAGGTCAAGGATAAAGTTGTGGAGAAATTTTAAGCAGGGCTAGGTTATAAAAACATATCTCAAGCTTTGAACATCTCATGGAGCTCTGTTCAATCCATCATCCGAAAATGGAAAGAGTATGGCACAATTGCAAATCTACCAAGACCTGGGCATTCACCTAAACTGACAGGCCGGACAAGGAGAGCATTAATCAGAGAAGCAGCCAAGAGGCCCAATGGCAACTCTGGAGGAGCTGCAGAGATCCACAGCTCAGGTAGGAGAATCTGTCCACAGGACAACTATTAGTGGTGCACTCCACAAATCTGACCATTATGGAAGAGTGGCAAGAAGAAAGCTATTGTTGAAAGAAAGCCATAAGAAGCCCCATTTGCAGTTTGCATGAAGCCATATGGGGGACACAGCAAACATGTGGAAGATGAAATTGAAGTGTTTGCATTCTATGGGTGGAGACCTTTCATTCATCTGCCCATCCCCTGTTTATGAAAGTATGAGACGTGCAGTCTAGATAGGCAGCCCAACAACCATCTGAATGAGCACACCATAGCGGGGTGATTGTGCTGCTGCTAATTGGGAAGCAGTGGTATAATGTTGCTAGCCTTGGTTACTCTGTAACTGGCAGGATCTCCATTAAGGAAACTTTGTGACAAAAACAAAACTGCATACAATGAGGCATGATACCAAAATAAATCTAGCATGTGCATATACTTTAAGTTATTGAATTTTACTCAATGTTTGCTTCGTTTGTCTTTTCTTGCTTTGCTAACTTTAGGGTAGACGTGCACACCGGAAATTTTCGTTTAGTTTTCAATGCATCCGTTCATTGAATTTTGTTTCATCATATTCATGACGTTGACACGATTTGTTGTCAGAATTTGTTTTGTATCTTCGGCATTTGTTTTGCATATTCGTTGGTCCGGATGGATTGGACAAATTTTGCAGTTTAGACAGGACAGATTTAAATCCTAAGGATTTGATATTTTTGAATGCTAGTGCAACCCACCAAGAGAAATGGCATGAGCTGATTGGACAATATCGACTGCAGTCATGTGCATCTGAATTAATGAATGGAATGAAATTCGAATCCATTTGTTATCCGAATCCAAATTATCAAATTAATTTGAAAATTGAATTCAGTTCCCCATTTACCCAAACTACCATTGCATCATGTGGCGCCATCTTAATTAACCACCTGCGGACCACCCACTGTACATATACTGCAGCAGGGCGACCGCTCTGTGGCAGATCAATACCTAGTACGTGATCTGTCACTTCCGGGTCTGGGGCGCGCTCGCCACCAGCAACCTGCTGCCGCTGTGATCACACACAGTGTGAGCCCAATGGTGGGTACCGTTGACTCGATGCCCACCCGTGCCCGCCGATCATTCGTTACCCAGGCAGAACAGTGGTATGCCTATGTAAACAAGGCAGATTGCCATCCTGCCAAAAGGTAAGGTTTTGATCCTGTGTTCCTATAAAGCAAGAACATGGATCAATGCCTTCCCCTAGTAAAAGCACCTCCCCCACAGTGAGAAAGCACAGGCTAGGAAAACAGTTAACCCTTTGATCGCCCCTGATGTTGACCCCTTCCCAGCCAGTGTCATTAGTACAGTGACAGTGCATATTTTTTAACATTGGTCACTGTATTGGCGTCACTGGTCCCCAAAAAGTGTCAGTTTGGTGTCCGATTTGTCCTCCGCAATATCGCAGTCCCGTCATAAGTCGTTGATTGGCACCATTACTAGTAACAAAAAAATATGTAAAAATAAATAAATAAAAATAACCCATAGTTTGTAGACCCTATAACATTTGCAAAAAAAAAACAATCAATATACGATAATTGGGATTTTCTTTTACCAAAAATATGTAGCAGAATACATATTGGCCTAAATTGATGAAGAAATTAGATTTTTTTTACATTCTTTGTATTGGATATTTTTATAGCAGAAAGTAAAAAATATTGTTTTTTTTTTTCAAAATTATCGGTCCTTTTTTTGTTCATAGCGCAAAAAAAAAACAAAAAACACAGAGCTGATAAAAATACCACCAAAAGAAAGCTCTATTTGTGGGGAAAAAGGACAAAAATATTATTTGGGTACAGCGTCACACGGCCGTGCAATTGTCAATTAAAATAACGCAGTGCCGTATCACAAAAAAATCCTGGTCATGAAGGGGAGTAAATCTTCCTGAGGTCAAGTGGTTAAACAAATACATTATTTATTTTCAATATAAAATGTTTCCAGTTCATTTACATTTGTTACAATGTACATTCAGAGATTCGTATATATCCGAATCTGAAATTTTCGTCCACAAAACGTATTGAAACAAAACACACGTCTACTTAGGACCCTTTTACGCTGTTGCATGTTGACGCACATTCAAGCCCCGTACACACGATCAGAAAATGGTACGGAAAATACCGCTTTCAAAGCGATCGTACAATAATCGGATCATTTGTACAGAGCTTTCGAGAGCCGATCATGACAATTCATCATGATCGGACATGCAGGGAAAATTTTCTCGCGCGATGCCCAATCATACGATTTTCATGTAAGCAGTACAGTTATCATTTGAAAATGCAATACAAATACATTACAACACATCACACGCTTCCGATTTTTTATTCTGTCGTACGAGAATTTTCGTCACTAATTTCGTGGCTGCCGATTCGATCTGAGATTACCATGCATAAAGAAACGGACGGTCTTTCGCCCGATAATCTCATTGTGTGTACCGGGCATAAAAAGCGTGTTCCACAATTCACTATAACATGGCTCACAACTGTCCCTGATTTCGAGGGACTGTCCCTCATTCAGACCAATGTCCCTCTGTCCCTCTGTCCTCCTCATTTGTCCCTCATTTTGGTCTGATCTATAGAGTTGTATATAAAATCCACTTTTTATCTTTCAACAAAATGTTTTACAATGCTAAACCTCTTATCCAATTTCTAAAGTGCTGCATTTGTAAATTCCAAAAGCCAATATAAAGGAATAGTAATGATAAAAAGCACTTGGGAGTTTAACCAATCATATTTTTTTTGTACAATTCTCTTTTAAGGGGGCGTGGTAGGGGGTGTGTCTTATGCCTACTTAATTTTTTTTAATAGGTTTCCCTCATTCCCATCCTAGAAAGTTGGGAGGTATGCTATAATAAAGATGGTGTCTTTTCCAGGCTCAGCGCTGCAGTGCATTGTGTTTAGGAAAAAACAATGGACAAATTGTATTTTCCTAAACACAATGCACTGCAGCGCTGAGCCTGGAAAAGACACTAACTTTATTATAGCATACCTCCCAACTTTCTAGGATGGGAATGAGGGAAACCTATTAAAAAAAATTAAGTAGGCATAAGACACACCCCCTACCACGCCCCCTTAAAAGAGAATTGTACAAAAAAAATATGATTGGTTAAACTCACAAGTGCTTTTTATCATTACTATTCCTTTATATTGGCTTTTGGAATTTACAAATGCAGCAATTTAGAAATTGGATAAGAGGTTTAGCATTGTAAAACATTTTGTTGAAAGATAAAAAGTGGATTTTCATCAAAAGGTATGTTATATACATTTTGATATGCTGCCAACAGGTATTAACAAGCCCTGGTCAATAACTGTTCTACATTCAAAAACACATTGAAAGCGTGCATCAACGTGTGTCAAAACATGTCAATGCATAAAGGGAACACATGACAACACACCTACCTAACACTCCAAAAAAAAGTGCCTCTATGCACATGAATATATTTAAATGGGCGTTAAAGCGGTTGTCTACCCTAAAAAAAAAAAAAACCTGCAACACAATAGCATAATGTGCTAGTATGCAACGCATACTAGCTCATTATGAAATACTCACCTTGAAACGAAGATCCGACCGGGCTGCTCGGTCCCGTCTGTGGGAGCGGACATCTTCCCTCGGATCTTGCTTCCGGGTACACGGCTCCGGCCAGTCAAAGAGCGCAGGACCCGTATTTCCCGGCAAGGTCCGGAACTATTGCCAGGCCTTTGCCGGGACATACACGGCGCCTGTGCCGTAACGCCGCAGCGAATTAGAACGGGAATATCTTCTAAACCATACAGGTTTAGAAGATATTCATTTTACCTACAGGTATTATTATAGGCTTACCTGTAGGTAAAAGTAAACAAAATGAGTAGACAACCGCTTTAAAGTGATTGTAAACCTTCATTTTTTTTTCTTTAATATAACAAACGTGTCATACTTACCTTCCTCTGTGCAGTGGTTTTGCACAGAGTGGCCCCCGAACCTCGTCTTCTGGGGTCCTCCAGAGGCACTCCTGGATCCTCCTCTGCATCCAGTGAGCTGTCAGGGAAGAGCTTCCCTGGGGTCACACGTGTGGGTGCGCTCCCGTGTCCTGCTGCTTGCGTGTATTCACACAAACAGCGGTACTCGGCCCCCCAGCCCCTGGGCCACTGGACTTGATTGACAACAGTGGGAGCCAATGGCTCCCCTGCTAACAATCCAGCCAATGAGGACCCGAGACACCAGCTGGAGTGGACGGATTGCTTGTAGCCGCCGATGGAACGAATGGGCTCAGGTAAGTAAAAGGGGGGCTCGGGGGGGGGGGGTCATTACTGACAAAAGGTTTTTCACCTTAATGCATAGAATACATTAAGGCCAAAAACAATGAGACTTTACAACCACTTTAATAATTCGATTTTTATTTACAAACTTTTTCACAATTTCCAAGTGTTGCTTTTAGCTCTTGCAAACCACTTCTCGGATTTCCTAGCTTTCCTGTAAACGGCTGTCTTATCAGGGAATTATGCCAGAAAACTGGTTAAACAAGATCTTCCAAACCCATTTTGGTTCTCAATGTCTTTATAAATTGGCCTTACACCAAGGTTACCTTTAAATGTCAGTCTTGTCTTGGCTCAGAAGCCTGGACAGGGTCTTGTAAGTCAAAGCTTGGAAGACCTGAGCGCTGGTGGAATAAAAGCAGATATTCACACATTCTTAAGGTTGAGTGGAGTGTGAACTGGGCTGAGAAGCTCTGTCACTCAGAGGATGCGAGAGGTGATCGATTATCAGCAGGCAGAGAGAGAAGCCTGCAAGCACAGGTAACATCCAGGCATCAATCTTACTCAGCAGAGGAGAGGTGATGAAATATAAAAACTTTGTCTTCTGCAGTCCGATGATTGATGGTGGGACAGGATCTGAAAGGTGACTGGCTGTGTACACGTTGAGGAGTGGATGGGAAGTGTAAAGGTTGTCCCTCTGTCATTATAACGTCCTTGTTCCATTAGTACATTCATAATTACCTATGTCCTCTCTGGCTGCCCCAAGGGCAGAGGGCAGAAAGGGGCACTGCTTGACGCACTGTAACATAACTATGCTGTATTAAAGTGTTACTAAACCCAGTAATATGAAAATAGTTACTCTGCTCCTTCACAGTGCCCACAGCTTATAAATCTTCTTTTTACATTAAAATACTGCCACTATATACCTTTTTGGATGATCTGTATACCATGGTTTCCTGATAACCTGCACAGTTTGTCCATAGCTGTGTGTTCAAGTAGGAGGAGTTTTCCACTACAGCCTGTATACACGCCCTCATGTGTGATGTCAATAACATGTGACCTGAACAGTTCAACTGAAACAGGAAATGTTCTATCCAGCATAAGAGACCAAGCTGAGCATGTGCGGCTTTACCACCTTGCTGTATATTATATGGGCTTGCCCAGATACATGACATGATTGCCCATGACAGTGCTGGAGGGAAGGATTTATGGTATACGGGATAAAACGGCCTTTTTTTACACAATGCAGAGGATTAACCCCTTAAGTTCCACAGTGAGTATAACAAGCATGCTATGCTGCAAATACAGACTGATTTTACTGTTGTGGGTTTAGTAACACTTTAAGGCAGCAATTTATCGTGTACTTGTGCCTTGCCTATTTAGGGTAAGTAACAGGCTCCCCACCTGCTGCTGATAATTGGCTTCCTTGAGAATTGTCCAGTTTAAGAGTTGTCAAGGAAAGAGGGCAGGGGTGAAGGTTCCTAACTAAGCATAAGTGCCAACCAAGTAAACTTACAGTTCCAATGGGGATTTTGACTTGGCTCTGGCAAACAAAGTGGGTTTGGGGGGAGTGCAAGAAAGGTAAGTATTAGAAATGCATTGGCCTATTCAGTGAACCTGTTACCAAGTGTAGCCCACTTTTGGGGGAGTATGACAAATGACCCTCCCCAAACATGATATTATGCTAAACCTGTCAGTAAATACCTGTAGGTAAAGAGAACCAGAACCTTTGTCGAAAGGTGGGTTTGATAGCTAAGTTGGCAGTGCCTTCACCCAGGACAGGGCCTCCGTGAACAGAGGGGATTTCCTTTCTGGGAAATTAACCAGGAATCTAATTAAAGTATTTGGTAGCAATTAAAGAAGAAGTACAGCCAAAGCTTGTTTGAGTGTAGATCATTTTGCACTCCTGTGACCCGTTTTCAGGAGAGAGGAGGCAGAAGCCTGCTGCCGGCTGATGTCACAGAGCTGGGCAAGGCTTAGGAAAGATCGTGACCATATGGTCGGGATCTGTTGACCACTGAGAGGCTGAGGAAGCCACTCCCACCCCCTCCACAGCCCAGCGCTCCAGTGAGTGTGTGTGTGGGGGGGCAGAGCAGAGAGCCGGTGATTGACTATCAATCACCGGCTCTCTGCTCAGGGGGCACTGAGAACCAAATGATCAGAGACCGGCGGGGGAAATGCGATTCTGCATCCAGTTTTAGAAATAGCCAGAGTGGAACATATTTCAGAGGGTAGTATTGGGGGGGCAGCAGTGGTAGGCTGACTAAACACCTAAACTCAATGTAAGTATAGTAACAAGTCCAATATACAACCGAGGAGTATAACCCAACAAGGAGATAGCAGGAGTCCGGACAAAACTACGTTGCTTGTTCACTAATGCCAGGAGTCTGGCGGACAAGATGGAAGAACTAGAGCTGCTACTGTATGAAGAGGATGTAGATTTTGTGGGAATTTCAGAGACTTGGTTCAACAGCTCTTATGATCGGCTGGCAAGCATTCAGGGGTATTCCCTATATCGCAGGGATAGGGAGGGCAAAAAAGGGGGAGGGGTTTGTCTGAATATAAAAAATGATGTACAAGTAAATGTGAGGGATGACATCACTAATGGATCAAGGGAGGAGGTGGAATCCTTATAGGTAGGGCTACAAAGGATAGATACCAAGGGGAAAGTAATCCTGGGAATATGCTATAGGCTCCCTAACCAGAGGGAAGAGGGGGAGGCGGACCTCCTATCACAGTTTGGAATAGCGGCAAGGATGGGAAGTGTCATTATAATGGGGGATTTTAATTATCCAGATATAGACTGGGTGGAAGGTACTGCGTACTCAGCTAAGGCTCTGCATTTCCTAAATGTCTTGCAGGACAGTTTTATTGGTCAGATAATAATGGTAAATGCACCTACAAGAAACAAAGCATTACTAGACCTTCTGATTACTAACAACAAAGACCTGATCACAGATGTGGAAATAAGGGGCAATCTAGGAAACAGTGATCAAAGGTCAATTAGTTTCAGTATAAATTACACAAATAGGAAACATAAGGGGAATACAAAGACACTGAATTTAAAGAGAGCCAACTTCCATAAACTACGCTTCTTGTTGGAAGATGTTAGTTGGGATAACATTTTGGAACAATGAACACGGAGGAAAAATGGGAGTGCTTCAAGAACATATTAAACAATCGTATTAGCCAGTGCATCCCAATGGGAAATACATTTAAAAGAGCTAACAAAAGGCCAGGATGGCATAACTCCGACATAAAAGTACATATAAAAGCAAAAAATACAAGGTTGACGGGTCACTGTCAGCATTCCATTTTTACAAGTTATGCAATATGAAATGTAAGGGTGCAATCAGGGCGGCTAAGATAGAACATGAAAGACACATAGCAGAGGAGAGTAAAAAGAACCCCAAGAAATTCTTTAAGTATATAAATAGTAAGAGAGGGAGGTCATCATTTAGGCCCCATAAAGAAAGATGAAGGGAATCTGGTTACAAAGGATGGAGAGATGGTGAAGGTTTTAAATGTATTCTTCTCCTCTGTATTCACGAGGGAAACGGGGGCTCCAGTATCCAAAACTACAATGTTGGTCCTCACGACACGTCACAGGAAGCACGGTCATGGCTAACTGAGGATATAATTAGGAATGGACTTGAAAAACCTAATGTTAATATGTCACCGGCACCAGATGGCTTGCACCCGAGGGTCCTTAACCACTTGACCACTGGGCACTTAAACCCCCTTCCTAACCAGACCAATTTTCAGCTTTCAGTACTCTCACATTTTGAATGACAATTACTCACTCATGCAACATTGTCCTTCCCCCAAATTCACGGGTCACCAGTTCACCAATTCCTGGGAGCCCACGTTCGGTAGACCACGGCCACTGTATAATTGTAATCCAAAAAGTTCAGGTAAGGATTAATATAGGAGTCAATCGGTACTGGCACGAAGGACACTGCACAGCACTCCTGGTTGTAACATCAAAACCTATGACCTCGGGGGCAAAGGGAGCACTTATGTCTCCTCTTCTTATGTAAATTTTGGAAGTGGTAGAGAGGTAGGAAACATTGGTCTAAGGGAAGTAGAAAGAAATACCCCGGATTTACTACTGGAGGGAGAGAATGATAAATATATGAATTTCTTAAAGAACCCCAAGAAAAATGAGAG
>BLSH010363359.1:122359-133108 GCA_018402905.1 Glandirana rugosa | reverse complement strand
GGTTCCCTTACCCGCAATGGAGGCGGCTGCACCCGACCCCGATCCGAAGATCAGTGGTGGGTGCCGACATCGCTGGACTCCAGGACAGGTAGGTGTCCTATTATTAAAAGTCAGCAGCTATTGTATGTGTAGCTGCTGACTTTTTATTTTTTTTCCCTGGCGGACCTCCGCTGTATCTGACATGCACTTGCCGACCAGCCACCGTCGTCTGACAGCGGCAGGTCGGCTTTATTGCGCAAATTGCCGTGTCTGTATGGCAGAGCTTTTAGAGACTGCAGGAGGCACGCAATGTCCGCTGGCTACCTGCGATCGCTCCTCAAAGAGCCAGAACAGGGATCTGTTCATGTAAACAAACACGATTCCCATTCTGACATGGTGGTGGAGCGAGATCTGCTGTTCCCAGTGATCGGGAGCAGCTTTCTCTCTCCACCCACACTCATTACACCCCCCCCCCCCCAGTTAAACACCTCCCTAGGGAACACTTAACTCCTTGATCGCCATCTAGTGTTAACCCCTTCACTGCCAATGACATTTATACAGCAATCAGTGGCTATTTTTAGCTCTGATCGCTGTATAAATGTCAGTGGTACCAAAAAAAGTGTCCGATCTGTCCACCGCAATATCGCAGTCCTGCTAAAAAATCGCAGATCACCACCATTACTAGTAAAATAATAAAAATGCTATAAATCTATTCCCATAGTTTGTAACCGCGACAACTTTTGCGCAACCCAATCAATCGATTTTTTTTTTTTTTTTTTTACCAAAAATATGTAGAGGAATATATATCGGCCTAAACTGAGGAATACATTTGTTTTTTATTTTTGGAAATTTATTATAGCAAAAAGTAAAAAAAAGTTATTTTTTTTCCCAAAATTGTTGCTCTTTGTTTATAGCGCAAAAAATAACCGCAGAGGGGATCAAATACCACCAAAAGAAAGCTCTATTTGTGGGGAAAAAAAGGCGTCAATTTTGTTTGGGTACAACGTTGCGCGACCGCGCAACTGTCAGTTAAAACGACGCAGTGCCGTATCACAAAAAGTGCTCTGATCAGGAAGGGGGGTAAGTCCTTTGAGGCTGAAGTGGTTAATCGCTTTAAAAAAACTATTCTCTAAAATTGAACTCTGTGCTAACTCCTAAATCAAACTCTGTCATTCACAATCTAGAAGCTTATCACAAAGCTCGACTTAGAAGTTAGCACAGTTGAATTTTAGAGAATTATTTTTTAAAGTGATTAAGCGTGTCAGATACTTAAAGCAGTTGTATCCCCGGGGAACAAACAGAACGAAAAAACAAAACCTGCAAGACAAAGGCATAATGAGCTATGAGAGGCATTATGAAATACCCACCTTAGAGCGAAGATCCGTCAGGGCTGCTCGGTCCCCTCTGAGGGAGCGGACATCTTCCCTCAGATGTTGCTTCTGGGTACATGGCTTGCGCGCGGGAGCCCGTCTTTCCGGCAAGGTGCGGTGCTATGCGCCCGGACATCACTGCGCATGCGCCGCTGACGTCAGCAGCTGTTTGCAGGGGGAATAATATTCATTTTACCTACAGGTAAGCTTTATTATAGGCTTACCTGTAGGTAAAAATCACATTGGAGGGGATATAATCACTTTAAGTAAAACACGGTAATGTGCATTCTATTGCCCCGTGAGGACGTCAAACAACGAAACGTGTGTAGGGTGAGCTGTTGGAGGCATTGTTACCATGCTAACCTGGATGTTTATTCGTGGGATTGCGATATCCATATAGACAAATATTATCCATGCCTATTTCACCAGTGTCGGTTAGACACTTTTAAATATGAGTGCTATGTATTTTTAATAAATAAGGATTTTTTTTAAAGGATTAGAGGACGCCCTGCTGGAGAGATGGATTTAACATTGGGGATGAGGTTTTGGAGTGAATAATCCTTTGGCGCCTGCAGATCATCAGAGTTTGCCTTGCTGGAGGACTGGAGGACCCATCCCTGAGAAAATTCGGCTTCACCATCCATCATAGGTCTGCAGAGTATTGCATCCTGTAACGAAAAGCGTGTTTGCTGGTTCATCTGTACCGGCCATTGACATTGAAGGGTTATTTAGAGTGTAAGCTGTGGAAGATGCAATTCACAGAGAAGCTGCCATTCCCATAAGTGGGATTGAAGAGTTTTTTTTGTTTCTTTTTGGACTTGTTTGATGCACTGGTTTTATATAATTATTGGCTTTTTGGTTACTTCTTCACAATTTGAGACTTTATATGGACTGGGTTTTCACTTTTGTTTTCATTCCTGGTCATAGACAGACACCTTCAGGAATTCAGTGAATGTTTGCTTTTTATTTATTCATTTTTACCATCACAGATTGTTTTGATTCATCAGACAGACTTATTCACGAGTTTGATCGATAATTTTGTAGTAGATAATCGCTGTATATTTTGAGTTAAGGACACACTTTTTAGGGTACAGCGCTGTCTTTTATCACTTATTCTTTTCCTGTTGAGATTTCTCAATTAGCAGCTAAATAGGATTAATTAAGCATAATTATTAAGCCCCTTTTTTCCAAAAAGAAGATTGTACAATCAGATTGTATGGAGTATAGCCGACTGTAGATCTGAGCACAGAGGGATGGGGATGCTTTTTAATTAATTAATTTAATTTTTTTTTTACACTTTCAACTATTGACAGAATCTTTTTTTCCCAAGTTGTTTTTCTAAATATTTTTTACTTTGATAAAGAGTAAAGCGATAATAAAGTCTTGTTTTTTTTTTTCGTTTAAAATTAATCGTGTTATACTTGCCTCCTCTGTGCAGTGGTTTTGCACAGAGCAGCCCCAATCTCTGGCTTGCTATAGGGGAACCTGAGCCACTGCTCTGTGTATCCATTCAGATACGGAGGCTCGGCTCTGCCCCCTCTCTCTCCTCATTGGCTCACTGACTTTAACAGCAGCGAGAGCCAATGGCGCCCTGCTGCTGTCTCAGCCAATGAGGAGGGAAGAGTCTCGGACAGCCGAGACTCTTGTGCAACATCTCTGGATTGAGGTGGAGCTCAGGTAAGTATTAGGGGGGGCTGCTTCACACAGAAGGTTTTTTATCATATTACATAGAATGCATTAAGATAAAATACCTTCTGCCTTTTTAGAACCGCTTTAACCACTCGCCGACCAGGCTTTTTCTAGTACTTTTTGTTTACATCAGTATTTTTTTGCTAGAAAATTACTTTTAACCCTCAAACATTATTTTTATATATATATATATATATATATATATATGTGTATATCTAGCAGAGACCCTAGGGAATAAAATGGTGATCGCTGCAATCTTTTATGTCACGCCGTATTTGTGCAGCTGTTTTTCAAACGCATTAAAAGAAACTTAAAAATACAATATATACCCTTTTTTGTAAAATCTGAAAGGTGATGTTATGCCAAATTAAATTGATACCTAACATGTCATGCTTTAAAATAGTGCACACTCATGAAATGGCAACAGAAGTAGAAAATGCCCCAGGGTCAGTGGGAGTAAATATGGACAGTAGGAGCAGGAATAGTGCCCAGTCAATGGTCTTGGAGGAATAATGCCCCATCGTTGGTGTTATTGGGAAGAATAGTGCCCCATTGTTGGTGTCATTGGGAGGAATAGGGCCCCATTGTTGGTGTCATTGAGAGGAATAGTGCCCCATTGTTGGTGTCATTGGGAGGAATAGTGCCCCATTGTTGGTGTCATTGGGAGGAATAGTGCCCCATCTTTGGTGTCCTTGGGAGGAATAGTGCCCCATCTTTGGTGTCCTTGGGAGGAATAGTGCCCCATCTTTGGTGTCCTTGGGAGGAATAGTGCCCCATCTTTGGTGTCCTTGGGAGGAATAGTGCCCCATCTTTGGTGTCATTGGGAGGAATAGTGCCCCATCTTTGGTGTCATTGGGAGGAATAGTGCCCCATCTTTGATGTCAATGGGAGGAATAGTGCCCCATCTTTGGTGTAATTGGGAGCAATAGCGGCCCCATCTTTGGTGTAATTGGGATCAATAGCGGCCCCATCTTTGGTGTCATTGGGGAGGAATAGCGGCCCCATCTTTGGTGTCATTGGGAGGAATAGCAGCCCCATCTTTGGTGTCATTGGGAGGAATAGCGGCCCCATCTTTGGTGTCATTGGGAGGAATAGCGGCCCCATCTTTGGTGTCATTGGGAGGAATAGCGGCCCCATCTTTGGTGTCATTGGGAGGAATAGCGGCCCCATCTTTGGTGTCATTGGGAGGAATAGCGGCCCCATATTTGGTGTCCATTGGGAGGAATAGTGCTCCATATTTGGTGTCAGTGGAAGGAATAGTGCCCCATTGTTTGTATCATTGGGCACAATAGTGCCGCATTGTTGGTGTAATTGGGAGGAATAGTGTCCCATCTTTGGTGTCATGCCTCCTAATGGCACCAAAGGTATTGGAGGAATTATGCCTCATCTTTGGTGTCATTGAGAAGAATTTTTGGTGTCATTGGGAGGAATAGTGCCCCATCTATGCTGTAAACAAGGCACCTTTGATGCCGAAACGCTTTAACTTTTGCTGACTGTAACATGAATTTGATGGAATAAACTAAAGATTATATCTGAATAAATAAGTGCCGGCTCATCTATGCTTTATCATTTAGTGCCCCATCTTTGGTGTCATTTGGAGGAATAGTGCCCCATTCTAGTGTTGCGTCTAGGTACCGCTTAAGAGAAGGGGATTTTTGACTTGCCGTATAAACCTTTTCTTGTGGTACATTAGGGGACACAGTCCCGCCTCTCTGTCTTATGTTCACTCTTCCTAAACCCACAACAGTAAAATCAGTCTGTACATGCAGTAAATCATGCTTGCTATACTTACTATGGTCCCTAAGGGGTCAATCCTGCACATTGTGTAAAAAGGCTGTTTGACCCTGTCTTCTCTGATCCTCCCCTTCTTTTATGGTCTCCAATCCATCTGCTGATGGAACAGAGCCTCGGTGGCACTCTGTGAATGCTCCGTTTTTTTGTGTATTACTAGAGAGCGTTTTTTTTTTGTGAGGATGCATGTGATCAGCACAGGGCCAAGCAGCACTGTCCAGACAGAGTCAGGAGTCCTGCAGCCTCATAGGACAATCAGAGAAGAATGGAAATTCCACCTGCAAGCTTTAACCAGACACTGATAGAAGTCATAAAACTGCTATATACTGCTGATGAGAAAGGGTATTTAGCAATTTATATTTACTAAAGCGATTGCATTTCCATGTTTCCATCCTGTCTACTGTGGGAGACCAAATATAGTGAATGCAGGGTCCTGGGTTTAGTAAAAAGTTTAAAGTGGAAGTAGAGCCTTTTTGAGCACTTGTACCTACAGGTAAGCTTATAATAAGACTTACCTGTAGGTACCGTGAATATCTCCTAAACCTGCACAGAGAGGTTAGGAGATAGTCACACTGCATGCAGCCAGTGACGTCATCGGGGCATGTGCTTCGAAGGGATGGCATATCCGTGTCGTTTCCTCAGAGCTCCTCAAGCTGTCTCATTGGTCGTGCCGCGATGATGTCACAATGTGACGGAACACAGCACGGCCAATCAGACTGCTGGAGGACTCGAAGGAAGACCAGGTGAAGATGAAAGTGCCTCTCCACAGCGCTGGAGCGCTTCGTTCTAAGGTAGGTCTTTTATATATGCAATGCATACTAGCACATTATGCCTTTACTTTGCAGGGTTTAAAAAAAATTGGAGCGGTTTACTATGGATTATTGACTTGAATCATTGTATGATTATGGAATATATTATTATAGACAATGGCATACACCATATTATTATGTTATAAGATGCTTCTTGCTGCATTTGCATATATACATGCATGTGCTGTATGCTCTGTATCTGTATGAAGAAAATAAGTTTTTAAATTGAAAAGTCTACAGTTGGGTACAGAGACAATGTTTGTGAGTGGATTTTGGAGGAAATACCTTCTAGATAACGGTCCTTTTTTTTTTTTTTTTTAATAGGGTGCTATGAAGCTTTTCAAAATATACCTTCTCTATCCAGAGGGAGAGCATGCTGAGCTTATCTAATATGGTGAAGGAGAGAGAGCAGTTGGCAGAAGCCATATTAAATCATGCCCTGGAGATCATCTGCTTGTTGACGGTGGAGGTAAGGAAGGTTGTCTGAAGGAGTAACACAGGGGAACCAGCAAATTAACTAGACGTCCTCTTAATGAGGAGAGAGAGGGGCTAAGCTGTGGTTCTGGCTGCATGGACACACAGAGCAGCGGCTCGGGAACGAGCCTACTTGGGTGCCCCCATTACAAACTGCTTGCTCTGGGGGTACTCGGCAGGAGGGAGAGGCCAGGAGCGTCGGCGAGGGCCCGGAGAAGAGGTTGATCAGGGCTGCTCTGTGCAAAACCACTACACCGAACAGGTGAGTTTGAAATGTTTGTTATTTGTAAGTAATAGAAAATTGATTTAAATATTTTAAAGTGTCCTTTACAGAAAAAAAAAATGAAAAGGTGAACTGACACCATACACCCCCTGGTCCCCACTGTTCTTATCTCACCCTGTGGGTGATGTGCCCACACTGCCAGTGTAATGGTGCAGGGATTTGAAATGCCTGCCCTTCTTGCTCTTCTTTCATCAGGGCTTCCAGGACAGATCAGAGCGATGCTCTGTGCCGGTACTGACCAATCAGAATCGCTCTGATCCATCTCAGAAGTCCTGAAGAAAGAAGAGGGAGAAGAGCGGGCATTTCAAATCTGGGAACTACTACATCAGCTGTGTGGGCACTGACAGCTCATCACCCACAGAGGTAAGTAGAGTTGGGGGGGGGGGGGGGGGAGTTTATTTTCACATTTTTTTTGAAACGCGGAACTACCCCTTTTAAAGTCTCCTCTGATCTGTGATTTCTCAAACAAGCACTGTTGTGATTTAGCTTACTAAATCACAGGGACCTTGCATTCTCTATATCTGGTCTCCCACAGTACACATAACATGGAAATGCAAATATTTTAGTAAATATAAACTTCTAAATGCCTTTTCTCATCAGCAGTTAGAGCAGTCTTGTGACTTCTATCGGTGTCTGGTTAAAGCTTGTAGGAGGAGTTTTCATTCTCCCTTGATTGTCCTATAAGACTGCAGGACCCCTGACCCTCTGTCTGGACAGTGCTGATTGGCCCTGTGCTGATCACATGCACTCTCCCAAGTAAAAGAAAACTCTCTAGCAATACACACCAAACTGGGCATGTGCTGCTTGCCCCCAAGGCTCTGTTCTATCAGCAGGTAGATTGGGGACAGTGAAAGAAAGGGAGGATCAGAGAAGACATGATCACACATCCTTTTTACATAATGCAAAGGATTAACCCCTTAGGTTTCACAGTGAGTATAACAAGCATGCTTTACTGCATATACAGACTGATTTTACTGTTGTGGCTTTACAGAGAACCTGCCTTACACTTGAGTAGGCCTGTGAGAAATCTAAACTTTACTCTAATTTGAAGCTGTGGCAGTGTATGTAAAGCCAAATTCTTTTACATTTGCTTCGTCGCCTGATGACAACAATTTACCAGACAGGAAATGAGGGAAAATCTGCAAAAGGGACAGAAACAGAAAAAAAAACCTGCCAAGAGTTTTAGCCTCCCCTACTTGACTAAAGGAAAGTATTTATATTCCTGTGTTGTTGCTAGGAGGGTTCCTCTCACTGGTGAGAGGAACCCTCCGTTGTGGGTAGTGGGCAGTGTAGGAAGTGAGGAGAAATCTAACGAAGGCCTGGATGGCAGGGGTTCTAACCCTTACCCACTGTAGCCAAACAAAAAAATACATTTTGGATTTACATGATAATCAATGCTGCTGTGGCCACCACTATAGAGGCTCCTTCATTGCATTTTGAAATGGCGATGGGACATGCGCAGAGGTCTGTTTTAGTTAATGCAGAAGGCAACCTGGTGCTCCCAGGTCCATGGCTGCACCTGACATTTGGTCACATCTCAATAGATGTCCATGTTTTTTGGCCCAGGTGTTAGTGGAATACAGTCGTGGCTAAAAATGGCGTCCCTGCATGTCAGATAATGCACCACTTTGCCCAGAAAATTGTTGCAATTACAAATGTTTAGGCATTCTCAAGCTTATTTCTTTTGTTTGTATTGGTATGGCGCAAAAAAGTGGAGAAACAAAAAGCCGAATCTAACACATTCCACACAAAACTCCAAAAATGGACTGAACAAAATTATTGGCACCCTCAATTTAATATTTGGTAGCGCAGCCCTTGGAAAAAATAACTGAAATCATTTGCTTCCTGTAACCATCAATGTGTTTCTTACACCTCTCTACTGGAATTTTGGACCACTCTTCTTTCGCCAACTGCTCCAGGTCTTTCAGTTTGGAAGGGTTCCTTTTCCCAGTCTCTCTACAGCTGCTCTATGGGATTTAGATCTGGACTCATTGCTGGCCAGTTCAGTACTCTCCAGCGCTTTGTCTTAAACCATTTCTGGGTGCTTTTTGATGTGTGCTTTGGGTCATTGTCCTGCCGCAAGGCCCATGACCTCTGATGAAGACCCAACTTTCTCACACTCGGCCCTACATTGCAACCTGGAATTCTTTGGTAGTCTTCAGATTTCATAATGCCATTCACACGGTCAAGACATCCAGAGCCTGAAGCAGCAAAGCAACCCCAAAACATCAGTGAACCTCCACCATGTTTGACTGTAGGGACTGTATTCTTTAAATTCCTCATTTCTTTTTCTGAAATCAGTGGTATGATGGGCTTTAGTCTACAGCACATTTTCCCAGAGGGATTTTGTCTTCCTCAGGTAAGTTTTGGCCAACTCTATGATCAATTTTTCTCTTTCGTCCACGTCCAGGGAGATTAGCTACAGTTTCATTGGCTTTAAACCTCTTGACTGCGTTACGCACAGTGGACACAGGAACATTAAGATCTCTGGAGATGAGCTTGTAACCTTGAGATTGTCCATGCTTTTTCACAATTTTTGTTGTCAAATCCTCAGACAATTCTTTGCTGCTATTACTCTTCTCCATGCTCCCCGTGGCACACAGAGACACACAACTGAAAGGTTGAGTCAATTTTTCACCAGTTTACTTGGTTGCCGATGTGTTTTCTATATTGTCAACACCTGTTAGTTGATACAGGTGAGTTTGATTACAAATTACAGGAGCATCACAAACTTGGAATTGCAATTATTTCTTACAATTTTGAGAAGGTGCCAATCATTTTATCCAGTTCATTTTTAGAGTTTTGCGTGGAATGTGTCAGATTTGGCTTTTTGTTTCTCCACTTTTTTGTGTCATACTAATACAAACGAAAGAAATAAAAAACACGAGAATGTCTAAACATTTGTAATTGCAATAGTTTTTTGAGCGAAGTGGTGCATTATCTGGCACAAATCCAGGGGTAGAGGTGGCTTTTGAATTAACCAAATTAGGCGGTCGCCTAAGGCCTCACACTCACAGGGGCCTCACGGCTGCCTAATTTGCCTTATTTAAGAGCCGCCTCTGATGGGGTGTTATCTAGGTACAGGGAAGAGCAGCTCTCGGTCTCAGCAGGAGAGAGGGATGGGGTTTGCTGACAGTGGGCGGCCGCGGTGTGTCCTCCCTAGACAGGTGCGCTGTGAGCAGAGCAGGCAGCAGATTTGACAAGATAAAGTCCTGCAGAGCCGGTCATACACAATAGGAACGCAGAAACACTAAGAGCCGGAGGCGGGTGCAGGACAGACAGGAAGAGCCTCGGATAGATCGGCTAGCTAGGTCTTTGCTCTTCTCCACAAATGGCCAGGGATCGCTCGGGTTGCCTGTTGGAAGGTGTGTGTGCCAGTGAAGGTGATCACTGTGCCAGTCTAGTCCTGGATCCGGAGAGCAGCCCCTGGCCCCCAGGTACACTCATCACAAATCTAGACATCACAGAAGTGATCATTCCTCATTTACATGACTGCTCCCCCCCGGCTGCAGCTTGCAGAGGGACAGTCCACCTAGAAGTGATCTGTAATGGTAGTTTTAGGTGGAGCAGGGGACCCTTGTTTTCTTCTATGTCTTGCCTCCTGCCCACCTTCACATGTCCCAGCTCTTCCTCTAATAGTCTCACTCAAAAAAAAAAGAAAATATCGAACAAGAATAATAATGGCTATTATAATGGACATAGAAGGTGTGCACACCCACAACTCACCAATGGAGAGCCTAGGACATAGCAGAAATGTCCACATATCAAGAAACAAAAATATTTCACACCACTCAAAAGAAATTGCCAAGTTTGCTTCAAAATAACCTTTTTGCTAGTCGACAAAATCAACATTTCGTATAAAAAAGGGGAAATCATTACAGCCAAGTGTATAATATAGGAAGGTGCTTAGTGCTAGCTTTCCTAATGGGCAGGTATAGGAGGAGATATTTAGTTCTGACATTTTAAAGAATCATTGTGTATAGTGGTGGAGGTACACAGGGAGAGCGGTGGGTATGTATACAGAGCTGTGGGCGTGTACGCAGAGCCGTGGAGGTGTACAGAGGGTAGTGGAGAACACTGACACCAGCACTGAGATAGAGGGCGCTGACACCAGCACCGAGCTAGAGAGCACTTTAAAGCTCTTAATATATACAATTTATACAGTTAAAGCGGAGTTCCACCCAAAAGTGGAACTTCCGCTTTAAGGGAAGGTGACCTCCCCCCCGACATGCCACAACTGGCATGTGTTTTTTTTTTTTTTTTTTTGAGGGGAGTGACCAGGGTCCCAGGTCCACTTCCTCCCTTGGAGCCGCGGCTCCGGAAAGGAAGTCCACCTGGACCCTGGGACCAGTGA
>BLSH010363359.1:101094-114920 GCA_018402905.1 Glandirana rugosa | reverse complement strand
AATTTTTTATTTTTTTTTGGTAAAGTATAAAAGATGATGTTACACTACGTAAATGGATACCTAACATGTCACTCTTTGCATGCTCATGGAATGGCGACAAACTACAATATTTAAAAATTTCCATAGATGACACTTTAAAAATCTTGGCTCCTTCCTCAGGGATAGTTTTTTTGCAAACAATGTAGGTACAATCTACAAAGTGAAGAGCAAATTGTAATTTGCTCTTCCCTTTGTACAGGTAGATTGTACCTACATTAACTGCAAAAAGAACTATCCCTGAGGAAGGAGCCAAGACTACTCTGAAACGCATGGAAATGTCAGTGCAGCTTTTCTATGTAACTTTATCTACATTGCTTAGACCCCTTTCACACTGAGGTGGTTTTCAGGTGTTTTAGAGCGAGAAATGGCCTCTGAAAAGCGCCTGAAAACTGCCTCCCATTCATTGCAATGGATCTTTTCACACTGGAGCGGGACGTTAGGAAATGTCCTGCAAGCAGCCTCTTTTGGGGCGGGTTGGAGGTGCTCCCAAAATGCCCCTGCCTATTGCAATGAATGGGCAGCGCTTCCAAAGCACTTCGGAAGTGCCGCAAAACGGGTCTTTTTTTTTTTTTTTTTTTTTTTCACCAAAAAAAACGGCCCCCTAGGGCCTGGAAACTGGCACAAAAGCGCCGCTTAATCGCGGCCAAAATGGCCAGCGCTTTAGTGCTGTTTTAGCGGCGCTGCAGTGTGAAAGGGGTATTATATGCCATGTCTAATATGGTGTGGTAATTTGTACCCTACTCCTTGAAATCTAGCATTTTATTCACCTTTTCTTCATATATATTTTTGAATTTTATGTAAATGTTTGATGCAATTAAACTGTACATTTTATGAACCTATTTTTGTGACGCTCTTGTGTTTTTAAAGTGCCATTTTTTTTTTAGGGGGAAAGAATTTTTCATATATTCTGATTTCCCTAGCTCCTCACTATCTCCCCCCCCCCCCTCCCCATTAACATGCTTATTCAATTCATAAATAAAACCTTCCTGTTTTTAATGATTTACCTTATTTTAGATCCAGTGATCTCATCATCACTGGTTCTCTATTCCTCTCTATGCATTGCAGGCAGTTCACAGCTTTGGGGGAGGGACCAGCAGCCTCCTGAATACATCACAGCCCCCCTGCCTCCCTCAGTACTTGGGAAGATATGTAAGTTTTGATCTGCTGTAAATATCAAGATGCCGTATTGGGTGGATGTCAGTCTGAAGGAGAGGGCTTTCTAGGAAGACTGTATTTGCATGCAGACCACCCTAGATAACACCCACATGATGCTGAACTTCCATAACTGAGAAAACTGTTCATCTGGGATGAACTGAATGAAAGGGACTGTAATGATGGGGAGTAAAGAGCTAGATGATGCTGGGTGTACTCCAGCCAGAAAATTAGCCAGGCTCCTCTGACTTACTGCAGCTTTTAATGCACATTGTGAAATTTGGGTATGTATTTTCAGTACAGGAGAGGAGCCTGTACAATTGTGTAAGACTGAATGTGAAGCTGCAGTTCAGCTGTAAATAAAACTTTGCAAGAGAGCGGTTTGCATTGTTCCCAGTTGTCTTTTGCCTACAGTACACCCCCCTCTGTGTTATGGTGAAGGCGAGAGGAGGGTGTTCTGTGCAGTAGTTGCAAAGCCATTCCATTTTTTAGTTATTTTTTTAGGAAAGTGATGGAGGATGTTTATGGAGAATACAGTTTAATGTGAATTTTTCTTTTAATCTGTTTCAGACCAATCAACAGCCCCAGTGCAGCAAAGTACAGATAAAAATTACCCCATCAATCTCTGCATCAAGAAGGAGACAGAAGAATTTCAGCGTGTCCCTGGTAAGTATTTAATATGAAGGCTACAAAGAATAGAGATCAGTAGCATCCATGGCTTTGTACTCGGTGATGTGTTGGATTGCCTTGAAGCACAGGGGTCCTGGTCTCAATTCCCAAGCACACTGCTTACACCCAACTTGTATATTTTTATATACATACTTGCTCAGGAGCTTCATCTCATCCTGCAAAAATATACTGTTATTTTAAATCTAAAGTCCAATCTGCTTGTATTTTGCCTTTCATCGTGTTCTTTATCAATTTATATATATATATATATATATATATATATATATATATATATATATATTTATATAAATATATTTTATAATTTTTTTTATGTGAAATATGTACAAAAAAATCCCCAAAATGCTTAAAATCTCTGCAACTTAATCAACATTATTATTATAATACAGAATTTATTTTGCGCCAACAGTTTGCGCAGCGCTTTACAATATAAAGAGAGACATTCCAGCAACAGTACAATTCCAAACAAGAGGGTTAGAGGGGCCTGCTCCTGCGAGCTTACAATCTAAGAGGGAGGGGCTGGTGAAACAAATGGTAGGGACTGTGAGGGATGAACTGATGAGGGGAGTAGAAGATTCCGTTGTTAGCTGGAGGCAGGATAGGCCTCCTTGAAGAGATGAGTTTTCAGGGATTGTCTAAACGTGGACAGAGTAGGAGATAGGTGGAGAGATTGGGGTAGAGAGTTTCAGAGGATGGGAGAGGCTCTGGAGAAGTCCTGGAGACGAGCATGGGAGGAGGAGACAAGGGAGATAGAGAGCAGAAGGTCTTAGGAGGAGCGAAGAGGACGGTTTGGGCGATATTTGGAGATAAGATTGATGAAGTAGCTTGGGGCAGAATTGTTAATGGCTTTGTGTGTTATTGTTAGTGTTTTGAATTTTATTCTTTGGAAAATGGGAAGCCAGTGGAGGGATTGGCAGAGAGGAGTGGTGGACACCGAACAGTTCGTAAGGTGGATGAGTCTGGCAGCAGCATTCATAATAGACTGAAGAGGGGATAGTTTGCGGAGAGGTAGCCCAATTAGGAGGGAGTTACAATAGTCAGGGCGAGCGATAGCAAGGGAGTGAATAAGTTGCTTAGTGGTGTCAGTGGTTAGGAAGGGACGTATTTTGGAGATGTTTCGGAGGTGAAGTCGGCACTATTTGGACAGTGATTGGATTTGGGGCTGAAAGGACAGATCAGGGTCTAGGATTACACCTAGGATCGTGGCATGAGGGGAGGGACTGATAATTTTATTATTGATCTTGATGGAGAAGTCAGGGGGAGGGGCACGGGCTGGAGGAAAAATGATGAGCTCAGTTTTAGAAAGATTGGGTTTGAGGAAGTGGTGTGACATCCATGCTGATATGTCAGTTAATAATGCGAGGGGAGACTGAAGGAGTGAGATGAGGAGTAGAGAGATAGATTTGTGTGTCATCAGCACAGAGGAGGTATTGGAATCCATGGGAGTTTATTAACAGACCAAGGGATGAGGTGTAAATGGAGAAGAGAAGGGGTCCAAGGACAGAACCTTGAGGTACCCCTACAGAAAAAGGAAGTGGAGAGGAGGAAACGGAGTTATAGGTCTGAAGGAGCGCTCTGACAGGTAGGAGGAGAGCTAGGAGAGGGCAGAGAAGGCCAAGAGAGTGGAGTTTTTTTAAGGAGGAGGGGATGGTCAACAGTATCAAAGGCTGCAGAGAGGTTGAGTAGTAGGAGTATGGAGTAGTGGCCATTGTTTTTAGCAGTTAGCAGGTCATTAGTGAGCTTTAGTAGGGCAGATTCAGTTGAGTGTAGCAAGCGAAAGCCAGACTGTAAGGGGTCAAGGAGGTTGCTGTCAGTGAGGTAGGAGCTAAGGCGGTTGTAGACTAAGCGTTCTAAAAGTTTTGATGCAAGCGGGAACAAGGAGATGGGTCTTACGTTGATCAGGCTGGTGGGATCCAGTGAGGGCTTTTTAAGTATGGGGTTGATCAGGGCATGTTTTAGAGGGGAGGGAAAGGTGCCAGTAGAGAGGGAGAGATTGAAGATGTGGGTGAGGGAACATAAGATAGAAGAAGAGGGTAACCGTAGTAGATGTGAGCGAACAGGATCCAGGGGACAGGTGGTAAGGCGGGCTTCGGAGAAAACTTTAGAGACCTCTTCAGTAGTAGCAAGGTCAAAGGAGGGGAGAGTGTTGAGAGTGAAATTGTATGGGGTATGTTACGTGGGTAAGATTTCTGGGCAGTGGAGATGTCCCCACGAATTGCATCAGTCTTGTTTTTGAAGTGGTTTGCAATCTCGTGAGCAGTGAGTGAGTAACTGGGTGGAGGTGGTGGTGGAGAAAGTTGAGAGTTAAAAGTAGAGAAGAGATGACTATGCATCGCATAGTAGCCTATTATGTGTCACTTACCTGCAAACGTAGCCTGTGATGTCCAGCGATGTCCCCTGTGCCGGCAGCGCCCATCTTCAGCACCTCTTTCTTCTGGGGCCACGACTCCGGCTCTGTGACTGGCCGGAGTCGCGTGATGTCACTCCCGCGCATGCCCGCAGGAGCCTCCAGTCACGGCACGATCACAGTGCAGGAACGACACGGGGGCAGTTTCTTCACTGCTCATGTTCCGAAATGACGTCGGCACATCTCGTACACTGTATATCTCCTACACTGTATATCTCCTGAACCGTGCAGGTTTGGGAGATATGCAGTGCACCTACAGGTAAGCTTTGTCATAGGCTTACCTGTAGGTTAAAGTGGTTGTCACGAGCTGACAACCACTTTAAAGACCGAGCCTCTTTTTGAGATTTGGTGTTTGCAAGTTAAAATCAGGTTTTTTTGCTAGAAAATTACTTAAAACCCCCAAACATTATATATATTTTTTTCTAACACCCCATAGAGAATAAAATGGCGGCCGTTGTAATACTTTGTCATACCGTATTTGCGCAGTGGTCTTACAAGTGCCTTTTTTTTTAAAAAAAACTTCACTTTTTTTGAGTTAAAAAACAAGACAACAGTGAAGTTAGCCCAATTTTTTTCCATACTGTGAAATATAATGTTACGCCGAGTAAATTGATACCCAACATGTCATGCTTCAAAATTGCGCACGCTCGTGGAATGTTGACAAACTTTGGCACTTAAAAATCTCCATCGGCGACATTTAAAAATACAGGCTACCAGTTTTGACTTAGAGGTGGTCTAGTGCTAAAATTATTGCTCTCGCTCTAAGGATTGCTGCGATACCTCAGATGTGTGGTTTGAACACCGTTTTCATATGCGGGTGCTACTTACGTATGCATTCGCTTCTGTGCGCGAGCTCGGCGGGAACAGGGCGCTTTTAAATTTGTATTTTTTTTCTTATTTTACTTTTTATTTTTACACTGTCCTTTAAAAAAAAAATGCTTGATCACTTTTATTCCTATTACAAGGAATGTAAACATTCCTTGTAATAGATAAAAGCATGCCAGGACCTTTTTAAATATGAGATCTAGGGTCAAAATGACCTCAGATCTCATATTTGCACTTAAATGCAATAAAAAAAAAAAAAAATAAGATCTCATTTGGAAAAAAAAAAAAAAAAATCTCTTAAGAGCCTTCAATGCTATGGAGCTGAGTGGGCGGCATCTTCCACTCACTCTGCATCCAGGCAGTGGGAGGATCGGGCCGATCGTCTCCAATTCTACTGGCGGGTCCGGTAAGTGGCAGAGACGATGGGAAAGTGGCGGGGGTGCACCCGATAAGTGATCTTGCAGCGAATCTGCCACAGAGACCACTGTTATCTTAGAGCCAGCCAGCCGCCATTTAACCACTTCAGCCCCAGAAGGATTTCCCACTTTAGGACCAGAGCACTTTTTGCGATTCGGCACTGCGTCGTTTAACTGACAATTATGCAGGCATGCAACATTGTACCCAAGCAAAATATGCGTCCTTTTTTTCCCACAAATAGAGCTTTCTTTTGGTGGTATTTGATCACCTCTGCGTCATTTCTGATCGCCGATATAAACAAAAGAAGAGCGACAATTTTGCAAAAAAACCCAAATTTCTTACTATTTGCTAAAATACAAAGCCAAAAAAAAAAAACACATTTTTTTCCATCGGTTTTGGCCGATTTATATTCTTCCTCATATTTTTGTTAAAAAAAAAATGCAATTGGCGTTTGGTTTGCGCAAAAGTTGCGTGTTTACGGATGATAATTAATTTCTGCCGTTTTTTTTTTTTTATTATTATGTTTTACTAGTAGTGGCAGCGATCTGCGATTTTTAGCGGTACTGCAATATTGCAGCGGACATGTCAGACCATTTTGACACTTTTTTGGGACCATTGGCATTTATACAGTGATCAGTGCTATAAAAATGCACTGATTGCTGTGTAAATGCCATTGGCAGTGAAGGGGTTAACCTGGAGGGGCGCTCTAAGGGTTAACTATGTTCCCTGGGCGTGTTCTAACTGTGTGTGGGTTGGCCTGGCTGGGGGAAGGGAGTGATCACGGCTTCCATATACAGGAAGCCTGTGATCACAGCCCTTCCTCCTCTAATAGAACGGAGACCTGTTACTTACACGGACCTCCGTTCTTTCACTGCGGGGGAGCCATCCCCGGTAGCCGACGCCGATCGAGTCCACCCTACCCGCTCCTGTCATATGACGGCGGTTTGCGATATCGAGTCACTTTGTCACCGTCAGACGGCAGTCACCAAGTGGTTAAAAAAATACCGGGGTTATGGTAGCTATCTGCTACCATAGCAACGGGATTCAACGGCAAAGTACCGCAGTAGAATGACAGCGGGCGTTCCGTAAGTGGTTAATGTGGAGTTTCCTTTTAATCTTTTTCAGACCAAGCAACAGCCCCAGTGCAACAAAGTACAGAAAAAAATTACCCCATCAATCTCTGCATTAAGAAGGAGACAGAAGAAGAACCTCGTTATGTCACTGGCAAGTATGCAATAGGAAGGTTACAAAGAATAGAGATCAGTATTATGCGTGGCTTTGTACTCGGTGATGTGTTGGGTTTCCTTGAAGCACAGGGGTCCTGATTTCAATTCCCACCAAGCGCACTCCTTACACTCATTCATATGCTCTTCCCATATTTTTATTTGCTTGCTCTGCAGCTTCAGTTTCATAATACAGCCAAAAATATGCTGTTATTTTAAAGCTTAACCCCTTTGCGCTTTAGGATAAAACAAATCTTAATGCCTAAGCACAACTTACCAACTTTAACACATGTTAGCAGGTGTAACGATATATGCAGTTTTACTTTGTGCATCCAGGTGGATTATACTATGTATTTTTTTCAGGACAAATTAGACTTTCATTTGGTGGTAAGTAGTAATGGATATCTCCTGATTTTTGTTTATACTATCTAAGGAATAAGGAAAACTGGGCCAAAATAGTAAACAAAATAATAATAATTGCTACTACTATAACCTACCACCAAAGAACAACCCAAAATAAATTTTTAATTTTTTTTCCCAGCTATGTGTATGTTGTTGTGTGTACCCGTAGTACGGCCCAGAAACAATAGTGCGCATTTTGCTTTTTTTTTTATCCTGCCTAAAACACACTGACCCTGATTAAAAAAAAATTCTGTCCAAAGATTTTTGACCTTGACCCAAATTTTTTTTCTATCACTGCAAGAACCGAGAAAGATACACTATCTCTCTCGTCCATTCACAGAGACAGAAAACACGGGGCGGCCTTCACACTGACTGATCACTGTAATTGCCAATCAGAGGCTATCACCGCAATCAGGTGACCCGGAATTGGACCTTTCGGGACCCAATCGTTAGGCGGGGACCGGGGCTCTCTGTGCTGGTAGTGCGCCGTGCTCCCAGTACATAGGTAGATACACATATGTGCAGCCTCACGGAAAAAAGCCCAGTCCAGTGAGGCCAAATATATGCGTATGTCGGCGTGAAGGGGTTAAAGGCTATGTTCACCTTTAAGAAAAAAATAAAAGCACATACTTTTGCAGAAAAAAAGTGACCATCGCTTCTCAATGCACAGCATGTGTTACTCACTCCTGACGCTCTGTTATCTTATTTCCCTTTTTATACACACACCCACAAGCAGTGGAGGAATTGCATGCGTTTCGGAACAGAATCACACTGCATTCCTGTACAAATCACATGCGGTTCTTTGCAGTGCGATTTGTGCCTTTTTTTTTTTTTTTGTATTGGCGCAAAGCGCACCGAAAGTATTGGTACTCGAACTCGCCGATAAAAAACCATATCGGTGCAATCCTAATAAAAATACATTTCATATTGACAAAGAATAAAGTATCTACAAGGACAGATGTATAGAAACGGTTATTGCTGACTAACTTTTGAAGGTACATGTTCAGGGACTGTCCTCTTGATCCTACTTTGCTTGCTGCTTAGTCACTAACCTGGAACAAACATAGTCCTATCTGGTATTGGGGCACTTGATATATTCGTGTTTATTCTGAGTTGGTGATTACTACATAGTGGAGCCAGGATAAAGATGGCTGCCTTGAAGTGTGCAATTTCAGACGCAAGACATCAATGGCGGCCTCCATATTTACATCCTTGAAGAAAACCTGTCCCATACTTGGAACAACTCAATCTTAGCATGTCAAAACACTCTATAGATCCAATGATATAGGCAGCTCAAATTTTATACAACTCTTAATGTATGTCCAACCATTATTTTTCTTTTCTTTGTTTTTTAGTTCGGTGTAGGTGTCTCCTTTATGGAGACCCAAACTGTTCTGTCCAATAAGATCTGTACAGTTACTTAGGTAAGGATGAACCATTTCCATGTAATCTGAGCAGGCTACATTCTCCTTTTTCAGATGGCACATCAGACCTTCCTTCCTCATCAGAGTATATTTCAGGAAACCTAGAAAGAAAACCTCTATCCACTGTAAATGTTCACCTACCTTTTATGGAAGCCCAAAGTGCATCTGAATTTGACTTTGAAATTAAGCTTGAACCCAGTGAAGAGTCCTCAGATGACACCGAGGACAGTGCGGATGCAGGTAAGCAGTTTAAGCGGAAGTAAACTTTTTTTTTTTTTCTTCCCTGCAAAGTAATCACATACTAGCACATTATCTGACAGCTGCAAGCAAAAGTGGCGTCGTCCCCGTTGTAGGCCACATCCATCTATTACCCGTCTTCCTTCCGGGGCTGCAGACTCCGGCTGTGTGACTGGCTGGAGCCACGTGACATCACTCCCGCGTGCTGGTCACGGCGCACACTCCTGAAGAAAGGGCATGGGCGGCTGTTCCTTCATAGTGCATGTGCCATTGACCTAATCGGTGCAGTATACAGTAAATATTTTCGAAATGGCGCACGTTTACAAAAGATTTACAGTACCTATAGGTAAACCTTATTCTAGGCATACCTATAGGTACAAAGTATACAGGGAGGTTTACAACCTCTTTAAGTTACGTGAACATCTTTACATCTGTCACTTCTAAGGCTCCTTATTTACATCTGTCACTTCTGACTTTAAGAAGATGAAAAGGCTCCTGACAGAGCAGATTATTAATGGAGAACAGTCATTGTCTTTGCTGTAGTCCACTGCTTCACCCAGAATACTGAAGGCATACTGTGAGTGCAGGGTGTCATGGACACTCCATTACTACATCACCCTATATTTACTTTGTAATGATGTAGAGAGCGGGACTGATGTCATCCTTTCAGCACTGCTTTCTGAATCACTGACGACTGCTCTGCCTGGAGCAGAGGTGAAGAGGACCATACAGTATCACATTACTGATCCATTACCACACCCAGAAGACTGAGGTCATAACGTGAGTGCAGGGAATTATGGGCCCCTGTCACCACAGCAACCTAAATTTAATAGAACACAGTACAGGGCTGATATACAGTGGGGCAAAAAAGTTTTTAGTCAGCCACCAACTGTGCAAGTTCTCCCACTTAAAAAGATGAGCGAGGCCTGTAATTTTCATCATAGGTACACTTCAACTATGAGAGACAGAATGAGAAAGAAAATCCAGAAAATCACATTGTCTGATTTTTAAAGAATTTATTTGCAAATTATGGTGGAAAATAAGAAGTATTTGGTCACCTACAAAAAGCAAGATTTCTGGCTCACAGACTTATTCTTAAAGAGGCTCCTCTGTCCTCCACTTGTTACCTGTATTAATGGCACCTGTTTGAACTCGTTATCAGTATAAAAGACACAACCTGTCCACAACCTCAAACAGTCAGACTCCAAACTCCACTATGGCCAAGACCAAAGAGCTGTCAAAGGACACCAGAAACAAAAATGTAGACCTGCACCAGGCTGGGAAGACTGAATTTGCAATAGGTAAGCAGCTTGGCGTAAAGAAATCAACTGTGGGAACAATTATTAGAAAATGGAAGACCTACAAGACCACTGATAATCTCAATCCATCTGGGGCTCCATGCAAAATCTCACCCTGTGGAGTCAAAATTATCACAAGAACGGTGAGCAAAAATCCCAGAACCACACGGGGGGATTTAGTGATTGACCTGCAGAGAGCTGGGACCAAAGTAACAAATGCTACCATCAGTAACACACTATGCCGCCAGGGACTCAAATCCTGCAGTGCCAGACATGTCCCCCTGCTTAAGCCAGTACATATCCGGGTCCGTTTGATGTTTGCGAGAGAGCATTTGGATGATCCAGAAGAGGAATGGGAGAATGTCATATGGTCAGATGAAACCAAAATAGAACTTTTTGGTAAAAACTCAACTTGTCGTGTTTGGAGGAGAAAGAATGCTGAGTTGCATCCAAAGAACACCATACCTACTGTGAAGCATGGGGGTGGAAACATCATGCTTTGGGGCTGTTTTTCTGCAAAGGGACCAGGACGACTGATCCGTGTAAAGGAAAAAATGAATGGGGCCATGAATTCTGAGATTTTGAGTAAAAACCTCCTTCCATCAGCAAGGGCATTGAAGATGAAACATGGCTGGGTCTTTCAGCATGACAATGATCCCAAACACATTGCCTGGGCAACAAAGAAGTTGCTTCGTAAGAAGCATTTCAAGGTCCTGGAGTGGCCTAACCAGTCTCCAGGTCTCAACCCCATAGAAAATCTTTGGAGGGAGTTGAAAATCCGTGTTGCCCAGCAACAGCCCCAAAACATCACTGCTCTAGAGGAGATCTGCATGGAGGAATGGGCCAAACTACCAGCAAGTGTGTAAAAACCTTGTGGAGACTTACAGAAAACGTTTGACCTCTGTCAGTGCCAACAAAGGGTATATAACAAAGTATTGAGATGAACTTTTGTTGTTGACCAAATACTTATTTTCCACCATAATTTGCAAATAAATTCTTTAAAAATCAGACAATGTGATTTTCTGGATTTTTTTTTTTCTCATTCTGTCTCTCATAGTTGAAGTGTACCAATGATGAAGATTACAGGCCTCTCTCATCTTTTTAAGTGGGAGAACTTTTGCCCCACTGTAATCATTATAGCACTGTTCTCTGAATAACTGAAGACCACCTAGTCCAGTGTAGAGGTGAAGGAGACCCTACCAGCATCAGATGACCAATCTGTAGACTTTGTAAAAGATAATTTAAAAAACACAGAAAATCAGCATAACCTATAGCAGGGGCTTCTAGGGGAGAGAGCATGGCCTTAAGGATGGGGAAGAGGGAACCAAGAGCCCAGAGTTGGGCTTTGCAGTAAATCTCTGTTTTCTTATTCATGGAAATGTGACAAGTTCTCTTAAAAACCTATCCCAACCACTAATACACAGTGTTAATTTCATAGACTAAACCATTTTTGTAAATTTTCGTCAGCGGCCTTTTTACAGTGAAGAAAACAGTGAAGAAAACAAAACAAAATGTACACCATGTGGCAAAAATCAATTCCCTTCATCAATTTTTTTTTTTTTTTTTTTTTTTTTTTGAGGGAGGCACGTTAAGCCTCATGAACTTCGTTTTCCACTGAGATCCATAGCATGCTTACTACTTAGCAGTTAGCAGTGTGCAGCATTACAGGCCTCCGCAGAAGACTATCCAGAGCAGCACTGTGCGGCATACAGGTCTCACGATCGTTCAGAACAGAGCTCTATGAGTGAGTGCAATACAGGCCTCCCCTCAGACCACCGTCCAGAGCACTGTGCAAGCATTACATGCCTCCTCAGACCACCTTCCAGAGCACTGTGAGCATTACAGGCCTCCTCAGACCACCTTCCAGAGCACTGTGCAGCATTACAGGCCTCCTCAGACCACCTTCCAGAGCACTGTGCAGGATTACAGGCCTCCTCAGACTACAGTCCAGAGCACTGTGCAGCATTTACAGGCTTCCTCAGACCACAGTCCAGAGTGGCTAAATCTGTATCTGTGAATTTGTTCAAACCTTAATACCATGAATAATGTGATATTCATTTTTTTTTTTACTCCAGGAGTATATAATGAGTTTGGAAATTCTAGAGAAATGCTTAAATAATGTGTTATAATTTAACTAAACCCATTAGATTTTAGTTGACTAAAATGTACTGCAGATTTTAGTTGGCTAAATACAACTAAAACTCACTGTGACTAAAATGGGACAAAAACTTAAAATGGCATTTTAGTCAAAAGTCTACAACTAAATCAAAATTTGATGCCAAAATTAACACTGCTCATACGTGCCATACTTGCACTCCTCCACTGCCCTGTTTGCTTGTTGGAGCCCTCAGTCAAACCCCTGTATGCGCAATAGGGATTGCATTTGTATGTATAAAGTTTACATACCCTGGTGATTTTGGCCTGATAACATGCACACAAGTTGACACAAAGGGGTTTGAATGGCTATTAAAGGTAGCCATTCTCACCTGTGATCTGTTTGCTTGTAATTAGTGTGTGTGTATAAAAGGTCAATGAGTTTCTGGACTCCTGACAGACCCTTGCATCTTTCAGCCAGTGCTGCACTGACATTTCTGGATTCTGAGTCATGGGGAAAGCAAAAGAATTGTCAAAGGATCTGCGGGAAAAGGTAGTTGAACTGTACAAAAAAGGAAAGGGATATAAAAAGATATCCAAGGAATTGAGAATGCCAATCAGCAGTGTTCAAACTCTAATCAAGAAGTGGAAAATGAGGGGCTCTGCTGAAACTAAATCATAGTCAGGTAGACCAACTAAAATTTCAGCCACAACTGCCAGGAAAATTGTTCGGGATGCAAAGAGAAATCCACAAATAACTTCAGGTGAAATACAGGACTCTCTGAAAACATGTGGTGTGGCTGTTTCAAGATGCACAATAAGGAGGCACTTGAAGAAAGATGGGCTGCATGGTCAAGTCGCCAGAAGAAAGCCATTACTAAGCAAATGCCACAAAGTATCCCGCTCACAATACGCTAAACAGCACAGAGACAAGCTTCAAACCTTCTGGCACAAAGTCATTTGGAGTGATGAGACCAAAATTCAGCTTTTTGGCCACAACCATAAACGCTACATTTAGAAAGGAGTCAGCAAGGCCTGTGAAACACGGAGGTGGATTGCTGATGTTTTGGGGATGTGTGAGCTACAAAGGCACGGGGAATTTGGTCAAAATTGATGGCAAAATGAATGCAGTATGTTATCAAAAAATACTGGAGGAACATTTGCATTCACCAGGAAGTTGCGCATGGGACGTACTTCGGCATTCCAACATAACAATGATCCAAAACACAAGGCCAAGTTGACCTGTCATTGGCTACAGCAGAATAAAGTGAAGATTCTGGAGTGGCCGTCTCAAACTCCTAGGGGTTGGTTTACTAAAGGCAAATCCACTTTGCTCCACAAGTGCACTTGGAAGTGCAGTCGCTGTAGATCTGAGGGGAAGATCTGAAATGAGGGGAAGCTCTGCTGATTTTATCATCCATACGCGTTGAAGGACCACTTACGTTTACAAGGAGGTCATAAAAAACTATTGTATGACGTAAGTAAAACGGTAGTTAAAACTGGTTTAAGGGGCACGGAAACATCGAGTGTGTAGGGGTTTTGTAGTCGTTAGGTGGAGGCACAAAGTGTCCGGAACGACTGAGGAAAGATTTACATCGCAAATACCAACACCGGTTTTTCG